>JBBCBC010000041.1:4652736-4848212 GCA_037126765.1 Stenogyne calaminthoides
TTTTGGGATCTAATTGCTCTCTGTGAATGGGTGGATCACACCTCAAGAGCATTTGCTTGGAACATTTGGAAAGAAAGAAACGCTCTAGCCCACGAGAACCGGCCACGAGGATCCTATGTTGATATCCCGGATTGCTATGAATATGGTGCGGGAGATGGAGGATAACCAAAAACCATCGAATGATCAAGTGAACAAGGATTGAAAGGAACTTTGGAACAAACCACCGTCTGGTTGGCTCTAAGATGAATCAGATGGCGGGAGTTTTCTCGGATGGAACGGGTGGGCTTTGGGATTTGTGATGAGGAAAACACATTCGGGAAGTGAAAGCGAGGAGATGCAAAGGCACCTATCCGAATACTTTTCTTATTGCTTTAACCCTCAAATTTGGTATTCGATGACTCAATTCGAATAGGAGGAATTTCATTTTGAGTCGATTCAAGCAACCTCATCAAAACTCTTGGGGTAGCTCTAACCTGACGACGTGCGACTCAAGTAATTCTTGATGATATTTTTGGTACTTGTACAAGGTTTGGGTGTGAGTTCTTTTTTCTTTTGTTAAGAGAAACGCAAATTATGTATACGTTTTTCTTTCTATTTTTACCATTGAGGGCTTTTTTTATGGGTAAGGGAATATCCAGGGAAGTTGTAAATTTCGGTGGTCAATCTATATAAGGCGCAGAGCCTATCATTCAATAGTTGAATATAAATTTCTTTTCTGTCAAAAGAAAAAAATTGGGTAATGATTTTCTTTTCAAATAGTCTTAACTCTAAATTTGTATGTTTATTTTTCAAGACACCTTTATAAAAAATTAAAAAAAATTATCTACAAATATTTTTAAATATGGTTACAAAATTTTAACAAAAATTAAATAGTTTTTTTATTAAATAGTGAGAGTTCTTTACTTACTTACCTATATATTTTGAATTATGTAGACATCTTCAATTCATTCCTTTAAATTTATAGATAAATTTATTTGTAGGCAATTCCACGCCTAAATTCTTTTTTAAGTAATTTGAAAAATAAAAAATGTTTATAATTTTTTTTTAACTAGGTAAGTCTTTACAATATACATTTAAAGATAAATTATTTTCACTCTAAGGTGCAAGTGGGCATTACATATTACTTAATGTGTAGGTACACATATTAGCTTATGCATACCCAAGAAAAAAAAAATTTGCACTTTAGTTCAAACTCAGATACTAAAGTGCAACGTAATTTTTGCACACATTGTACGTAAATAATATGTGTGTCCACTGCCTACTGAAATTAATTTTTCCCTTTTCTTTTTCTATTCTGAAAGTTAATCCTCGCTGAACTTTTTTTGGTTCACCGTATGTTAATGAGGCCCAATATTTACGGGATTTAAACTCTAAATGGTCTCAAGAATTTTGCTTCTTTATTGAAAAGGTCCATCACATGTTTCAATTTAGTTTCGTGATATTTTTAATTTGTGCCGATTTAGTTTCAAATAGCCTAAACCGTTAAACTACCCAAAAAGTGGCGACGATTGCCAGGCATGTGGATACGCGTGCCCTAATTTCGGTCGGGAATTTATCATAAAATGACATCGTTTTTGGGTAGTTTGACCGGTCTTGCGCATTTGGGGACTAAATCGCACAAATTGAAAAATCTGAGTTAAATCAAACACGCGATATATCCTGAAAACATTTTCAATAAAAGTTACGACCAGGACCATTTTAAAATCCATATTTACCTTGGCGAATGCATGATATATCTTTCTAAAATTTGTATGTTAGTGTCCATCGTTTGGAGGAATGAGTTGCACCGTAGATCATTGGTAAGGAATATTTAAATACAAAATTTAATTCATTAATTATTACTAAGCATGAATTAATCCTATATTAATTCAAATAATAATTGCAACAACATATCATGCATATAAAAAAGCCACGAAACCCACGCGATGAATTCACGAGGTTTACGTGAACGTCTTTCCTGGACGGCAAGTCGGCTTTGGTCGGACGGACTAACCAAAAAGCGACTTCCTAAATATTCCTTAGCCCTTGCTCGACAATCCGGTGGAAAGATACTTGCCAACAATTAACAAAAGGAAAAATAAACTTTTGTTGCAATTCACTTACGTGGATTTGCTAATATTTCCAAAGACACGGATTGTACTCCAGTAATGAACCTAATCATCCCTTATTTATAGGAGGGAGGTGGATTTAAATTTATGTGATATTTTCAATGGGAAAAGACTTTTCTTGGTCACCAAGAAATCTTTGAATATATCCCCTTTATTCTTTTTTTCCCATAATTAAAATATTCCACAAAAAAATCCCACCTCCCTCAATTATGGACAAATTTAAAATATTAAGCAAAGATTCCAAGATTTGGATCTTCTTGAATTTACGTAGATATTTTGTATTTCAAAAATACATATCTTCCATAATATCTTTTTCAAGAAAAATCTTTCTTGCCCACTATATTTTCAAAAAAAATCAAAAATTTACTATATAGATAACCAGTGGGAGATTTCTTGAATTTAATGAGATAATCTTGTTTCCAAGAATACATATCTTCATTCCATAACAAAATTCAAAGAAAATCTTTCTCCATCTTTTTATCCATAATTTTCAAAAATTTTTGAGGAAATATAAGCAACAATATTTATTTTATTTTTAATCACCTTTTCGTTATTGGACTATATGTTGGGAATTTCTCAGGGGCCTTTTACGAGAATTAAGATTCGACCTTCTAACGGATCTTTGAAATATCTAATATTGAGCCACAATATAGTTCAAGCCATAAATATACATTAATCCCACTACATAATTATTATTGCACCATCCATCTTAACCCATATTACGGTCAATATGGCCGGTCATTATTTTCCCGCGGTTAAGATTATCTAGCCCATTAATTAATTCAAGCCACCGAAATAGCTTTCCGCTTAATTAATATCTTTTTTTGTCCTTAATTGAGGAACAGTTCAACATTATTATCCATACCTAAAACAAATTCCACTTGCAAGATTTTGCATGATAAAAGCTTATGAACCTCCCAAGGGGGCAAATCAAGCGCATTTGCACACTGCATTCTTTTCAGATTAAATTTTAGCAATCACATGACCAACAATATTGCCCAAGATAAAAAAGTATTGAATCTCTCTCGATTTCGCTACCCAATAAGATAAGTCAAAAGCAATAGTTGCCCAATCCACGTGATCCTATTTAAGGAATTGTTAAGAAACAACCTAACTGAATGTAGGTCTAATTCTTCCTTGTTCGGGATTCAAGAATTTATCCTCCCCAGAGTCTCTATTATTGCATCACCATGACTAGTGTAATTCTTGGTCAAGACAAACCAATTCGGGCCTTTACACCTCAACCTTCGCGATGGTTGTTCATTTCATCTAGGTAGTGAATGGCGACTTTTAGTTATAAGGACTATTAATTGATATATACGTGATCTGGTATCACTAAATTAACTACGCGGTAACATGTCTAATTATTGAACAGGTTATGCAATCCATGCAACTCACTTGACCCGACCCGTTTTAATTGACTCCACATTCAATCCGATATGCATGCCAGCCACGCCTGATATATTTTAATTTAATTAACTATGTGATTGTGAGCTAACTTCTCACAAACATTTAAAACAAACAAATTAAAAGAGATTATTAAGAAATTTACATAAAGGTTGATCTATTTATTCTTAAAAAAAATCAATGAAATTTTAAAATGGTATAATAAATACATTCCTTTTCATTTACGTACTAATATGTTGCAACTTAATTACAAGTAGCTTGCAATCTTACATAAATATTTCAATTTATATTAATGATGAAAATAGGTCAGGCGCCATTATAAATCACACATAAAGATTAACGGATGAGCGTCTGAGACAAGTCATTTGAATTCCAAAGAGAATTAAGCCTTCCATTTTATTTTTTTTAAAGCAAAAGAAAAATAAAACAAAACTTATAGGCTTCCATTATAAGAAACCATATATAATTTATTTTTATTTTTTGACAGGAAGAAGCTATATATATATAATTAGGACAAAGATGTTAAAAAAATAGCTTACCTATCAATTTTAATTATGCTTCACTGCGTTGCACGTTACTTGCGAATATATTTTATTTGTATTTATATGATAGAATAGTTCTACTGTAATTATACATTCATTCTGCGTTTAACATCTTGTATAATAAATATATAGTTAATTTAATTGAATTGATGAAAATGTATAATTCTAGAAAGTTATTGATATATATATATATATATATATATATATATATATATATATATATATATATATAATGAGATCATGTCATTCTATAACTTGAATGTTAATATGAAATATTAATTGTTTATCAACGTAAGATTATCTTAAATGTTTATGTAGGTTCCAATTCAAATCATTAAATCGAGTTGTAACATATCAATTCTACAGTAGTACTGTGTGTATATATATAAATATATATTTCACTAATTAGTTGTTCAAAAATAAAATCTAACATATATAAATCTTGGACATGATTTCTCAGTCGGGGACAATGCTCAAAATTATACTTTTACTAGTAATGATTAGCGAAACAATTGTAGCGTTTAGAGATTTCTATGCGGACAAATTTGGAAATCTTGAACCTGTGATACCAAATGGATGTGAACAAAAGTATTTAATACCAACTTATGAAGATGTTACTGCTACAATATGCACAGATGGTAGTATTGAGATAAATCAGTTCAAGGATGCAATATTTTCATATATTTGTCGTAATCTCAAATATGAAGTTGGAAAAGATTGCTTCTTCAATGTAACGGTACCAAGCATCAAAAAACCCAACTTTTGTCTCACAAAAATAGATCCTAATGTGATTGATGAGAGGGCTCAACAAGTTTGGAACGTTTGTTCGAGGGCTAAACAATAATTAAGGAAATCAATAGTAAGATATATATACAATAAAAAATTGTAATAATTATTAATACAATGATATTTTATACTATTATGTAAGAATCTTCTGACATTTAGTGAAATTCTTTCAAAATGTTTAATTTAACTTAAATTTTCTAATGTCTACGTTTTCGATACTCTTAGCCAAGTTTCCCCAGAATTCAACTTGTCGCGGGTCGTTTTTTCTGAAAGAGTATTATGTGGCTAATTTGGGAGCGACTCACAAACAAAAACATGCACGTGTAAAATAAGCGTAAATAAGATGAATTTGTTGACCGGGTTCGTCAAGAAAAATGCGCTCTGAGGGGGCATACCAAGCGAGGATGTGATATTGCGAGCTTTACCATCGTACAATATTTGATACACCTTATGAAGATGAATCATTCTGGATGAAGATAATTTTGAGAGTTAGCATATGAGTGCTAGGGTTTTACGTATGTGTGGATAATCTTTCGGATTTTTACGTTCCTCACCTCTCTGCGGAGAATTTCTTGTGTGGGTGTAGTTTTTTTGGAAATTTTTACGAACCTTTTCTTCTTCTTTTTCTTCCTTTTATAGCACTCAGACAAGCATGAAATTTGGGTTGGCAAGCATGAGATGGAGACTTGGATCATGCAAGAATCCAGTGATATTGCCCACGTTCCCAACCGTCTTCTAGATTGATCTTGGAGCTTACTTATGCTGTAAGGCACTCTCTTTTGGTCGTCCAAATTAATCTTTTGCTTTCGGTTGGATGCTTTGTTAGCCCTTTAACCATGTCGGGTTTATCTTTGGAATATTGTCCTCTTGAGCACACCGAGCCCTCGGGGATGTTGGTCTTGGGATATCGAGTGTCGAGCACTCGACCCCAGGATGCTGAGTCTTGAGAATGTTGTCTTTGCGAGCATCTTGACCCTCGGGATATCGAGGGTTTCGGGATGTCACGAATTTTGCGAGCATCTTGACCCTCGGGATATCTCGAGGCCTTTCGGGATGTCTCGAGTTTGCGAGCATCTTGACCCCGGGATATCTCGAGCCTTCGATTCGGGATATCAAGTGCGAGCATCTTGACCCTCGGAATGCTCGGAGTCTTTTCGGGATATCTCAAATTGTGAGCATCTTGACCCTCGGGATATCCGAGCCTTTCGGCATCTCGAGTCTTTTTTGACTTGGCTCGTTTAATTCCTCTTTCTCGATCGAGTGGCGAATATTTGTCCATTGAGCATGATTATTTTTAATAAATATTACGCGTGTCGGCTCTTACGTGTTCGATTAATCATGAATTATTATATCTAACACAACAATACTACCCGGTAGGTCGCTTTTTGTATTCAACAGGGGCGTTGTTAAAATCTTATTGGGCCATAGTTGATGTCTTTTAAGTGATACATCTTTGGATTTTTGAAATTGAATCAATATTTATATATACCTTGTTTCTCCTTAAACCCTTTTTCTCCTTCCTTTTTTGCCTCTTTTATCTTTCCAATCTTTTACGTGTCGAAAAATTTCGTGAGGGCTTCATCATTCCGACGAAGAATTTACTCGAATGTAACATTGCATTCTTTCTCTAATTGTGATTATGGCCTCTCGTTCAAACTCTTCATTCCCCAGAATCGGACCACCATAGTCCCTCTTCTTCCCCTCTGTCGTTAGAATCCCGTGGCAATAAAAATGTAGGAGATGAATGTCTCGGGTTGAGAATTTGTTGGCAAGTTCGGCAACCGTTTTAGTTCTTTCCTCCGATTAAACGAAGCCCTAAATGAATTGGATAGGGACTTGGTCGCAATGATTTTTAGACGATTCAAGTGATAATTCTTCGCCCCAAATTCAAATTGGGTCTAGAAACATTGATAATGTTGATGTAGATAGGAATAGCGATGTTGTGAGGAAATTTTTGATGGGTATAAATGTAACGAATCTAATATAGGGGTAGTTGGTGAGCAAAATTTCGAGCTTGATATACTGTTGGTGTCCTCATAGTCCAACATATACTTGAGTATAATGCTCGTTATAGTTTTGATTGGCTAGAAACAACGTCATAGGATTAGAGTTGAGAATGAGTACCTAGCGAGCAAGATAGCGAGCATAATTGATCTTGCAGATATGCTCACTCAATTTGCATAGGAATTCTGAAACCACTAAAGATGTCTTTTGCAGGGCGGGTCGATGGCGGACGACCAACCCCCGAGGGTTGTGTTCTTTGTAAATTTAGACACAATGGAAGGCGGCAGCCGATTTCCCTCCATCCGGCCATCACCCTCTTGCTCGTGGAATGGAACATTACCATCACGGTTGTTGAAGCGAATGGGTGGTACATGATTATGAGTTTCGACTTTGTTTGGCAAGATGAAGCCAAGATATTATCCTCAAAGGTGAACTTGCTCGATTGGTGCACTTGACCCGTCGGGGGTGAACACGGGTGGTTGTTCATGCAAGCTAATGCCAAGTGCAAAATCATTGAGGATGTCTTAGAACAAAATCGGTGATTGGAAGGAAAAGTTTTGGTTCGTTGGGGCGATTGGAAGAGCCCGACCTCTCTGAAGCGAACCAAATGCTCATTTAGACATCAGCTGACCGGGGTGTACCGAAGTAAGTGATTTTGTGTCTTTTCGTTCTTGATTTGGTGATTTTAACTCGTTTTTTATTTCGAGGATTCAATTTTGCGGACGGATAAGGAGACCAACGGCGGCTATTTTAGCGTTTGGCAAATTGATCCGGAGTCTCGCTCGGAGCGGTCTGTGAGAACTCACGAATACCGCCGATCGGAGGAAGAAAGGAGAGGTCTGTCGCACCTCCTCATCATCTTGTTCTTTGTTAATCCATTGGTAAGGATTGCCTCTTTTTATTTGTATAAGCTTTGTGCCATTTTGCTCATTTGTTATCCTTTTGTGCATAATGAATTGTTTTGTTGATAGTTTTCCTCTTTGTGACCATTCTTTGTGAGTACATCTGAACATCTTGAGATGGCTCGGGAAAAAAGGCCACGAGCTTGCTTGCTGGGATTCAGCCGAGTGGGAGGCTCGTCAGTGAGAGGGGCCCGAAGGGGCAAAGCCGATCCATGTCGACCCGGGAGTCGAAGTAGCACACCTGAGTACTCGTTCGGCCAAGCAAAATTTTGTGAACAAACTCCGTCGCCGAAGAGACCGAGGGTGGAAATCGGCGGCGGGCAACAGCGAACAAACTTGAGACAAGTCCGGCCGAGCAGGCTCAGACGAGAAATCGATGCCGATTAGGGTGACTCGGACCCCTGCTGAAGGCAATCAGGCGACCTCCAGAGTGGTCGGTCGGTTTCACAAATCGTTGAAATGGAGGTTAGCACATCTTCTCCACCTCCCGCTGGACCCGATCATGGACTCATTTGAATCGAGCCGGTCCCCGAGGATAAATCATTCTTGGGATGGGATCCGGCTCGTGTGAGCATGTACATTTTGTTCAATGTCTGCTTTTGCTTGGGTTCTTACGCTTTTCTTTTATATTTATTTGCTCGGGTATATATGTAGGTTGAGCGGGTTGGCGCCTTTGATGCCTTAATCGAAGAACTCTTACGCTTTCGAAAGTGTTCGCAAGGTTCAGGCATTCACGCCAACATGTTGTAAAGCGTGCGGTTCTCGTTCGAGCATGGACCACCAAATTGGAAGAGTCAGCACGCGTCCCACCTCCGAAAATATCTATGCAGGGTCCGTACTTGAGGTCAATCTATGATCGTCCTTGAGAAAGCCTATCTTTGAACTGGCCAACCTCCATGTCAATTTACTTGGCTTTGATCAGAACTTGAAGGAAAGGAAAGGTAGGCGGTGAGCGGGACTCGGGATGGGCGAGGTTGGCTCGAGGACAACCCTAAATCCTGGTGATGCTGCTCGCGAGGCTCGGGAGGATGCATGAGAGCTCGGGGAAAATGCTTTCGTAGGGGCGGGGAAGATGCTCGTGGCTCGGGAGGATCTTTCGCCCGAACGAAAGGAGGCCGAATCACTCGGGGAGGAGGTGGCGATTATCTGAAGAGCTCGGGAGGAAATGAATGTTGAGCCGTAGACTCTGAAGTGGCGTCGAGGCCATGGAAAGTGAGAGGGGCGCAATATTTCGCCAACAACTCATCATTGCCGAGGAGACCAACACTCGTTTGGGTCTCAAAATTCAAAGCCGCACGATGATGAGTATGTTGATTCCGTGTCCAACTTCTCCTACATTTGTGCCTTCGCCGATGCTATCACAGTGCGATTCGCCATACATCCAACAAATGAACAAATTGCCCCTCTTATATCGGGTTTAAAGAAGATTGCGATCGACAACCCACCGGATCAACCTTCCAATGTCGTTTTGAACGATCGTGTGATTTCTCCATTCTTCCCGAAAGGATCAAAGTTGATGATCCTATTGCGGATGAGGAAGATGGCTCGGACATGAATCTTCTTTGGTGTTGCCGCCAAAATCTCGAGGACCGAAAGTTAGGGACCGACGGGTGCGAACTTTAGAGAATGTACCTTCCGCGAGCATTTGGTACGACCATCTTGAAGGAGTTATTCTTTGAGAAATTTGAAAGCCGCGATTTGTTCGACATCTCTCTCCCATCTACCCCCAATTATGAATTTGCTCCTTGATGTTATTTTTGTTTTGTCGAACATCGTTGTGTAATTTTTTGTCTTCTTCGCTTCTTTTGAATAATGTCTTTAATACTTGTAATTTTTCTTTGTTGCTTCTCTTTTGTTCGAACATATTTACAAATTGAATGGATGAATTACATCTTGAATGTTTCCTCTAACCCGATTATTGATGATTGTTGAGGATGGAATTTGATACTCGTGTTGCTTGATGTTTGCTTTTGTCGCTTTGTGTTAAACTTTGTTGCTTTCTAGTCTTTGCCCCTTTTCTTCCGAATGAATCGAACATTGGGTTTACTATGCCGCTCTCGACTTTTTTTCGGTTTTGATTGTCTTATTGACGTTGCAATCGGTTGATCGTCTTATTTAGGTGCGACCGGATGGGTTACTTTATGAACCCCCTTTTTCTTGTGCGTGATCGTCTTATTTAGGTCGCGATCACTTAATTACTAGGGGCCGTCTTATTTAGGCTGCGACCCGACTCATCACCCGCTTATTCTTTACGAATTATCTGTAAATCTGAGTCATCTTTTTTATTGCGTACCCATTACTCGCTTTTCTTTGCGGGGAATCGAGTCTGAACTCGTTCGTCGGTGAACATAGATCTGGGCTCGTTCGTCTTTGTTCGGGCCGTCCGGCTTAGGTGCGACCTCAAATAGGCTTGAACTAGAAAATCTTAGCGAACAAAAGTACATATATTTTTCTTTTTCTTTTTGCAACACTTTGTATTCTATTACAACCTTCATATTTGAAGAAGACTAATCTATTACACAACTATAGATATCAGACTAGGGTTTTGAATTTGAACCTTGTCTTGAGTAGACCGAACTGGCCTCACCTTGTCATGGAATTGATGTTGACAAGGATGTGGCACATCATCCAAATCTACCCTTCTTGATAACATGCTCAAGCAGCAGCAGCATAAGCTTGCGCTGAAATTTCTGATCTTTTTAAGTGGGATAAACAGGTATATAAAGATTGGGGAGGTTGGGCATGCTCGGAAACTGTTGGACAAAATGCCAAACAGAAATGCAGCTTCTTGGAGCTGTATGATAAATGGGTATGCACAAACGGGGATGCCAATGGAGGCTTTAGAATCACTGGAGCTGTATGATAAATGGAGGCTGATGAGTACATGTTGCTGAACGGTTGCAGATTGAGCGAGCGTTGTCTCGACCACAGTGGGTTCGTGGGAGAAATGGGACGAAGTGGAGAGGGTGAGAAGGGAAATGGCAGATCAAAGGGTGAAAGGTTGCTGGATGAAGATGATGCTGTGGTTCTTGAATTTGAGTCTCGTGCCCATTAATTCGACTTGACTTATTTCATTGGAATATTCGGATGTACTTTTAGTCAACTAACTTGTGTGAACGGGGCCTGTCGGCGTGTCTTTGTAGGACAGATGGCTTAAGTTCAAACCCGACTTGATGGAGAAGATGAAGATTCGATGGCGGATATTTTAGTCCGCATCACCATAAATTTCTGGATAAGATTCGTGGTAAAGATAAATGGCTTTCCAATGCTTCTAAAACTTAACAATTTGTAAGCTCCGAAAATGTAGTCACATTTGAATATTATTCCTCCATTCGGTCACTAACATGTTCGGTCAATTATTTCCATCCAACTCAAGTAGATTAACCTTTAATTGGATGATCTGAATATTCCTGGAGTGATGTTAGAATAAGGCCGATAATTGGAGCATGTATAATCTTCTGGTTGCTTTCGAATATTGGTCCAGGAGCATTTTTAAAAAAAAATTCATATTTTGAATTAACAGAGACAATCTTCACTTCTGAATTCTATGTAATGCTTACTTGGTTGTTTTCTTTTGTAGGTTCATTTGGAACGGTTCATCGTGCTAAGTGAAATGGTTGTGTAGGTTACCATTAATTGCACTACTGTGTATTACACTTTTTTAATTTCCAGTGACTACTACATTAGGAAATTAAAAGTCATCACTCTGAACAGTCAGATAATTGTTCTCCTCTCTTTTTTACTTGTACCATCCTGATTAAACTACAACAAACAACAATAAACTGAAGATCCACCACAAAATGGTAACTCATCGATAATTATAGTGTCTAATGATTAAAGAGTAGTGCTCTCCATTAAATATTAACCAGATTCAAGCAATAAGCCGAATCTGTGGTCTCCATTAATTCTTATACATTAAACAGATTCAATCAGTAGTAGGCAATAGCAGATTCAAGCAATAAGCCAAATCTGTGGTCTCCATTAATTCTTATACATTAACCAGATTCAATTAGTAGTAGGCAATAGCAGATTCAAGCAATAACCAGAGATTATGTGCTCTTCATTAATTCCTAAACATTAACCACATTCAAGCAATAGCAGGCAAATTGGCAATAGGGAAAAGAGAAGACTAAAATGAAATTAATGGACGTCGTGCCGCTCCACCACACCACAAGCCGTCGTGAGTCCGGTCGCCTCGAGCACCTGCCCCACATGCAGTTTAGACCGCGCCGTCCTGCCTTCGCGTGAAGAAGATGATGTCGCTCATGGCGAAGATAAATAATAATTATTTAATCTCATGGCGAAATTATATCACCCATGGCGAAAGATAAATGGCGTAATAACAATTTTTTATTAGTTCTAACGTTAGGAAGTGCGAAAGCCTCTGGACCGTAGAAAAGCCCAACTATTATGTAAGAATCTTCTGACATTTAATGAAATTCTTTCAAAATGTTTAATCTATGTGAAACATCTATAGATGATAATGTAATCGGAACAGAGGGATATTAATTGATTTTTAATCTAATCTAAAGTTTTTATGAGTGAAGAATATGGATTAATTTTTTTTAGTTCATTTTTTTCATCATTTTGACTTTTTAATTTTGATCATTTGAGTTTTTAAACTTTTTAAAATTGATCATTTAATATGCTATAGCAAGTTATCAAGCAGATAACTCATATTTAATTTTTATTTTTTTCTTTAATTTTAAAGTGTCACTTTGGATTTTTTTAATCCTAATAATTTGGGTCGAGTTTAAAAATAATATGTATATTAAAATACAAAGTGAATCGGGTCAATATACCGGGTCTAAACTGATCGAAAAATCTAAAAGTAAATTAAAATACACATAAACTACTCTTTCTCCCTAAAAAAATAAGTAGAAAAATTTTGACTCAAAATTATTAGGGTTAAAAAGTCTAGGTGGCATTTCGAGATTAAAGAAAAAAACTTAAATAGTTACCTATATGGTTGTTACATGTTTCAGTGACATGCTACAATAGGTTAAAAGGATAAATTTTTTAAAAAAAAATTGATAATTTATAAGACCAAAATCAAAAAGTCAAAGCAATCGATCGGGACCAATTTTAAAACCAAGCGAAGTTATTGGACTACATAAAATTTAATTCCTAAAAAATGTTACTCCTTTCATCTAATATTTGTTTACACCTTTGCTTATGGAATGATTTTTAATGTGGGAGTTATTTATTAATATTTAAATGGATAAAATAACTTTTATTTGAGTGTATTTTAATTATTTCTACTTTATTATTAAAGAAGGTGAACTTTTGTGAGTAAAAGTAATAAATGAGATATAATTTTTAGATGTTGGAAGGAAATAGTTAAAAAGAGAATTGTTAATTTATTGTCTTCTTTAAAAAGAGGTAAATAAAAATGCGGTGAACTGTTTAAAAAATGGATAAATAAGTATAGAACAGAGGATACATTTTAATTGAAAAGTACAATTTTTTCTTCATCCCACAAATTACATTTCGGAATTGATAGCATGAATCATGTATTGTTGGATGCATTTTATCATCATTTATTTGAAGACGTGGATTCATGACCCTTTTTTTTTACCTAATTAATTGATAATTTCACACTTCAACAATTATAATTTTGAGTGTAGTTTATTTTATATTTTTTCAAATGATAGAAAACATATTAAATATTGATCAAATTTAAAATTTAACCTCCCACTATAAAAAAATTTAATTTAAATATTTTCCCAATTTAATTTGGTCCAGAGTGATGGGACAGGGAACAGCAAACATTGAATTCTTCAAATGAGCTTCCAAAGATTTCTCGCGTATATATATATGGTTGGTGGAAGACCTAATTAATATTCCTCATTATGTAATTGAAATGATGTAGTTCTCATCATTAATTATTTCCAATTTTGGAGGAGCAAAGAGTGAATACTATAGTGGAAGACCTAAATCTCTTCATTAATTACAATTTTAAAAATTTCAATGTTTAAACAATGAGATGAGTAAATTAACTAGCTAAATGAAGGGATGTCATATTCGAAACTCCACTCGTTTCTCAACCCCAGTTCTGATAACATAATTTATCTTGATAAGTTACACGTACCACTCAAAATTCATCGGCTTGATGTAATTAGTTTTTCTTTTTCTATGTACTAGTAATAATTATATTAATAAAGGGCCGGGTATTGTTTAATTTAATATAAAATGAAATAAAAGCCATGACTAGTCAATATTGTTGATCCAATCAATGAATTATTTTTTGCATTAATACGAATTTAATTTGAAGTGGTTGGTGATTGCAGTTTTTGGTACTTTGTTCATATTCTTGTGTTGAGCCATCACAGTATTTTGAATTTTTCGACGAATTAGCGACGATTTGCAATTGATTATATATATACCTCTATCATAGCATTTGCAGCGGATTTTTCATAAAAAAACAAAAAAATTCCTATCGTCGTCGTCCCGCTGTAAAATGAAGGAGTAGAGCATTCCTTGCACGCTAATGCCTTCAACTCTTCGAGTTCTTCAATTTGACGATATTTTTTTCAATTTTTTACCGTTTATTTTTCATTTTGTGTATATATATATATATTATTATTGTTTTATATAATTTGCATGTCCGTACGTATATACATATAATTTGATGTTAATTTTCATTTGTTTTGATAGATTAATGATATGTTTATGTTTAAGAATTTGTTAGATATATTATGTTATAATAAATTGAATGGCTTAATCAATTATAATAGACGTTGAATAATTGATGTTAGATGTTAAAATTGTTAGATTGTTGGATGATTAAGAGATGAGTTTGACCTATTTAGTTGAGATTCTGTCAAAATTTTATTTAATTAATTTAATTAATTAATTATCTAATAAAATATGTTTAGGAATTCTTTTAGAATTGTTAGAAATGTTAAGATGTTGGTTGACTATGCGATGAGTTTGAAATAATTCAGTCAAAACTCTGTCAAAATTTAATTAATTAATTAATTGATTTACTGTAATATTTTTAGTTTTTTTAGTTTTCGAAATATCACGTGAGATTTGAGCTTGTTGTGGCGCGATAGTCCTACATTTACTTGATTTTAAAAGGTACTATTATCATATATTTACAAATTTTAGTAAATCAATTAATAATTACATATTATTTTAAATAATATAGATGAAATTACTGATTTCAGAATTTTGCCATTTGAATAAAGTCATTTTCCATTACTGTGATGGCTCCAAAGTGGGATGTAAGGCAGCAAACACAAGAATATGAACAAGGTACCAAAAACTGCAATCACCAACTACTTCAAATTAAATTCGCATTGATGCAAAAAATAATTCATTGATTGGATCAAGAATATTGATTTCATCATATACAGTCATGGCTTTTATTTCATTTAATATTAAATTAAACAGTACCCCTTTATTTTATTTTTTTGATCAGGAAGTACCCCTTTATTAATATATGATTACTATATAGAAAAAGAAAAACTAATTAGATCAAGCAAATGAATTTTGAGTCGTGTAACTTATCAAGATAAATTATGTTATCATATTGTTTCAAAATATGACATCCCTTCATTTAGCTAGTTAATTTACTCATATCATTGCTTAAACATTAATTGAAATAAAACAAGGCATGTGTTAATTTTGAAATTTTTAAAATTGTAATTAATGAAGAGATTTAGGTCTAATTCCACTATAGTATTCATTCTTTGCTCGCCCAAAATTGGAAATAATTAATGATGAGAACTAGGTCACATCAAAAAATGTGAGACTATTCATTTCAATTCTACAATGAGGAATATTACCAACCATTACATTATACTCCCTCCGTCCCGCTATGTTTCTCACATTTCTTTTTGTTGAATGATTTAAGAAATAATATTAAAATAATAAATAATGGAATAGTTGGGAACGAAACTTTGCCTCATTTAATTGAGAGGCTTGGTGGCTTATATATGATCCGCTTGGTGGTTGGGTTCGAGATGGTCCGTGGTTCGGGTGGTTCGGTGCCCACCCGAACGCCCCCTGGGCTCGGGTTCGAACCACCGTGAGCCTTTTTTTTCCGTAACGACGGATTTAGCGACGATTTTAGCGACGGATATAATAATAAAAAAAATTAAAAAAAAATTGTCGTAAATCCGTCGCTATAGTTAGCGACTCTCGATTCGACGTTGGATTTTTTTCCATCGTCAAAACCGTCGCTAATGTTGTTAGAGACGGTTTTTTTTCGTCTCTAAAACCGTCGTTAAACCGCGTCTTTTTGTAGTGATATATCATTAATTGTTAGTAACTATAAAAGGACTCAATCATTGATTCTTACTTTTTGTCTTCAGGCAACCAAACGGGCAACGAAATTAAACTCTGAGTGCAAGACCAAATCAATCACATGCATCCCAGGCCAGCTTAGCACATGGAGAAATATTTCTATTTAGGATTAGGAAATTTAGTATATACTAGTAATTTGTCTTAAAAATTAAAGTGCACGTGTTTTAATTTCCAAAAATATATATATAATTAAGTGTGTTATCCATCATTTCCACATATATAAAAGAGAGCAAATACTTGTGTGCATCCTTTGCACTAATTTAGAATTGGTGCAATTGGATTTCAAAAGTTTTTTTTTTTTACTGTATTTCAACTCTCGAACAAGACCCGAATCCTGCCCGAATGGTTCATGGTTCAGGGTTTGTTCGGGTTCATAGTTCAGGATTCGGGATTCATGGTTCAGGGTTCATATATAGTTCGAATGGAAAAATAAATAGAGAGTAAAATCACCTAAATTCTAATGTGTAGTTAATCTAAATTAACATTGAATTCAATTGTACCGTGTGCAATTAATACAAGTATCAATCATATAACAAATAAGAAAGGTTGGGATCCTGCCTACTTTCCTGATTAAGTGCATATATTGTTTTGTTGAAAACAAGTTCAACATATTAAATTAATCAATTGATTTATATTAAAGTCAGGGTAAGCAGAAGTGAGTGCCATCCACATTAGTGTGTGTATATGTATGGGATTTTGAACATTGTCCTCGATTGAGAAACTATGTCGAATATTTTAATTGGTGATATATATCCCAAATTTTTCATTTTTGAATAACTTAGTGAAATCTATACTACTATATGTAGATTTGATTTTGTTACAGCTTGATTTAATGATTTGGGTTGAAACCTACACAAACATTTAAGATAATCTTACGTTGATTAAATCATTAATATTTTGTATTAATTAACATGCAAGTTAGAGAATAACACGATCTCAATTATTAATCAGTAAATTTTCTAAAATTATACATTTTCATTAATTCTTTAAATTTATAATTTATTGTACTAGCTAGATGTTAAACACAAAGTGAATATGCAGTAGATCACTATTCTATCATATAAATACAAAAAAAAAATAGTGTATCATAATATTCGCAAGTAACTGCGACGCAGTGAAGCATTCTAGCATAATAAAAAATTGATTAGAGGTACGAAATTGTTTGAACATGTTTGTCCTAATTGTATATGGCTTTGGAATTCAAATGACTTGTCTCAGGCACACAGGTGAGCTGACACTCATCTGTTAACTTCGTCTGGACACGCATATAGTGACATAATTTTTATGTGTGATTTCATCATTATGAATTGAAATGAAATGTCTCATGTTTAGATTTGCTAGCTACACATACTTATTACTTAAGTAAGTTAATACATTTATATATAATTTGTTGTGAAAATATGCACCAACAGTTATATATATAACCTTTTTTTTGTTATATGTAGAATTTCAAAATATGGAATTAAATGTCATATGCATTTGATAAGAATTTGTTGTTGATAAGAATAAATAGAAGTCGAGAATAAGTCGGTATTTAAACCATAATGGTCCATCAAAATTTCCATCTTTATTGAAATGATTCTGTAATTAATTATAAATTTGTCCAATTTAATCTTATATGTATTCAATTTGTTCTTACTTAGTCTCAAACTATAGAAAATCAGCCAAAACCCCCCAAAACAACGTCATTTTACTCGTGTGTCTGTCATGCGGCCCCTATTTTTGCCAAAAATTGAAATTTTTGCATATATGGCATGTCAAATGTGTAATTTCACATAATTTAAAATAAAAAATAAAAAAACTCATACGATACAATCTTCTGCATGTGAGGATACAACTTAGCACAAATTAACACACACCCCTCCCAAAGTGTTAAGCGTCAATGCTCAAATTATAATTCATCTCACTGTGAGTCCATTTCACACAAATGTGCCTCTAAAAGAAATCAAAAAAAAATCAATTAAATAAAAGAAATAAAAATAAACAGAATTTGAACATGCACTTTAAAATAAACTTATAATTTAAAATCTACATATTTAAGAACGACTAAATTTTGTCGATAAGTGACTTGCATATGAACGAAAAAGACATTTTTTGCAATTTTCTGGTAAAAAATGGATAATCAATTTAATTACCGAGTAGTTTTTGCACCCTTAAATTTATCACCCAAATTTGCTTCCTTCCAACAGGTGGCGACGATCGCCACCTCTAACAGTTGCATCTTACCGCTCGGGATCTTCCACTCTGTTGGGGCATTTTCAATCGTTGATTTTTTTTCTTATCTTGGGGAGGGTTAAATTAGGGATTTCTATGATTTTAGGAAGAGCACGATGTTGTCTTCGGATTTGTTCTTAACAATATTGTTGGATTCTTTGACGTGGAATTTTCTAAATTGTATTTCACTTTATAAAAAAAAAAAAACACGTAAGTGTTACTATTAGGTATTAAATTTTTTTTAGTCAAGTAACTTTGTTTCATTTTGAAATTTATCTTAATTGCTTTGACTTTTTCTATTTTGGTCCTGTAAGTTATAAAATAATTATGATATTGGTCCTTTATGTTTGTCAGATAATTTGTTTTGACTTTAATTTTTAGATGTTTTTCAAATTTATATTTCACCTAAATGTATTTATTATTTTTAATTAATATATAATTTTTCAGTCTTATATTTATATTAATTTTTAATAATATAAAAATCTATAAAAAGGACTAACATTGGACAAAAATTGTGATATGTCGCTCCAACTCATAAATTTGGCTGGAAACAAGGCGTCATGTGTGAAATTTCTGCGATAGTTAAATTTTCCAACCTAAAAGGACCAAAATCATGCGTGAAATTTCTGCAATAGTTGGATTTTCCGACCCAAAAATGACCAAAATCGAACACAGGAGGACTAAAATTGGTCACAAATGAACTAAAATTGAATTTAAAAAAGATAAAAGACTAAAACTAGATTTACCCACACTTACAGGACCAAATTTGGTATTTTTCCATAATTAATTTAAAGAATTACTTTTAGAAAATTTAGTGATCAATGAAATCATGTCATTCTCTAACTTGCACGTTGATATGAAAAATTAATAAGTATCAACGTAAGATTATCTTAAATGTTACTGTAGGTTTCAGATCATTAAATCGTCTTGTAATAAAGTCAATCCTACAATAGTATATATTTCACTAAGTTATTCAAAAATGTATGTCCGACACTAATATACATCACCAATTAAAATTTTCGATCGACATGATTTCCCAATCGAAAAAAATGCTCAAAATTATACTTCTTCTAGTAATGATTAGCGAAACAATTCTAGCAATTAGAGATTCCTATGTAGACCAATTTGGAGATATCATACCAGTGATACCAAAAGGATGTGAAAAAAAAAAAAAAAGTATTTAGAGGCAACTTATGAAGATATAACTGATGCAATATGCACAGAAAGTGTTGAGATAAATGAGCATGTATTATATTCAGATATATGTCATAACCTCAAATATCAAGTTGGGAAAGATTGCTTCTTCAATGCAACGGTAGCAAGAATCAAGAATACCAACTTTTGTTACACACACGTAGGTTCAAATGTGATTGATGAGAGGGCTCAACAAGTTTGGAATGTTTGTTCCAAGGGTTAAAGAATGAGGAATCAAATCATCAATAGTAATATATATATATATGCAATAAAAATCGAAATAATTATTAATACAACGATATTCTACAACGTTGTTATAAATTTCTGACATTTAAATCGTGGCAATGATTTTCTTTCAAAAAATAATTGAACTCTATATTTTTTTTGCTTACGTTTTCGTTTACTCTTTCCCCTTGTTATTTGTTAACGAGATAATTAATCATCACTGTGGACCTCAAAATTTTCTTATGTTTTCGGATGCTCATTATTTATTTTGGCCGGATTCTGGTCCCTTCGTTTCCATCTTCTCTTCTTGACAAATATTTTGTATGCAAATTTACATGAATGATCTATATATATAAACCAAAAATGGTGTATATTTATTATTTTATACAAATAACTATAGATCTATGTTAGTTAATGATTTTTTAATCTATGTAAACATTATGATAATAAATTGGAACATGGGTATAGTAACAGATGGATGGTTATCCTGATCTAAAGATATATTTTTCCATCACGATATCATCTATTCCAAAAATATTATTTCATTATGTGTTCCATATTCTAGATTAATGACATATGGAATGGACAAAAATGTCTAACGGATCGCCATAAATTTTGGGTCTATGTGTTAAAGATTCAGGAGGTGGAATAATTTTGTAACACAAAAAAGTGACACAGATCAACTGATATTTTTATAAGTAAAAGACGTTATTTTTTAATTGAAAGGCACTTTTTTTTTAATCCCACAAAGTATATTTCGTGAAACGTGTCTGCATTTGTAAATCATTAATCTTTAAGTGTGCGTTTAGGACACAAATTTAAAGTAAAAACTCCATACAATCACCATGCAGGTGTCGAAAAAAAATATTACTCCCTATTAAGGCAAAGTATAGTGTGAACAAGTTTCACGGTGAAATTGATTAAAGAGTGTGACTTATATTATTAAAAAATGTGACTTTTTACTGTAAAGGGTGTGACGTTTTACTATAAAGATTATTACTCATAAAAGTGAAGGGTGTGACTTATATTATAGCAAAGAGTGTCGTAGTGATAACTAAAGAGTGTGACTTATATTATTAAAAAGTATGTGTGTAAAAAAAAAACAATTTCACGATAAACAAATTTCACATCATTCCAACTCTACTATAAAAAAATTATTATAAAATAAAATTTTATATAGAAAATATTTACTTTCTTAAAAAATCTATATAATACATACTACTATTATATATGCTACATATATGTAAGTTCATTAAAATAAATTATATAATTTTTTTTTTGATCAAGAAAAGAATGTGTATTTGTAACGCCCTCATTAACGGATTGACTGGCGTTGACTTATGTCTATATGTATATTTACTCTTTAATATTCTTTTTAAGAAAAGTTGTAACTAGTATCTATTTTATGTATTAAGTTCCTTGCTTCTTTTTTAATAGAATCTAAGTTTATCTGAGCATTTCTATAATAATCACATTGCAGGGTGACGAAAAGAAGTAATCAAGCAGTCTAGCTGACCTGTATTGTCATTAATTATTACACACCAGAAATCATAAAATGAAACAGTAGAGAGTCTTTGAATTACACAACGGGTAATGCTAAATGAAGTGTCATAAGGTACTTAAAGTCATGAGCAGACTATTTAAGGGTCGGGCAAAACCCTCAAGCCCATTAGTATCGTACGTTCGGGTCTTCAGCTAATTGTGAAAGTTCTGGTATTACTCCTGATCTGTAAAAAAATTGGGGTGAGTGTTTAAACATATACACTCAGTGGGGATTGCTCTGAAGTTTCATAGTTTATAGAAGACTTGACCACAACCTGTAATTAAGCATATATTTCTTTATTCGTAAATGGATACAGTTAAGATAAGCATGCATGGATTTATATTCATGTAAATTTTGATATGTGAGGTTAGATCCTCGAGAATATTGAAGTTGCATGAAAAAAATAAAAGAGCTTTAAAGCATGTAATATGCATATAATTGGAGAGTATAGATTAGTTGGAATTTATCTTATCGTGGAAAATTCCCTTATCCGGTGCATAGTTCATCATTCATACTTTCCACCCGTGCGTTATATATAAGTACCATGTCCTGATTTTATAATACTATGTCCATGTACGCTTAGTATTTTGTCCTCTATACGCTTAGTATTGTATCTCTGTACTCTTAATTTCATGTCCCTATATGCTCAGTACCGTGTCCCTGTATACTTAATTTCATGTCCCTATATGCTCAGTACCGCATCCCTGTGCGCTCAATATCATGTCCCTATATGCTCGTTAACTATGTGATGTATAACATGTGTAATACTAAGCCAGTTCAATCATCTCATGTCCCGTTATCTCATTTTATGTCATATTGATATTGCATTCGATAAGAGCTCATATTCTATCGTAACTAAAGATTTTATGGTTTAATCTTGTCAGCACAATTCTAAGCATCATACAATATCTATAACACGTATGTCTATATCGTGTATAATGAACAAAATAACAATAATGAAACGTGAATGATAAGGCGTGGATGTTACCCCCACCTTTGTCAGTATAAAAAACACAAATAGCGTAGAGCGATCAAATCCTAAGAGACGTCGACGGCGGCGGATCCTACAGTTATAAACAAGTTAATAATCTTATCATATTCGTGCAAGTATTTGATATGACGGAAAACGCAGTGGGTCATATAGGTGATTCACATGGTCGTTAATCGAAAGGTTCGTCAACGTGCCCCCACCCCCTTTTTATTTTTCTCGATAATACGAATTATGACCATTGCGAATAGCAAGATTTCTTGATGGTTGTTTTAGTCCTTTTTAGATAGCCTTTCAAATTTGAAGTTGTTTGGAATTTATTTGAATCAAAACGGACGAAAAACGAAGATTCTACAAGCATTTTACTAAGAGTGGCAAAACTGTAATTTTTAAGTGGTTTGACTGTGACCGTTTGACTTGGTCAGTTTGACCAGAGACCCACAAAATTGCATTTTGACCCCTGCTTTTAATCAATTTTGTTTAGCCTACCCTCTGGTTTCTAAATTTCCACAGAAACGCCCTTACATCTCTCCAAAGTCGTCGCCGGCCAAGGACGCGGCCGACGTCCCTCCGGCGACTCATCCGGCACCGGCACGCCGGAAATCGCGTCCGGTACTTCCTCTCTTCCCATTTTTTTCTTTAAAAATTATTTCTCACAACAAAATCACACCCAATCCATCATAACAATAAATCACAATCTAACCACTATAACATAAGGAAAGTACAACAACAATAAGCTTGCATCTAAGGCTATGGCTTCAAGATTTAAGAGAAAAGTATTTAAAATGTGTAGTATTTTTCCTTGTCTATAAGCCTCAAATTGACGGCTTTCCGGCACCCGATCGTGAAGCAAACAGAGGGGTTTTGCTCCCCTCGTTGAAAGCTTCGTGATGGCACCGGTGGTGAGGTCCGACGCGCCCGGTCGAGGCGGCGGCCATGGAAGTCGAAGCTTTTCCGGCGATGGCATTCATTGGAAGGGGAAAAGAGTGGTGGAAACGTGATGTGTGAGTTGGGGGAATCATTAGGGTGGTTGAGGGAAGGATTCCGGCGACGGCATCGTCGCCGCCGGGTGGTCGCCGGAAAAGGTGTTGGGGGTGGGTGACCGAAAATGAAGGAGGGGAGGAGAGATAGTACCTTTTTTTCAATGTGTGTGTGTTTTTCTTTCCATTGAGGGGACCATTTGGTTCTTTAAAAGGAAAGATTCTTTTCCTTAATTTATTAATTAAATTATATTAAATCCTATAGCTTCTTAAGAAAGCCTTTGCTTTTTGAAATGAAATACCCTTTTAGTGTCTTCCAATTTCAACGACATCCTCCACTCTCTTTATTTAATTTGTCAAGTAATTTATTTCAGTGTTTTCATAATCGAACCGGTGATCAAATCGATCTGGCGTCGATTCTTTGGATTCAAGCCGGTTGGGCCAGGGTTGAACCAAATTTGATTCAACCAGATTAAATTGATTTATCATATTTTTTTTATATTTTGTATGTTACATTAAAAAATAAATATTTATTCATAAAATATTAAAATTATATTAATTTATAACTTATAAATCTTATATTAAAATAAATCTGATAGAGTTTGGAAAGCGAGGAGATGATGGCGTTGTGGATTAATTCCACACAATATGTGTGATATAAAAGAGATTAAATGAAATTAATGACTTGTGAATGAATTTATTTGAGAGAAAATGATATTGAGATAAAAACAATAACATTATATAGAGAGGTTTAGAAAAAAATAAAATAAAATAAAAAAAAGTGATTTAATAAATAATAAAATAGAATTAACCGTTTTTAAGGAGTAATTGAATGGCGACATACGGCGGTTCACGGTTCAACCAGTTTCATTCAAGGCGGTTCCACCGTTTTTTGAAAACACTTGATTTATTTAATAGATATTCTTTTTATTTTTTTTGAAAGTTGGATATTTGTTTTATAAATTTTAACAAATAAAGCAGACAAATGTTTATTTGAGACATCGTACGTGTCTATGCAGCTTTATTAAAATATTTGATTCACTAGTTCAAGATAAAATAAAATACATCCTTGATTGGAATTACTAATTTATAAAGCAAAAAAAATTATGTTTTTTGTCTAAATACTGTATCTGATTTTAAAATTTTCATGTTTGTGAAAGTGAATGCAATTGTGTGCGGAACAAGCAACAAATCAGAATTGAAAGCAGTTACTATACCATCCTAAGCATGCTACTAATCCTATCAATGCAGTCACAGCTGGGTAATACTTTTCAGAATGAGAACTAATACATTTGGCTCATGACTTGGAGAATTAATAGACAGACATTGAAAGGAGTGGTTTAAATAGGTCATTTCATCCGGGCTTCAAAAGAGCATGACATAGCGAGAGTTTGTTAGACAGTTATACCACTCAATTGAGAGATTTCATCATTCAATTCTAGAGTTTAGGGTTTATACCTTTGAGAGGAAAAATCTGGAGAAATTCGCAGAGAGAAGAAGTAGATTGATTGTATCTTGTAATCAGTTGGTATAGTGAAGCTTGTGTTTTGATTCCCCGTGGACGTAGATCGTTTGATCGAACCACGTAATCCTGCGTCTCGTTTTTCAATTTCGTGTTTCGTCGCTTCATTCTTCAATTTTTGTTGTCATGGTTGTTCTTCGCGGATAGAATTAAGAGATTGATTTTCTACTTAATTCTTAACAAGTGGCGCCGTCTGTGGGAAACACGAATTGAAGGAGGTTATGGCTTCGTTCAAGATTGATGTGGAGAAGTTTAATGGTAAGTCAGATTTCGCGTTATGGAGAATCAAGATGCAAGCGCTGTTGATTCACCATGGGTTAGGCGATGCTCTGAAACCATTGATAGGAGAGGTCTCAGAAACAGATAAGGCTAAGAAACAGGAATAACTCTTGAAAGCACACAACACGATTATCTTGTGCCTTGGAGATAAAGTTTTCAGGGAGGTTTCAAGGGAGAAAAACTGTTGCTGATGTGTGGGCGAAACTGGACAGCTTGTATTTGACTAAGTCAGTATCAAATCGACTATTCATGAAGCAGAAACTCATGTCTTACAAGATGACAGGGGATAAATCACTGGGTGATCAACTTGATGAATTCAATCAAGCTATTGACGATCTTGAAAATTTGGATGTAAAAGTGGAAGATGAAGACAAGGCTCTTATGTTGCTCAATGCTCTGCCTAAATCCATGGAGAATTTCAAGGATACTTTGTTGTTTGAAAGGCAAACTCCTATGACTTTTGAACAGATACAAACTGCTCTTAAAACCAAAAGTTTGAACAGCACTTTGGGAGATAAAAAGAACCAGAGTCAAGGAGAGGGGCTGCATGTTAAGTTCAAAGCAGGAAACAAGAAGCCTCACAACAAAAAGAAAGGTGGGAAACAGAATCAAGAAGAGAAATCTGTTGATTTTGTAGAAAAGAGAAAGTGTTTCAAATGCCATAAAATTGGACATTTGAAGAAGAACTGCCCTGAAAAAGGCAAGAAACCTCAAGAACCACCACACCAACAAGCAGAAGCTGATGTAGCTGAGAGTGGTTATGAAAGTGCAGAGGCTCTAGCCCTAACAGATGACAGACTTAATCAAGAGTGGGTACTGGAATTAGGCTGTTCTTTCCACATGTGTCCTGTGGAGAGTTGGTTCATTGATTTGAAGAAGGCTGAAAGGGGAATGGTATTGCTTGGAAATGATGAAAGCTGTCAAGTAAAGGGTGTAGGGACTGTAAAAATCCAGATGTTTGATGAGAAACACAAAATCCTATCAAATGTAAGGTTTGTTCCAGATCTCAAGAGAAATCTCATCTCTCTTGGATCTCTTAACACTTTGGGTTGTGAGTTTAAAACAGAAAAGGGCCTCATTCTTGTGACAAAGGGGGACAGAACAATCATGAAGGGGGAAAAAGTAAATGGATTGTATATCTTGATGGGAAAGACTATTGTTGGATCAGCTGAAGCAACAATGAGTACAAGTGATGCAATCTGTTGGCATAAAAGGCTAGGCCACATTGGGGAGAAAGGGTTGAAGGTACTATCAGAAAAAAGGTGTTTTTTCTGTGAAAATGGTATCTAAAGTGGAATTCTGTGAACAATGTGTCCTAGGTAAAGCAAAGAGACACTCATTCCCTAAAGGAACTTACTGTACTAAGGAGCCTCTTGACTATGTGCATTCTGATATTTGGGGACCTGCAAGGGTTGAGTCTCATGGAGGAGGAAAATACTTCATGACCATCATTGATGATCACTCAAGGAAAGTGTGGGTATACATCATGAAACAAAAATCAGATGCATTTGTCAAGTTCAAAGAATGGTTAACTGAGCAGGAAACCAAGAGACAAAAGAAGCTCAAACATCTCAGGACAGACAATGGTCTTGAGTATCTATCAGAAGAATTCCAGAAGTTCTGCACAGATAGAGGAATCACCAGGCACAGAACAGTTCCAGCAAATCCACAACAAAATGGATTGGCCGAAAGGATGAACAGGACTATACTAGAGAGGGTAAGATGCATGCTGTCAGATGAAAAAATGTCAAAATCTTTCTGGGGAGAAGTTGTGAGTACAGCTTGTTATCTAATCAATAAATCACCCTCTACGGCCATCAACCTGAAAACACCAGATGAAATCTGGTATGGAAAACTTATGGACTACAATAAACTCAAGGTTTTTGGGTGTACATCTTATGTACACATAAAACAAGACAAGTTAGATGCTAGGGCTCTTAAGTGTGTTTTCATAGGGTATCCTAAAGGTGTTAAAGGGTATAAGTTGTGGTGTATAGAGCCTGGAAAACAAAAATGTATGGTGAGCAGAGATTTGACATTCAATGAAAGGGAAATGGGCTATCAGCATAGGGGAAATCTGCAAGATTTGAATGGAGACATTTCAAATGAGACCACCCCTGTTGAGGTGGAGCCAACTATCACTGAACCTGAATCACCTCAAGAAGAAAACAGTGATGAAGAAGGAGATCAGAATGGTGATGAACCTCAACCTGCCATGGAAAGTGGTGGAGCTCATGGAGAGGATCTCAGTGATTATGTTTTGGCCAGGGATAGACAGAGAAGGCAACCTAGAAATCCATCCAGGTTTGGTCAAGCTGATCTTGTGTCATGCATTTACTATAGCTGAAAATTTAGAACACAGTGAGCCTCAATCCTTCAAACAAGTTGTGACAAGTAAGGAAAAGGAAAGTTGGATAATGGCAATGACTGAGGAATTACAGTCTTTGGAGAAGAACAAAACGGTGGAGAAACCAAGCAGACAGAAGGTTGTGAGCTGTAAATGGATTTTCAAGAAGAAGATTGAAGGGGGATCCACTGAGCATATAAGATACGAAGCAAGGTTAGTTGCTAGGGGCTTCACACAGAGAGAAGGGATTGGACTATAATGAGGTTTTTTCTCCTGTTGTGAAGCATTGTTCTATAAGGCTCCTACTTTCCACAGTAACTCAAGAGGATCTAGAATTACAGCAGCTAGATGTGAAGACAGCTTTTCTTCATGGAGATCTAGTGGAAACTATCTACATGACTCAACCTGAAGGCTTTATTACTCCAGGAAATAAAAATAAGGTATGTCTTCTGAAGAAATCCTTATATGGTCTTAAGCAGAGCCCTAGACAATGGTATAAGAAGTTTGATAATTTCATGGCCTCTATGGGTTTTTCTAAGTGCAAGTATGATAGTTGTGTATACTTAGAAAAGCATGGAAACCGTGTGGTGACCTATTTACTTCTTTATGTGGATGACATGCTTATTGCAAGTAAGAGCAAAGCAAGGATTCAATCTCTCAAAACAAAGTTAAATCTGACTTTTTGAGATGAAAGATCTTGGGGATGCTAAGAGAATCCTGGGCATGGATATCATCAGGGACAAGGCAACTGGGAAGCTGTTTTTAACACAGAAGGATTATGTGAGGAAAGCACTTGAGAGGTTTCAGATGCACCTGAGTAAACCAGTAAATACTCCTCTAGGTCAACAGTTCAAGTTGTATGTTCAACATTGTCCTAAAACCACAATTTGAAAGAAGGGAAATGCTAGATGTTCCATATGCAAGTGGGGTGGGCAGCTTGATGTATGCAATGGTTTGTTCAAGGCCAGACCTGGCTTATGCAGTAAGTATGGTGAGTCGATTTATGGGAGATCCTGGAAGATTTCATTGGGAGGGACTAAAATGGATACTAAGATACTTGAATGGAGCCTCAAGCTTAGGACTTCTGTTTGAAAGGACATAAGACAAAACTGAGCAATTAAAGGGTTATGTGGATGCTGATTTGGCTGGTAGTGTGGATACCAGAAAATCCCTAACTGGTTACATTTTTACTCTAAATGGTACAGCTATTAGTTGGAAATCTACATTGCAATTTGTAGTTGCTCTTTCAACTACAGAGGCAGAATACATTGTTGTTACAAAGGCAGCAAAGGAGGTTGTGTGGCTGAAGGGATGATTGGGTGTCGTAATTGCTCGTATTTATGTGATTTTCATGCTCAAGTGGACAGAAATCCATGCTTTTATTGCACTAATTTCACTCAATTTGACCTAAATGTGGAGAAAGGTTGTGTTTTGTTTTTTGTGTAGGAAATGAGTGAAAACGAGCTAGAATGATTAAATAAACTTCTCTGATCTAGAAGGATGTAGGATAATAGAGTTGAACCATGTGAAAGAGCTTTAAATGAGGGTCGCAACGCAAAAAGAACCAAGTCAATCGGAGTTCGGAAGCTCGAGTTATGGGCGAAATAAAAATATTACGCTGTTGGTGCTACTCGACTAGAGTCAGACTGCTCGAGTCGAGCTGGTAGCTCGAGTCGATCCAATGTGCTCGGCATTTTGAGCATTTTGAGTACAGTAGGTTGGGGGAAAATTATGGTCAGCTCGACCCGAGCAACCTGGCTCGAGTCGAGCTGCTGGAATAGCAAAAACGCAAGCACGATTATGGCCAGCTCGACCCGAGCAACCTGGCTCGAGTCGAGCTGGCCCAAAAATAGAGATGCTACCAAAAAGCCCTAGGGACACGTGCGAACTGATTCCAAATCATATAAAAAGGCCCAACTTTGTTTTATTCATGATTCAGCAGCTGGGGGAGAGATGGAGAAACAAGCAAGTGATACCTTTTAGAGTTCCAAGTAATACTTTTGCTAGTTTTTAAATTTTTCTTCCATAGATAGTCTAGAGCTTCATAGAATAGCTTAGTTCAAGATTTATTTGCATTTCAAGCAAGGATTCAAAGAGGATTTGTGAGTTTTATTATGCTTTTGTGCTACAATTTCATCAAAGAGGTGATTCTTACTTTTTATTGCATTTTACTTGTAGATTTTATTATGGGTTCCTTGAATTCTTGTTGTTTAGCCATGGGTTTTGCCTTGTGCACCATGGGCTAAGGTTATTAGTGTTTAGGTGTTTGGAATTGTGGTTATGATTGTTTAATTGCTTTGATTATGGTTGTTTATCTCTATTGATGGTTATCCTTTAGATTAGGGGAATTTACTTGTTCTATTTTGGTGGTTTTGCTATTAGCTTGTGTGTTTTTGCTAGTTTATTTCAACGAGAGTTGGGTAGACGGGTTTAGGCACATGGGTATTGGTTTAATTCACCTGAATTGGAGTCGATTAAGTTCTATCACAACGAGCCCTAATCTACATTATCTTCTTGAGTTAAAACCTTGAGTGGGTGGTGAAGAGCACATAGGAGCATCAACCTTAGTCTACAAGTGGGAACACACGGTGACAGAGTAGTTAGCTAATTAAAGAACCATAGCCGTGCAATTACCCGGGTTAGCAAAGGAAGATTCACCTCTCGATCCTAGGATTTTAAACGATATTGTACCCTAGGCTTACCAAGTACGGGAATGGTATATGTGTAGTGATCGCCCTTATGGAATAATCGGAAATAGAGGCAAACACCATAATTGATATTTTGACAATCGTCTCATAAGGAAAAACACCCGAGCACATCTTCTCTCGCTAGTAAACAAAAATCGTTTGCTATTTAATTGCTTTCTCGTAGCTTGCTTGTTTTTAGTTTAATCTTTGTTTCACTTGTGGAATATTGCTTGTTTTATGTTTTCAAAACATGTCACACTATAATCATGCGACAACATATAACAATTGGGCTATATTCCACACCTAGTCCCGTGGATTGATATTTAAAACCGGGCACTTCAACGACCCTCTTATACTTGAGAGGTTAGTGTGTTGCAAAACACGTGTCAAGGGAATTACTAGAGATTTTGGGGTAAAACAGAAGACTGTTAACATTTACTGTGATAACCAAAGTACAATTCATTTGGTTAAACATTAGGTTTTCCATGAAAGGTGCAAGCATATCAGTGTTAAACTGCATTTTGTAAGAGACATTGTGGAAAGGGGGGTTATCTCAGTGTTGAAGATTGGTACTGAAGATAATGCAGCAGACATGTTAACCAAGTCTCTATCCAGCTCTAAGTTCAATTACTGCTCTAAGCTTGTGAAGCTTGAGCAGTGGGTTGTGCACTAACACAAATGTGCATATGGGAAGATGATGAACACAGGTTGCATTCAGGTGGAGAATTGTGAAAGTGAATGCAATTGTGTGCGGAACAAGCAACAAATCAGAATTGAAAGCAGTTATTATACCATGGAGCGATCTAGTGGCCATCTTAGCCAAATTATGAGCTTCGGTAATATACTTGCGAGGTCAGTAGGACACTCCTTCCACTGAGGAGCTTTGTATGAGTTTTCGGGCACCAATAATAAGACTCTCTTCGTACCCCTTGAACGGGCTATCCGTGGTAATGGCGTTAATAGCAGTCTTGGAGTCCGATAGGATAGTGATTGGTTCCCTAGAGATGGTCTTCCAAAAGATTAGTCCGTCAATAATGGTCGTAATTTCAGCAGCAAGGACTGATCCAGGAGAGTTGATTTTATGGAAACCGGCAGCCTGGGGTTTGCCTTCCTTATCAAGAATGTAGAAGCCAACTGCAAAGAACCTGGAGGATTCCTTGTAGGCTGCGTCAACCTTCAGAGTGTAACCATTATGAGAGGAATCGCGCTGGAATGGAGCTTCGTTATAATGATAGCCGAGGTTATCCGAGGAGAGTTTGGACATATCATAGTGGAATTGTTCCAAAAAAGCTTATGTCCATTTTGCTTGTATCTTCTTTCCAAGGTGACTTCCTCCTTCTGAGTGGACCATGTTACATCGTTCCTTCCATATACCCCACATCTTGATACCAGCTTGCTCGAGATCTACGTCCTCCAATGATAGAACCAGATAGCTGGCGAAGCTTTCGGTCGAGATGCCTCTAGCTTTTTTGATTAGGGGCCACCATTTTGTATATTTCCACGCCTCTTTCACCCCCTGGTAAAAGAAGAGAACATGGTTAGTATCAGTATTAGGATGATAACAGATTGCGCACCTGGGGTTGCATGGAACGTGATGAGCGGCCAAGTTTGCTTCTGCAGCAATCGCATCCTGGAGTGTCTTCCAAATGAAAGATTTTAACTTTAGGAGGAAGTTTTAGATTCCAAATTCTGGACCAAAGGTTGGAAGTCTTGCTAACATAACTTGTGTCCTTGAGGTTAGCACGGAGCGCGTTCCAGTAAGTTGATTTAACTGTGTAGAGGCCTTTGTTGGAGTAGCGCCAAAAATGGGAATCTGAGTGGCTCTGATGGTCTATCGGGATGTTTTTGATAGCCTCCGCTTCATAAGTGAGGAAAAGGTTACTGAGTTTTGCATGGTCCCACTGATGGGAGTTCGTGATGAGATCGTGAACTCTAATATTATTGTCGTAGGTGGTACAGGAAGTGATTTTTCCTGAATAAAGATTCGGGATCCATTTATCCTTTCTCACCGCACCTTTGTTCCATCGTGAATTTTCCAGAATAGACCCTCAGCAATGATTGGTTTGCTCCACATAATTGAGCGCCATACATATGAGGGGTTTGATCCTACGGTGGCATCCATGATATACGTATGCTTGAAGTATCTAGCTTTAAGGACCCTAGCAACCAGAGAATCTGGGTAGAGGATGATTCTCCAGATTTGTTTAGCCATTAATGTCTTATTAAAAGTGGCCAGGTCCCTAAAGCCCATTCCCCCTTCTATCTTAGATTTGGTGAGTGTTTTCCAATCCCTCCAGTGGATCTTTTTATTGTCTGGGTTGCCTCCCCACCAAAACCTAGCACATAGTGACTCAATATCCCCATAGAGGGAAGTTGGAATTCTGAAACATGACATGACGTACGTCGGGATGGCTTGGATTACTGATTTAAGGAGAGTCTCATGTCCACCCTCCGTAAAGAAATTGTTTTTCCAGCTTTCGAGTTTCTTAGCCACGTTATCTCTCACGTAGCCAAACTGCATTCTGTTGCCACGGATTGAGAATGTAGGAAGCCCAAGATAGAGGTCGTGACCTTGACAAATCTGAATGTGGAGACTGGTTTTGACGAAATCAATATTTGTCTGAAGGGTATTTTTACTGAAGGTAATGGCCGACTTCTCAAAATTGATTAGTTGGCCAGACGCTTTCTCGTAATCCTTGAGACATTTCTTGACTGAGAGAACATTTTCTTTGTTGGTCTTGAAGAATATGAGACTATCATCGGCGAAGAACAAGTGAGTAATAATAGGACTTTCCCTGGCTATTTGTATTCCAGAAATTTTCCCAATAGCTTCTTGAGCATTGATAGCCGAAGAGAGCCCTTGAGCAGCAATAACAAAGAGAAAATGGGGAGAGTGGGTCTCCTTGGCGAAGCCCTCTGGTAGGGATAACTCGTCCACATATGTTGTTGTTGACTTTGAAGGAGTAAGTAGGAGATTTGACACAATCCATGATCAAGTTTATCCACTTGATATTGAAACCCATCTGAAGCATCACTTTTTCAAGATAGTCCCATTCGACTCGGTCATAAGCCTTGCTCATGTCTAGTTTGAGCGAGGCAAAGCTTTGTTTACTTTTATTGTTCCTGAGCCAATGCATACATTCATAACCTAGAATAATATTATCCGAAATCAAACGACCCGGGATAAAAGCACTTTAATTTGGGTCAATCAGTGCTCCGAGGACATTTCGAAAGCGGTTGGTAATGGTTCTGGTTATTATCTTAAAAGAGACGTTGCAAAGGCTGATGGGTCGAAAATCTTTTAAGGACTTGGGATCTTTGGTTTTTGGGATAAGCGTGATATTAGTGGGATTTTGGTTTGAAAGACCCTGGTTCCCATTTAGTATTCGAAGGCATTCAACAGTAATATCAGCACCAATATCTGCCCAGGAATTTTGGAAGAAGAGGGCTGTGAAACCATCCGGTCCTGGTGCTTTAGAAGGATTTGAATCAAAAAGGGCTTTTCTGACTTCTTCTCCAGTGAAGAGTTTTGTCAGGAATATGTTCATCTCATCAGTAACCGAAGGTTGGATAGAATTGGTGATGCATTCAATATCTTCATTAGAGGGATTTTGGGAACAGAACAGGTTACGGTAGTAGGTCTCAACACATTCCTCAATATCCTTTTGATCCGTAAGAATGGAGCCTTCTTCATTGAGGATCGACACAATATGGTTAATCTTTTTCCGCTCAGAGGCTGTCTTATGGAAGAACGCCATGTTTCTGTCTCCAGAGTTTAGCCAATTGACTCTAGAACGTTGTTTCCAGTGGGTTTCCTCTTGGTGCAAGAGTTTCTCCAATCTACACTCAATGGAGTGAATTTTCCTAAAGTCACAGGCGTTATACTCATCATTAAGATGACCATTGAGGAGTGCTCGGGTTTTTTTGATTTGTTTTCCTAGGTTGCCCAAGGAATTTTTCGACCAAAGTCTTAAGTCCTCTGCCACCTTTTTAAGTTTATTGTTCAGGCCAACCGTGTTGGCCAAGCTTTTCCAACCTTTCGACACAATGTCCTTGTATTCCTCCTCATAAAGCCATTTATGCTCGAATTTAAAAGTGATGGAGGTAGGATACTTGATTGTACGGTGGTCACGTTGTAATTTAAGAAGTATAGGCCGGTGATCCGAACCATAGAAGTCGAGGTTCACAGACATAGCGTCTAGAAAGCTAGAAAGCCACGAGTTGTTCGCCATAAAATGATCCAGCCGGGCCAAGATATTATTGTTGAAATTTAGAGGCACGTAAACATGTAATACATGCGCAGCGGAATTAGACAGTTCACCAACAACGAACAATTAATTGCATAATTAAATACGAGTAAACATAAACAGAATTCTTACAGTAATTCGTGTACAGTTTTCTCTACTATGGTATCCACGTAATCCCCAATTACGGACTTGCACAGATTTGCCAGAGTTGAATCCCGAGATGAATTTGCTAGGAAAATTCTAACTCTAGATATTATGGAGAAAATATGAATTAACATTGTTTGTGAATTCTCAAGAGCTTGTATATATAGGGGAGGCTCATCTTAAATCTTAAGCTAACTTGATTGGGATATGAAATCCCTAATCTTTATTTAAATAAATCTCTACGATTTATTTCATATATAAAATCTCTACGGATTTAATTCCCATGTATATCAAATCTCTACGGATTTGATTCCATATATATTAAATCATATAATAATATTCCAAATATTATTATTAGGAATTTCTATTTAATTAAATCCAATTTAATTAAACATTAATAATAATTAATTCCAAATTAATCTATTATTAATTAATTCTCCATAAATTAAATATTAAATCTAATTTAACATTTAATCAACCAACTATAATCCGTAAAAGGGAACTACTTGTTGTGTGACTCATAGGCCCTCATATATCGAGCGATTAGTCAAACTAACGGTCTTAATTGAACCCTAGACAATAAATCAGACATTCTCAATATATGAGGTACGTTGCGAGAAAACTGCAACTACCTGTAACTGAAACATGGGCTATTACGATTTCCTCATTTCATTCGCGAATACTCGATTAAGTCTTGAACATGATGAAGTGTCTATTCAAATAACTTAATCAATTTATCTCTAATCACTAATTGATCATGTATGTCACACTTAGCCACAAAGTCTAAGTTGACGTGCATCGGCCAATGACTTAGATCCAATTATGACGAGAAGATGAGTATTCTCTCTAAATCCACTTTGAGGAATGAATCCTATTCTTGGCTCAACTACCACGAACATGCACTTCGTGATGAACTCAATCCAAGCCATATCTACCCATAGACGGGTGCAAGCGTCGGTCATGGTCAAAGTTCATCATCACATACATGTCGTGCGTATTGACCTCAAGTCAAAGGAGTATCGCATCGCTCCCACTAACCGAGACACCCGTAGACACATATTGTGGAACTACATCAAACGGTTTCTCGGATGGGTATACCAATACCGTCTAAGGTGTTTGTGCATCCATCATGAGATACCTAGTATCTCGTAGTAAGTGAGATCTTACTACACTCTCTAAGAGTATGATGCAGATCGCACACCAATCTCCATTGCATCATCAATATCCCATTCTTGATGATCCTTGATCGGGGCTTATTTGAGAATCATGTTTAAGTCATCTGAGTTCTCACAACCTCAATGACAACAATGACTCATGTGAACATTTGTATGAATAAATGCAAACAATCAAACATAATATTCAAACAAGTGTATTGTCATACATTAATATTAAATGAACTATAATATTAAATCAAACTGAATATCATCGAGTATCATGTCCTTACAATAGATTGTCTCTAGGACACTAACACTAACAATTATGGGCTCCCGATCTCATATTGTTCCAAGTGAATAGAGGTCCCGAGGTTTCCACCTCATGCAGATCGACATTATGGAGTCCCGTTTGAAAGGCGTTCAAGTAATTAAAGGGACGAACATTGTCGCCCTGCTTTTCATTGGAAAATCGAATTTCATTGAAATCTCCCCCAACAATTCAACCATCGAAGCTATTGGAATGAGTCTTCGAAATTTTATCAAGGAGATCCCAAGATAAATGACGAAGATTCTGATTGGGGTTTTCATAGAAATCAGTGAAGTACCATTTCTTATTATTATAGGTAATGAAACAGTCAATATGGCCGCTAGAATACGACAAAACAGAAACATCAAAGTCATAATTCCACAAAAGAACAAGGCCACCACTCTTGCCTTTAGATTCAACACAAAAAACATCCTTGAAACTTAAGCTTGGTACGAAGGTTAAAAGCACTAGACTTAGACAACTTTGATTCAGAAATAAACAACAAGCCGGGGGATTGGTCGAGAGTCAGCCTCTGAAGATTCTTGAATGCTCGTTGTCCCCCGAGGCCACGAGCATTCCAGCATATGAAACTCATGGTTGATGGCGGGTTTGAGCCGAGTCAACCTCCGCCGAGACGCGAGATTCCGGGAAATGGTGGTAGATGTACAAACTGAAAATGTTAAAAAACCCACAGAGGGGAAGAGGCGCACGAGACGACGCAAGTTTTCCTCAAGAAACTCTACCCCTAAAAACTGAAATTTGGGGAGGTTGCTGAGCTAGAGAGAATTCTAGTTCAGTCGAGATCCGTAGGCAAAAATTCAAAGGAGTAAATCAATATGGTCTGACAGGCACAAACCGTGGTAAAAATAATAAAGAGGAATAGATCGAAAGGAATGTTCTAAACGAGATTCAGTTGATTAGGTGGAAGATGTACAGATTGGAAACGTAAAAAAAAACCCACGGCGGGGAAGAGACGTATAAAACGGCCCAAGTTTTCTCAAGAACCCTTACCCCTAAACTTTGAATTTTAGGGGAGGGTTGCTGAGCGGAAGGCTACACACAACACAGCACAACTCGGATGAGCGAATCAGTGAGTCGCAAATCCAGATCGACCTCGGACGCTCCTCCCCTGTTCGCCGTGATTCGACCAGAATAGACGGCGGAGGAGGCCAGCGCAGGTTACCGGAAACTCCAATCAACCAAGTCGCGAAAACAGCCACAGATCGGGCGTCGCGAACACGGAGGTAGGCAGCGATTCAGTCAGAACAAATCGCGGGAAGGAGACCAAGCCACAAGAGACGTGACCTCGTTACCGTGACAGACTGGTAGAGGAGGTGGCGGCGTGGCCAGAGCCACCGCGAGGGACGGCGGCAAGGCCTGAGCGCAACCCAAGAAAACCCGACGGTAGATATGCAGAAGGGCGAATGCTTATAGGAAGAACTTTGTAGTATAAGAAATTCACATTAATTGGGCTCTTTCTGATCTGTTCTTCTTTTTTACCTGTAGAGGGATGATGATTGAGATTGAAATGGAAATTGGAAGAGAGAGAAAGTACTTCCTCACACGCCTGTTGAAGCTTAGTTTTGTACTTCCTAAAATAAAGTTATAAGAGGAGGTGTTTTTTTAAATGGTGATCAAAATTAAATTGAAGAAAACAAAGTAGTTGTTAGAGTCAATAAAGCACATATCCTAGTAACTTTCCCCTTTCTTTTAATTAAAAATGTTTGTGAGAGTAATGTACGTATTTAAATTATTAATGCAAGAATTTTGAGCTTTCAATTGACAAACAAATGATCTTTCAGAAGAAGAAACAATTTTATAACATCATCATTTTTAACATATGCATGCTTGATTTCAGATTTTGGAAGGAGTTTCAGAGAGACTTTGGTGAATCTTGATAGCTCTCCAACTAGAGGGATGTTTGTTCATTCTTGCTTCCGTCATACCCACATATATGGAATTAGGGATGGGTGGACATGCTCATCTATTGTGGGAAATGTGCTCGCAAATAAAGTAATAAAATTGCTAGTCACTATTATTTTTTGCAATTAATTCTCATACATATATATTGAATGAAACAATTCATGTCTATTTTCCAGCTCATCTATTTGTTTCATTGATGATTCGTCTTGTAAATACAACTGCATTCGTATTGAGTATTGTTTAATCTACTCTTTTTTTTTAAAAAATTATATAAATCATTTTTCCCATAAGATCTTATTACATATCTATTCCTTTTTATTATATGACGCAATTATATTTCTCAATTTGTAGGGAATTGGACAGGCGGTTGGAGATTGGTACTTCGACCGAAGCACTTTCCAGGAGGTAGATACTGTAATGACGGACCATTGGAGTGTGCTAGTCCCTTAAGTGACACGTGTTTTTACCAAAAGTGCCGTGCTACTCTGCATTGATCCTACCGGATTTTAATTAATTATGTGATTCCAGATCTTACAAACATATTTTACATATTAATCTGGGGGATATCGGATTGTGAATTTGCCTATCTTATTATGTTATTATTGTTATTAATGCATTCGATCTGTTGCATGGATACAGTGTTATATTGACTTATAGTATGTTCACATATATGCTTAATAAACAAAAATTATTGGTTTAAATACCAACTGATCCACACGACAGAGCTTGTAACATGATTACATGAATTAATTCGATTTCAGGTTTCAATCACTACTACACATTTAAAAGCTTGCATTTTTGACTTCGGACCTTTTTTAAAAAACAACTCTCCAAGTTTTTTTAGAAAGCGGTTTTAATTAAAAGAAAAATAAAATAAAAAATAGACAGCGGTTCAAAACCGCTGTCCAAGTTTAACACTTAAAAAGCGGTTCAAAACCATTGTGCAAATGTTTTAGACAGCGGTTTTGAACGGTTTCCAAGGGCATAGTTTGGACAGCGGTTTCGAACCGCTGTCCAAGTGTTCGGATAATTAAATAACGACCCAAATCAAGAAACCGGACTTATATTTTCCCCCAAATTAAATCGCGAACTCTGAGATTGCCTCCTCCTTCCTCTACCCTAAATCGAACTCCGTCGCGTCCTCCCTTCCGCCGCCGCCGTCGTCTTCCCATTAGCTCTTATTTCCCCAAATCGTGAACCAGAAGTCCTAGCCTCCTCCTCCCTCTCCCCCAGATCGAACCATCCGTAGGCGTCCTCCCCTACCCCCCGCCCGTCGCCTTGCCGCCAACCTCCCCCGCCGCCCTTGAATTTGCCGTCTTTTCTCCTTCCATAGGTAATTATTCTTTTATATATATATATATGTTAGTATATATATATATATGAATTAAATTATATGTATATATATGTATATATATATGTTAGGATTAATTGTTTATATAATTTGTTAGGATTAATTGTTGATAGTGTTAGAGATGAACAATTGATGCTTGGTTTATATATTGTTAATTGTTTATATATATATATATATATATATATATATATATATATATATATATATTGTGTGGCTTTGTTTAATTGTTGTTAGTGGCTTTGTTTAATTGTATGTATGGTGTATGTATATCATGTATATTGGTGTATATATATATGTATATTGGTGTATATATATCATGTTGTACGTATTGGTGTATGTATATTGGTGTTTGATGCACTCAAGGTGTTTGATAATATGCTTGTGTGAGGATTTAAGCATAAATTAGTGTTAATTTATTAAGATTAATGTTGTTAGTGTTAGAGATGAACAACTTGTTAGGGATGAATATATATTGTGTGGCTTGGCTTGATTTTTTATGCTAACTTAGATATGAACAATTGATGCACTCAAGTGTTTGATAATATGCTTGTGTGAGGATTTAAGCATAAATTAGGATTAATACATTAGAATATATTTTGGTTATATTAATTTGATGATTTGGTGAATGGATAGTAGTGTGTTGCTTTAGATGACTAATGATTGTACATTAGGTTATATACATTGTTTTGAGATGCAACAAATCCTTAGATACATGCAATATACAAACCTTAGTTACTACCACATTCTATATGCAAGTTTTATACATTAGGATTGTAATACTTTTAGGTTTAATACTTTTAGGTTTAATACATTAGGATACATTATCTTGAGAAACACTTCATATTGTCTTTTCTATAGGCATCTCTAGTTTTATATGGATCGAAAAGTGGGTTCGAAAGCGGATCGATTATCGAGATGAGTATAGTAATGGGGTGAAAGAATTTTGTAATCATGCAATTAGACCTTTGACCGAGCCCTCGGTACATTCCATGTTCGTGTTGGAAATGTATGAATGGAAAAACCGTTAGTGGTCGAGAAAGTCTGTTAGACCACTTGATAATTCACGGCATTGATAAAAACATATACCGTTTGGACATATCATGGTGAGAGAAGAGATGGATGTAGCTCAAGCAACCTAGAAACCGACTTTAGGTTTGAAGATACGAGTGGATGAGGATATTTTTTGATGATGTACCGATTGTTGATACATCGAGGGGGGATGACGATGATCTACGAGATCACCCTTATATGTCGGAGAAGTTAAGTGATTCTCTTTGGATTACCTTTGTGGTCGGGTGTAAGAAGGCAACAAAAACCGCCGGTTGTGTTGATATTGTTCAACCTAAAAGTTGACTCACCCGGTTGTCCAGATGAGTGCTTTACAAGTATGTTGGAAAAAGTTAATTGGTCTATTGCACGATGGAAATGTATTTGCCTAAGAGAGCATATGATGCTAAACAAATGCTCAAGTCCATCTAAGTTAACACATCAAAAAAAATTCATGCTTGTCCGGGTGATTGTATCTTATTTGGAAGAAGTATGCAGACCTCGATGAATGTCCCAAGTGTGGGGAGAAGCGATATAAGAAAAATAAATCTCCATAAGGTGTTGTGGTACTTTCAATAATACCAAGATTCGAGGAGAATATATAGTAGCGTTGTGGATGCTAGAAATTTAACTTGGCATCATGATGATAGGATCAAAGATGGAATGCTAAGACACCTACGATGATTCAATTTGATGGAAGACATTCGATGTCGCATCCGAATTTGGCAACGAACCACGACACTTGCATCTCTTGCACTCTCAACCCGACGAAATGAATCCGTTCGGTATCCAAAGTACCAACCATAGTACATGGCGATGATTCTGTTAGTTTATAACCTTTCACCGAGTTGTGCATGAAGCGCGACTTACATGATGTTGTTTATGTTGATATCGGGACCCAAAACACCCGGGTAACGACATAGATGTATATCTCGCTCCTTTGATAGAGGACTTGAAGCTCATGTGGGATGAGGGTGTCGATGTGTATGATGCTTTTGAAAGGAGAATTTCAAGTTGAAGGTCATGTTGTTTGGAACTATCAATGACTTTCCCGCTTACGGGAATCTATCTGGATATAATGTGAAAGGGGCCGATGCATGTCCTTGTTGTACCAAGAAGACACATCACATTCGCTTGAGTCATTGTAGGAAGACCGTTTATATGGGACATAAGAGGTGGTTGGACCCAACCCATAAGTACAGAACAATGGCCGATGCATTCGATGGCACAATTGAGACAGGTGAAGCACCACGTTTATTGTCAGGTTCGGATGTATTGAATGAGATGAAGAATATCGACACACAGTACGTAAAGATCTTCGCAAAGAGTGTCCCCACTAGCGGTTGGAAGAAGGAATCAATTTTCTTTCAATTTCCCTATTGGAAAGAGTTGTATGTTAGACACTTCATTGATCTAATGCACGTTGAGAAGAACGTTTGTGCCAGCTTGCTCAACACTCTCATGGCTGATAAGAAGTCCAAGGATGGTTACAATGCAAGAATGGATATGATTGATATGGGAATAAGAGCAGAATTAAAACTTGTGCCTAGAGAAAGGGGTCAACCGTTCTTACCTCCTGCTGCACACACCTTGTCCAAGAATGAGAGAAAATAGTTACTTCAGCTGCTAAAGGATGTGAAAGTACCAGAGGGTTATTCCTCCAACATACAGAGACTTGTATCAGATGATGGCGTGAGACTGATGAATCTGAAATCGCATGACTATCATGTCATCATGGAGACTTTCTTGCCCATTGCAATACGTTCTATCTTGCATGAAAATGTGCGCATAACCATAACAAAGTTATGTTGGTTCTTCAAGGCAATGAGTAGCAAGGTCATAGATCCTAGAAAATTGCTTGGTTTTCGGAGGCAGGGTTGTGGGGACTCTCTGTGAGCTTGAGATGTATTTCCTCCATCATTTTTTTTTGATATAATGGTTCACCTAACGGTTCATTTGGTACACGAGATAAGGATGTGTGGTCCCGCTTTCAGATCGATGGATGTATGGGTGTAGAGATATATGAAAGTGCTCAAAGGATATGTGATGAATAAGTCCGGGCCGGAGGGATGCATTGCGTAACGCTATTTAGTAGAAGAAGCGTTGAAAGTCTTGGTGCGAATTTATTCCGAATGTCGATGCAATTGGACTTCCGGTTACGGTACACCAATAGGATGGATGGTGAAGACATTACCGGTGGTCAACCCGTAAGTGTTAGCATGGAGGAACTAACACGGATGCACTTTGTGCTTACTTCACAACACGGTCGACGTGCTTCTTTTTATTGACCAAGACATGCGATCACTTTGCCGAGAGAAATCCCACCGAGAGATAGATCATGGATTGAAGTTGAGCACAAAAAGACGCGTTTGTTGACCGGGTTCAATGGTTATATAGCAAATATGTTGTCACGGGAAAGCGTAATCGGTGAATGAAAGAGTTAAGTGGTTATCCGAATGCCCGATAGACATGTGTATTCATTCAAGTGTTATCTTAACAACGGATACACATTTTATACCGAGATCATGATGCCACAAGTACTATGCGAGAATAGTGGAGTGTCCATTTATCGCGAATCGCGATGGATCAATCAAATACTACTTACTTTGGACATATTGTCAACATTTGGGAACTTCGACTATATTGTTCACCGTCAACCAATCTTTCAAGTGTAGTTGGGTGAGGATCCCAAAAGGGTCCAAGTTGAAAGTTCGGGTTCGTGACGCGTTGATTTGAAGAATGTGGGATCTGAGAGATGACCCTTACATAATGGGCAAATCAAGCTCAACAAATTTTCTATGTCCCCGACCCGAGTTAATAAGAAATGGTCCATTGTGGTTCATCAAACAAATTTAACAATTGTTTCAGATTAGCGACCATGTCGATGAAGATGTTGACACAATTGATGATCCTTTTGAGAACTTCACTCATTCTGCACCATCTTTTCGATGATCCTGCAAATCCACGCTCATTCCAGAGAATAATTAGAGATGAGGATGAATATGGCAATCCGGATCTTGTTAACATTTATGGTCATGAACTAGAAAGGTCAACCAAAAAATGAAAAAGAAAAACAAGTGCTAAAAAGAAATGTACGACTTTATTGAATGTTTTTTTTTCGCTATATTAAATGTTGTTTTTTTGCTTTATTAAATAAAGTGAACTGGATCAACGGGTTCCGAGGCAACGAGATAATGAACATTGTGGACATTTTGTGTGTTGCTTTATTGAAGATATAATCCGCACTTCACTAACGAACATTCCTCTCAATGTAAGTCTATTTATCGATTTATTTAAATTATTATTGATTGAATAAAAATCCATACTATATTGATTGATTCGTTGTTTGCAATTTGTCTATGAACGTGAGCTCAATTCTTACTCTAAGAAAAGACTGGAGAAATGGAAAAACGATTGGACGGGGTACCTTTACAATCGATTCTTATATTCATACGATATTGAGTGATCGTTGTTTGAAATTTTGGTAGCATGTAATTAAATTATATATTTGTGATGATATATATTTCATATTTTTGGTGTATTGGACGTATGTTTATTTATTTCATGATGTGTATGTTTATTTATTTGATGTTTTGGTATATATATATGTGGTATAAGTTTTGGTTTATGGTTTTATTATAAGATTTTTGGTTTATGATTTATGGTATTGGACGTATATATAAGTTTTGGTTTATAGTTTTATTATAGGATTTTTAAAATATAAATTAATAATTAAAAAAAAAAGATATTGGACAGCGGTTAATAACTGCTGTCTATCTAACATAATAAACGAAATTATTAAAAAAAAAATTAAGTTAGACAACGGTTAATTAACGGTTTTCCAAGCCTCCCTCTTGCAATGCGGTTGAAAACCGCTGTCCAAGCCCAACTTTTGGACAGCGGTTTTTTAATAACTGTCCAAGCTTGGACAGCTGTTACTTGGACAGCTGTTATAACCGCTCTCTAAGGGCTTTTTTAACAGTTGTCCAAGCCCAAATGTATATTAGTGAATTAGAAAGAGACACGTCATGACTTGGTTTATTAATTTATCAAATCACCTTAAATGCAAGTATATAAGTTTCAACATGATTTCCAAATTTAAGACCATATTTGAAATTGGTTTATCGATCATTTGTCTGAAATTCTTGATTAATATTGCATTTACATGTCATAATATTAATAAATTCAAGACCAACCCTTAAAAAGTTACTGCGCTAACTCCCATTGATATTTGAATTTCACTTTCAAGTCCACTGTCCCCCACTTCTTGTAAATAAGTTGCAACATATTAGTAAATGAAAATGAAGGTATTTCTGATGTTGGAAATTAAATGAATGAATTGATTCACAACTTCTTTACAAGTTCGAACTTTTAAATGAGAATGAATTTTTTTCTGGTATCAGAGTTTAGGCTCGCCCAGATCCTGAATTTAATTCATGTGGACACACTCCACCCATTAATACCATTAAAAAGAAAAAAGAAAAAAGACTCCTTTATATAAATTTCTTAATTGTTTCTTCCAATTTGTTTGTTTAAAATGTTTGTGAGAAATAATCGCACTATCACATCACATATCATTTAAATTGAAATATAGAGGCACGCTTGCATGAGCCGATCTCACAGTGAGACGGGGTATAAATTGGACATTGGCGATTTAATAGTTTGAAATGTGTAGGTGTAATTTGTGCTAAATTTTACCCCGCACTAATACAGATTTGGGCTTGGAGAGCTGTTAAAAATGACCTTGGAGAGCGGTTATAACAGCTCTACAAGTATCAGCTGTCCAAGCTTGGACAACTGATAAAAAAACCGTTGTCCAAGATATTGCACTTAGATAGCGGTTTTCAACCGCATTGCAAGTTACAACTTAGACAGCGGTTTGTAAATCATTTGTCCAAGAATATTCATTTGGACAAATGTTACAAACCGCCTCCTAACCCTTATATATATATATATATATATATATATATATATATATATATATATATATATACACTTTGACAGAGGTTAAAAAAACCGATGTCAAATATTTTTTTTAAATTTTAATTTATATTTTTAAAATCTGTTTATATAAAATCAAAACCAAAAACCAAAACTAAAACTAAAAATCAAATTTTATACCACACGATAATATATATACGTATGTCCAATTAATACCAAAACATCAAATAAATTAATAAACGATACACATATCATAAAATAAATATCCGTCAATACAACAAATTAAAACATGCATGAAGTATATCAATACAAATATATATATAAGTAATATGCTACCAAAAGTTATCTCACTCTATCTTTAATTATACAAGAATCGATTGCAAAAGGTACCTGCTCAATCCATTTTCCATTTGTTCATTCTTTGTTTGGAGTAAGACTTTGTGGGGACGATCATAGACAAACCGCAAAACAACGATCAATTAATCAATATAGTTAGATATTTATAGTATGAATTTTTATTCAATTAATAATAATTTAAATAAATCGATAAATTGACTTACATTGATAGGAATCGACGTTTGAGAAGTTGAGATATTATATCTTCAATATAACAAACACACAAAATGTCCATAAATGATCGTTATCTCGTTGCCTCTAAATTACTGTTGATTAGCAATTATAATCACATATTACAATTATAATTATTTTATATTAATTTGATAACTTAATAAATTAAATTTACCTTAACATTATTCCAGTTCACTTTATTGAAGTTAGCTCTTGAGCCTTGATTAGGAAGGCGACTCCGATACATCGTCATCACACTATTATTATTAGAATTAAAAAATAAAGTTAGATTAAATATGCATAATTTTATTAAGTAAAACAAATCATTATATTATAATATTAAAAATGAACTTACGCTTCCATGTACGAAGTGAGATCGGGCCGATTTGAAGCCAACCCATTCACAGCTGGATCCATAAAATATACACTTAATGTGCTCATATTTATGGCGACCAGCACCCAATGATTCCTATATTATATTAAGAATATTGAAATTAACGGTAAATTTAGCATATGTACAAATATCATATATATTATGAATATAAATTTTAACAAAATGTTAATTGTACTCACCCCACATTTGTTGGCCAAAAAATGAGATGGTCTCTGTCAGTATAACTCAGCATATGAGAAACTAACCACTCCATGGTCTGTGGCCTATCAGCCATTAAGCAAGACACTTAGGGGGATACGAAAGAATACATTCCACCTGCTCGAGGATCTCTGCAGAGATATACCTCACCCAAATATCTTTAACCAACATATATACGCTAATTAATATTTAATTTGAAAATTAAACTATATATAAAAAGTAAATACTAAGAATTAATTAGCAAACACATACCTGAAATAAAAGGCTATGCTCGTTGCACTCAACCACTGGTCGTTCACGACTTCAATCACATGATCCCGAGCGATGTATTCTTCAATAGAATTCCGATGAAAGTAAGCATTCATCGGAATTGTGACCATATCGAAATCAGAGGACTCCACTATCACTTGCACCGTATGCTGTATGGCGTAGTCGTGATCTAAGTCTCCAGGTAATGGATAACCAATTAGTCTGCGACCACCAATAGTGGAGTCCCTCGGTATCTCCCCCTGACTGTCTGCGACACCCTTTGATTTCTGTTTAGGCTTTTGTGGTGTCGGCAGTTTCTACAATCAATTTGCAACATTATTTAGAACGACAAATAAGATAATGAACTTTAATAACATATATTAAATTTACCTTCATGGTGAGAGAGACCAAGTTGGTCGGCCATTCGATGAAGTGTCCGACAGTTGTTCCGACTGTGACAGCATCATCAATTGGTTTAGGCACTGGTGAATTCTCTTCTCCGATTACGGGTACATCGAGTGTGACCCTCATGAAACCAGGAGTGATGGGACTACCATGAATAACTCCATCGGAGTTATTGAGCAATGTTCTTGTAGCCACCATCCGAGTAGGATCCTCCAAATAAAGGAAGCATGGGGTCGATGACTGTTCGAATAAGATATTTAGTTAGAAAATTTTAATATATATACTAATCTTTAATTAAAATAAATGTGAGACACATCTGATACCTGTGGGATGTCGTTTCGAAGTGCCTTAATAAAATCGTCCCTAGCATTAGCCGAAAACATAGCATCAGCGACACTATTTTCCAGCTTGCTCCACTTAAGGACATTCCGTGATGCGACCGTCTCTCGGACTTTATCTGTTCCAACTCTTTAGTCATCTGGGCAACCTGTTCCGAAAGTATACCCACCATATTCATGGCTTGAAGAGCAGGTAACATGGCCAATGATGACTTCGTCACGCCATATCCAACACTCCGTAAGCGGCCGGGATGCTCCTGACGACCTATAGCCCGTCCAAGTAGATCATCGGGACCGACAAAGCGGACGTCTTCGGGCGTCATGGTCTGAGACATACGCTCCTGAATTACAAAAGATTATTATTTAATCATTTGTTTAGAAATAATAGTATCTAATTCAAAGACAAATTAATGGATAGCTTACCCCATCTTCGATGATACGCTGTGCAGTGGAATCGGGAATATCCTCAAATCGAGTCTTTCTAGTAGTTTGAAATAACTCGAAACGGGTAACAACAGGCTCACGCTCTCCAGCTTTCTTTTTTCCTTCTTTCTACGATAGTCATTAACGTGTCCCCTTATTAGATATATTAAAAGTGAATATATAAACAAAATTAAATGTTAGGATTTTGATCTCACCAGATTTTCTCTTATGCACGCATAACCTTTGTTCGATCCACGATATCGCGCCTCCATCAACTTGGCTTGTTTGTGATTTTTCTCACTTCGTGACTACAGTGTAATAGAAATACGATAAACACTGAAAAGCATAGGGCATTAAATGATATTGATCAATTTTACATGGAACTCATCCTCCAAAGATCGTCGCACAAACTCCTCCCAGTATGGGGCCACCGTAGGGCAATTCTGATACGCCTCAGGCGCACTAGCCGAGTAAAGACTAGTATCCGGATCTCGTGCTTGACTTCTCAGCCAAGCCCAAAAATTCTTGGTCAATACTCGACTTATGACAAGATTTACTTCTTCTTTGAATAATCAAGGCGAGAAATGTACTCAGACGATATAACATAACAATGTAGTAAATTTAGTAATCATACAACAACTTTCAATAAGCATATATATAATTAACATACCGAAAAGTTCATCCCATAATCTTTCCTTCAAAGAAGTCGGGTTTATCGCTCACGCGGATCCTTGGATGGCAAAGACGATAGGGATTATACGCCCGACCGCAGCTCAAGGTAGAAAGACAACGTCTCACTCTTTTCTGGATTGCTGCCCATACTCATTGAATGATAAGCGCAATAACATATTATTTAATTAGATTCAACGATCAATCAATATAATTACAATTTAACTGTTCAATTGTAATAAAATTACATGCACTTGTTCCCTCACTCTGAGCCCTCTTAATAGAAACCATCGTGACTATACCTCTCTCGCGCTTTATCCCCGGAGAGTCGCTAGTGGTGGGAGCGAAGTGTGCACTCACTGTCTCAAGTCATCAAGATCATGTCGATCATCAGCACCATGATCTCCATCATAATCTCCACCATGATCTCCTAAATGTACTCCATCATCGCCGGGATGTGGCAGATAAGACATGATCTTGTAAAGCAGAAGAAACAACATTTAATAAACAAAAAACAAACAATATTTAAGGAAACATAAGAAATAACATTCAATAAAGCAAAAATCCGGGCCACAGTGGTAATCCAGCAGAATCCCTTAACTTCTCTGACATATAAGGGTGATCTCGCAGATCACCGTCATCCCCACTCAATGTATCAACAGTCGGTACATCATCGAAAATTTCTGCATCCACTGTATCTTCAAACCTAAAGTCAGTTCCTAGGTTGCTTGAGCTACATATATCTCTTGTCTCACCATGAGATGTCCAAACGGTATATGCTTTATCAATACCGTGAATCATCAAGTGAACGAACAAATTTTCTCGACCACTAACAGTTTTTCCATTCATACATTTCCAACAAGGACATGGAATGTACCGATGGTCAGTGCAGTGTCTAATTGCATGATTACAAAACTCTTCCACCCCATTCCTATACTCCTCTGATAATCGATCTGCTCGAACCCACTTTCGATCCATATAGAACTAGAGATGCCTATAGGAAAGACAATATGAAGACTGTTTCTCAAGACAATGTATCTTAAAGTATTAAACCTAAAAGCATACCTAACCATACTTAATCTACATTCATTTTAATTTTCTAATTTTGAAATCCTTCCAATTTTTGTCTCATTCACAATTTTTGTTGCTTCTCAAGACAATATGTATCTTAATGTACCTAAGGTTTTGTTGTTTCTCAAGATATTAATGTATCCTAATGTACCATAAATCATCTAAAGCAACACACTATCCATTCACCAAATCATCAAATCAATAACCCAAATATATCCTAATGTATTAATCATAATTTATGCTTAAATCTTCACACAAGCATATTATCAAACACCTTGAGTGCATCAATTGTTCACCTCTAAAATTAGCATAAAAAAATCAAGTCAAGCCACACAGTATATATATTCATCTCTAACAAATTGTCATAATTCAAGCCACTAACAACAATTAATTCAAGCTACTAACAACAATATAATTAAACCAACATTAATCCCACATTAACAACAATTAATCCTAACAAATTAACTAAATCAAGCCAAACATATATATATATATAAACACATTTATATAAAAAAATTAATCCTAATATATATATATACTTACATATATATACACATGCAATATATATACACTAAATTAACATATTGAACCTATCCAATTTTTACAGTACGTAGTTGGCTAGCAAAATCCAACACAAAGTCAGTATCAAAATGTCAACAACATAATCAAAAGTATCCAATTTATTCCAAAATCAGCATAACCTAATTCAACACCTAAACACCCAATTGCAAAAATCAAACACCAACTATTTAACATGAAACTAAAATCCACCATCAATCCCTTCTCCAGACAAAATTCAATAAACCTACATGACATATTCACCATTAATCGAAAGCATACCTCCAACGGTAAAGGCGGCGGCGGTAGGAGAGGGAGGGAGGAGGGTGTACGGGCACACGACGATTTGGGGGAGAGGGAGAAGCTAGGACGGCGGTAGGAGAGGGAGGGAGGAGGGCGCGGCGATTTGGACGATGTGGGTGGAGGAGGAAGGTGCGACAATGGCGAATTGGGTGAGAGGAGGAGGAAGACGAATTTGGGGGAGAGGAGGAGGAAGACGAAATTGGGGAGAGGGTTCTAGAGCGTAAGTCGTATCTGATAAAAAAAAAATCGACTTGGACAGCGGTTCGAAACCGTTGTCCAAGTCTTTACTTAGACAGTGGTTAGAAACCGTTGTCCAAGTGAGCTTGCAATGCGATTTGAAACCGCTTTCCAAATGTTATTCTTGGACAGCGGTTTCAAACCGCTGTCTTTTTTTTTTTTTTTTTTTAATAAAACCGCTCTCCAAGCTATATCTTGGAGATTTGTTTTGAAAAAAAGGATTGCCCAGTCGCGATTGTCCAAGCCCTAAATGTAGTAGTAGTGTCGCCTCATGCATGTAGAGGCAAATCTCATATTAATTTTTGTCTAAAATGTATCATGTTTATTGTTGTGAGTGTACTGGAGTCAATTAAATGGTTCGGGCCAAGTGAGTTGGGTGAATAATGTGACACTAGGTATGGGTGAATAATGTGACACTAGGTATACCATATGAGATACTCTTGCGTGAGACCATTTAATAATGAGATGAAGTGTAATTTGAGAATTGGTGTTTTAACACTTTGGTAGGAGTGTATTTTGATTGTGCTAAATTTGTACATACTCAGTTTCAAGATAGTCTCTTATACGATTTTTTGTCATCATGTATATAAAAATTTTAGAAGGATATATCATTAAAAAAAATAGTCTAACACATCCACTAATTTAATAAATATGTAAAATTTGGTACAATAATTACAATTTCTAATTAACGATGGTTTTCCACACTTAGTCATACATCAGAAATCATGTGAGACAAAGTCATGAAAGCAAACTCATTTGGGAGACGCATTACAATTCAATATTTGCTCCATGCCTCCATCACTCTCCAAATTGGGAATGTTTGACTTTGCTTTACGCCTCCATCATTTTCCAGATTAGGAAATTATTCGATTTACAATTTTTACAATGCAAGATCCAATTTTAGATTTGATATTTAAAGTTGCATTGATCTTGTATACATCACTTATAATATTTATTAATATAATAATTTTTTTCATCAAGTATACTTAAAAGGAAAAAATATTTAGATAGAGAAATGAGTAAAATATGAATACACTTGACTGGTTCTCATGTACGTCCAGATGCACCGTGCACTCATAGTGTATTTAAAATCGTGTGATTTATTATATTAAAAAGTATAATTTATTTACAATGAATCGTGCAACTATTTTTCATATTATGTGCATCATAAGAAACAAAACATAGTAGAAGGCCGAGTCAGGAATTTTTTTAAAAAGCCCACGCCTTCACATGGGCCACATGGCCCAACTCCAGGCCATAGCGGTTGTTTCGGCCCAACATCCAAAAACATCAATTATGGACGCATTACCTGTTATCTTTTTTGGTCTCGTTCTATATGTGGGATTCTCAGTCTATGGATTGTATTTCGTCCAAACTGTAAGTTCGATAAATTTTGTTCGGAATTCGAGTACCCCTTGTGCTCGTGATATAATATTTCATCTTTATCTTAAAAAAAAAAAAAAAACTTACAAGCCAAAACTCATCTTAATAGTTAATGCCACGTCTACACATAATTAACTTCTTCAGGGGAAATTGCTCCTCTAAAGTCTCAAACAACACATGTAATTAGAGGAATATAAGTATATCGTATAATCACAATTAACAAGACTACTAATTAATTTTGGAAAGAGTTTAGAGATTTTTACTTGGATTAAAAATTGTTGGTTTGTCAAAAAAAAATGACAAAAACTTGTATGCAATATTGCATACAAGTGATATGTGCAATTGAGCCTTTTTTTTATTTATTTTTCCTCACGGGTCAAGAGGACGGGTTAGGGCAGATTGCTTGTGGGCTAATGGACTTTCTTCATCTTCTTCGCGTCGCGCAGCACGGGCGCTGTTAGGTTTCTTCTTCTTCCTCTTTTCTTCAGATTGTTGGCGGATCTCACGGGTTCTTCTTCTTCGTTTGTGCCCTAATTTCTTGTTCAATTTAATTTTCTTCAATTCGTTCCGATCACTGAATAAAATCAGGTTGTTCAATTTAGTTTTTATGTGAATTATGCGAGAAGAAAGGAGAATATGTGTGTGGTGTTTGAATTACCCCTCAACACAAAGTGTGTGCTGAAATTCAGATCCTTTTGCACTATTTTCAAGCTGTTATGTAAATCTGTAATTTTAGACTGATGATTTTTTTCGCGTTTTTACTGGTTTTTGTTCATGTAGTAACACTCTTTTGCTCATATGATAACACTCATTTTGTTCATGTAGTAACACATCAAGTTGTTCTTTAAATCTGTAATTTTTGGACTGAGGATTTCTTTTCGCGCTTGTACTTGTTTTGTTCATGTGGTAACATTCTTTTGCTCATATGGTAACACTCATTTTGTTCATGTAGTAACACATCAAGTTGTTCTTTAAATCTGTAATTTTAGACTGGGGATTTCTTTTCACGCTTGTACTGGTTTTGTTCATGTGGTAACACTTTTTTCTTCATAGGGTAACACTTTTTGTTCATGTAGTAACACATGTTTTTTTAATAATATATAACACTGTTCATAAATCGTCGTAATACTATGTGAATACTCATGTGTTACCATATGAATAATAATGTGTTACCTTGTGACCCATGTTACCTTATGAATATTTATGTGTTACGATGCGTTTTATTACGTGTTACGTAAGATATGAAGTTTTTTCAATATATAACAATGTAGTAACACTTATACATAGATGTAGTAATACACAAAAATTTGAGCAAAAAAAATTATATGTTCAATAGGAGTCAAACCCGCAACCAAATTCATTAACAATGAACCTGAACCACTAGGCTACAACACATATTTGATAAAAATATCCTTCTATAAATACATATTCGATCTCGCCAACCTGAAGCCTAATGCCCGCGCCCGACCCGGCCCGCCCCTGTTGACCTGCGAATTTTGACCATTTTTATCTTATTTATGTTGTATTGCACATAACACTAGTGTGCAATATTTCACACAACACCTTCTCAAAAAAGACATACAAAATGTTTTTTCTTAACATTATTAGAGTTCAAAATCAGGTTCCCTAATATATGAGGATTTTTTTTCCTCAGATATCGATTTAAATATGACATGCATAATTTAATTAATATGGAGCATTAGCTAGACTTGTGAAATAATTACCATCAAACACTCACGGAAAACCTGAATAGCATCAATACAAACACAATCTTAATAGTATTTCATATTAAAAGCTTAACATTATTACCCCACATAGTATACATAATTCAATCTCACAGTTTAAAATGTCAAAAGATTCTCACATGAGATAAAGACTTAAAGAGAATCATTATGATACTTAATTTATTGCATATATACACTATTAGTTCCTCATTCTTTAATTAACCTTGGAACAATAATTCCAAATTTGATGAGCCCTTTCATCAATCTCATTGGAATCTAACTTTGTGGTACAAATGTGTCGTTTCTTGATGTCCCTTGCTACCGTTGTATGGAAGAAGCAATCTCTCCCGACTTGATTAATGAGATTTTGACAAACATACGACGGAATCTTTTTTATCTCATAACTTTTTGAGCATACTGCATGAGTTACATACAAATAACTTGAATCTGAATACTTTTGTTCACATCCATGTAGTATCACATCGGATTTACTTGCTAAAATTGGTTTGATAATCATTATAACAAGCAAAGACATAATTTTGAGCATTGTTTTCGATTGAGAAATCATGTTGAAACTTTTAATTGAAGGTGTGTATGTTTGTTTGAATTTAATTTTTGAGTAAGTTAGTGAAATTATATATAGTGTTGTGATTCATTGTAAGGAGTTTTGGGGATTGAATTTGTTACAACTCAATTTAATGATTTTGGATTGAAACATACGCAGACGTTTAAGATTATCTTACGTTGAGAAACTGTTAATGTTTCTTATTAATATGCACGGTAGAGAATGAAATGATGTCATTAATCACTATTTTTTTTAGACAATCATTATTTTTTTTAAATTAATTATTTATTGTTCAAGATGTTAAACACGAAGTGTGAGTAAAGATGCTATAGAACTCTTCAATCATATATAAAATACAAATAAATTTTGTACAAAAAAGGTTTGCAAGTATAGTCACTACAGTTAATGAATTTTGTATCAATACCCCTTGATCCAATTAAAAGGGCCAATTAACCACCCGTTTTAATTTTAGAATAACTGCGTTCTACTGAAAGCTAGATTTATGCAACTCCACCATTGTGAGTCGCCAATCAATCAAACATAAAGAAATTAAAAAAAGTTGACACGAATTCGAGAAAGTAAAAATTATATTTAAAATTTCAACATCTGAACAAAATACACAATACTACATAGATTTCTCCTTTTTCTGGAAAGTTTGCAAAAGCATTAGCTATGGATTAATAGCCAAAACATCCATGAAAACACAAACAACTTATATAATCAACAAGAACAGAGACTTCAAGTCACCTATTTACCCATCCATCTCATCATCATCATCATCTATTTTTTCAATCTTCATCCTCTTAACCGCTTGAGCAGCATCCGAACGCACCGCCCCGTTCGGAATCTGGATCAGAATATCCGACTTCTCGCCCGTTGTAGCGTTCACAAGTCCTCCGTTTTTCTCCACACGGTAGGTCAAGGCAGTCCCGTCTATCGAACCATCTATGTACACAGTAGAGTTCTCGTCTATTTCCTCTCTCACGAGCATCTTGGATAACTCTGTCACCACTCGTTTCTCCAACCATCTCCTTATTGGACGCGCCCCGTAAATCTGGAAACACACAAAATACAAACAGTCAGCAATGGTCTTATGCAAGATAAGAGAAACGTAAACGTAGATCAGATGATGAGGCGTACCGGATCATAACTCTCAGCCAGTATGACTTCAAGCGCCGCCTCAGTGACACCCAAAGCAATGCCCCTCTCAGCCAGGCGACTGGCAACGTCCTTCAGCTGGTGACGGCAAACCTTCCTCAGCTGGTCATGCGAAAGAGGATCGAACACCACGATTTCATCTAACCGATTGAGTAGCTCTGGCTTGAAGTGCTTCCTCACCTGAAAATGAACAAAAGCTGTGTCAGAACACTTCCTACTTAAAAAACATCGAACATTTAAGTGAAGACAGTGCATTTTAAAATGGTATTAGTTGTTTTCACCGAAAAGTATTAGTTGTTTTCATTGAAAAGTATTAGTATTAGTTTACCTCTTGCATCACCAACTCACGAGCACTTTCGATCGAGCTCTTCCCCATCAATCCTCTCAGAAGATACTCGGCTCCAAGATTCGAGGTCATGATAATCACAGTATTCGTGAAGTCAACCGTCCTACCTTGACCATCGGTCAGCCTACCATCGTCCAACACTTGCAGCAATGTGTTAAAAACTGAGGGGTGCGCCTTCTCAACTTCATCAAACAGAACAACGCTATAAGGCCTTCGCCTCACAGCTTCTGTCAACTGCCCCCCTTCCTCGTGCCCAACATAGCCAGGTGGAGCTCCAATCAATCGAGCAACCGAGTGTTGCTCCATGTACTCAGACATGTCAATCCTAACCATCAGGTTATCATCATCAAAGAGCTGCTCAGCCAAAGCCTTAGCCAGCTCTGTTTTCCCAACACCAGTCGGGCCGAGAAACAGAAACGAACCCGTGGGCTGTTGAGGCCGGCCTAGCCCAGCTCTCGATCTCAGCACAGCCTCAGCGACAGCTGTCACCGCTTGATCCTGTCCCACGACTCGTTGGTGAAGCCTATCCGCTAACCCAATCAATCTCTCCTTGTCGTTCTGGCCAAGACGTGTGACTGGTATTCCAGTCCATCGGCTCACAACCTCCGCTATCTGATCGGGCCCCACAGTTTCCGTAAGCATTGCTTCTTCACTGGCACCAGCTTCGAGTGTGGCAATAGCTGACTCCACTTCCTGGATCGCCCCGTATCTTATATCTGCAGCTCGTGCAAGGTCGTATCTCCTTTCAGCTTCCTGCAGGCGTACATTAGCTCATCCCTCCTCTGTTTTAGCCTTCTGAGCTCATCAATTCTCTCCTTTTCTTTTCTGTATCTCATCATCAGAGGTTGCAGTTTATCCCTCAAATCATCAAGTTCCTTCCTCACCTGAAAAATAAGTCATGAACGAGTTAAAACATTTCTCAACCGATACCTAAAACCAAAACACAACAATCAAACCGACTCAACACTTACTTCAACGAGACGAGCTTTGCTAGCTTTATCTTTCTCCTTCTCAAGAGCATGAAGCTCGACTTCAAGATGAATCCTCTTCCTCTCAAGATTATCAATCTCTTCGGGCTGGCTATCAAGCTGCACTCTCACATTCGCACACGCTTCATCAACAAGATCAATCGCCTTATCAGGCAAATGCCTTCCCGTAATATAACGAGACGACAGCTGGGCCGCTACCACAAGAGCTCTATCCTGAATCTTGACACCATGATGGCCCTCATACTTCTCCTTCAAACCCCTCAAAATGCTGATCGTATCAGACACACTAGGCTCCGCTACATAAACCTGCTGAAATCGTCTCTCGAAAGCAGCATCTTTCTCCACATACTTCCTATACTCCTCGAGAGTCGTAGCACCAATGCACCTCAATTGACCCCTTGCAAGCATCGGCTTAAACAGATTAGCAGCATCCATCGATCCCTCCGTTCTTCCAGCCCCCAAAACCAGATGAATCTCATCGATAAACAAGATCACTTTCCCTTCAGCTTCCTCAACTTCCTTCAAAACAGCCTTCAATCTCTCCTCAAATTCCCCTCTATACTTCGCCCCAGCGATCAACGCCCCCATATCCAATGCAATAAGCCTCACATCAGCAAGATTGCTCGGAACATCGCCAACAACAATCCTCTGAGCAAGCCCCTCAACAACTGCCGTTTTCCCCACACCAGGCTCCCCAATAAGGACAGGATTGTTCTTGGTCCTTCTAGAAAGAATCCTCACCACTCTCCGAATCTCCTCATCTCGCCCGATAACAGGGTCGAGCTTCCCTGCCTGTTCGACGAGATCACGGCCGTAGGTTTTCAGAGCCTGGAATTGAGTATCACCAGATGCACTCTCCACTTTTCTCCCATCTTTGCCCCTTAATTTCTCAACTTCCCCTTTCACCTTAGCAGCTAATACTCCAGCCTCTTTCAACAGATCTTGAATCTGGGAATCTTCCAGAAGGCCTAAAATCAGCTGATCGACGGCTAAATGCGTGTCGCCTCGCGATTTTTGCAGGGATTGGGCTCGTCGTATGACCTTGATGAGGGAGGTGCTTGCGGGGATTTCATCAGGGGGTGGGGTTTGTGAGGGGAGTTTCTTCATAGCTTGGTTGATGACCCTTTCTACTGAATTTGCAGCCTCGTCGCTGCCGCCAGCGCCGGCAATTGCTTGCCGGAAAATGCCGTGTGCGTCGGCAATCAAGGCGGCGGCGAAGTGGAGAGGGGTGAATTGGGCGTGGCCGGAACTCATGGCGAGTTCATGGGCGGCAGCGAGGGTTTCATTTGTCTTGTGTGTGAATTTGTCAGGATTCATTGTTGATTCTGCTTTTTGAGAAAATCTGTGTAAAGGAACCATAGCAGATGAGTGATTTTTTCCACATAAATCATCAAACCCAACAATTGGTAATCAAGATGACAATCGTAATTTAAAGGCATTGCAACTCATAAATCATGCAAACAATCGTGATAACAGGTTATCATCATCAATTTAAAATCAGGAATTGAGGGTTGTACATACTGAATGTTTAAATTAATAGAAATTCCTGATTAATGCTTTTGAATACATAACCAACCCATTATCATCACAGACAAAATTTGCAAAGCAAAATGAAATTCCGAATTCTTGTAAAATTATATCACTACAAAAAAAAAAAGTACTCCACTAATTACATCCAAAACAGAGCATCATATAACGCAACACCGAACACAAAAACCTAAAATTAAAGCATACAAAACATACACAATGCAGAAACAGCACATTGCACACCCAAATTCTCAAAAACACAAACTCACATCAATAACGCAATATACGAGGCGTACCTTCAACAATGGCTGTTCTAATGCACGAAAAGAGCAACACAGGTTTTCGACTTTCAACAAATCAAGAAAATTGCGTAAGAAAACTTTGATCACGAAGAATTAGAGTGTGTTGATATTTGCGTTTCAATTTGCAGTGCGAAGAATGGGCGAGAGGGTATTTTTGTTGTGCGAAAAAGACGTCTCTGGAATTACGAAGGTGGTACTAGAAACTACTGGAATTTATTATTGTTTCTTTTTTTATTTTCCTTTTATTAGGAATATTCTGGGTTTATGTGGCGCTTTCTGGGGAATTCCTCGTCTTTTTACGTTAAAAAGATTTATGTATTATTCTTCTGCTATATATTTGTCCAGTTGGGTTGGGCCTATTTCTTTTGAATTGGACTAGATGTGTTTGATCCAATTTAAAATGGAAAATCATTTAGTTTGTGGGTACATTTGGTTGGCCTTGAGAATTGATAAATGATCATATTTGTCATTTATTTATTTGATTACGGGAAAAAATAAGATGCGGGTATAATTTGACAAAATCTGACTGACGACGTAATTTTAACAAAATTTATAAAATTTTATATAAAACAATCTCATACACAAAATAAATTTTATTTATTATACTCCTGAATTTATGAAGTTATATTAAATTTTAATGGAGAATATGATTTAAATATTTAGATATAGCAAATTCTCATGTATAAACATAACGGTCCCTCTTTGCATATGTTATCTACAATTAAATACTTTCTCAAAATATTAAATTTAAATAAATCAAACATTTAGTATAATAGTTTTTAAACGAGAGCGCTAAATCTAAGATATGGAACAACTTGAAATTTTTAATGTAGATTTGCTTCGTGATTCATCGATTGAAACATAGTTTAAGTTAGTGTTATTATACCCAGCTCCAATAGTCTCTTCTTTTTTTACACCAATTTCACGCATATGGATAAACCGTGAAATCAGTTTTGATGGGGATGTAACATTAGATTTAATTAACACGTGTAATCTAATATAATTAAAACGTGAAATTAGATTGAGTGATAAATTAATATGAAATATTGTTCTAACTTTCATTTAAATATGACATTAATTTTAACTGAAATGTGATAAGTGCACGTATCTTATACCACATGCATATGAGACTTAACATGAAACAAACGATGTAAACAGAGTTCAATCTACTCGTTTCATAATTGCATGAAATCTTCTCGTTGTTTATTAAATTAAGTGAATTCTCCATTTTTGTAAATTATGAATTAATAATTTTGCAACATTTTCAAACTACGGGAAAATTTTGCAATATTTTCAAACTATGAGGGAGTTTTGTACAATTAACCTAAAAATTATATAACGCACAGAAAAGGTGAAGTATAGTATTACTGAGAAACGACACTCTTGTGCAATAATTTCATATAAAATAAAATGTAATATATTTATCATCCAAAAAAAAAAAAAAAATATTGAATATATGAATAACGTATATATAATCTTAATATGTCTCAAATCAAATTAAGTCTAAACATTAGATCACTTTAGAATTTGTCTTGAAAAATAGACAAATATATTATTTATGATTCTTTGTTTTTCTTTTTTCCCTTTTCCTTTTCACTCCACTGATTGAGACGGCCAACTTTAGTATGACTTCATTCTTAATTCTAAGTTCATAACTTAAAATTCTTAGATTCATAACACTCCTAATGACAATTTATGGTTAAAATAAAAATTACCTTTAAATATTTTACATAAGCATGTCATCTCAGCTCTACGGTCAAATCATTTTCAACAAATAACCAAATTGCGATCAAAATTCAAGTAATGAAAATGTCAAGCTTTCCTGAAAAAGTAGAACAGAGAGCAAGGATAAAATATCTGATCTTGCTGTCTTCCCCCAGAATGATGATTTTCAGGAGGTGTAAACTTCCCTACCCTACAAAATCAACATTTCAAGTCATTCATTTGTTACACTTATATGGCATTAAAATTTGATTATTTAGGCCACCCTTAGTTAAAATTCTACATACGTTACCGTTCTATTCTTCGTCGCTCTCGGAAACCATCTTCATTCGTCGATGGGTTGTATGTTTCCTAGGGGGAGAGTCTTCATCTGATTCAATGTTCTTCCTTTTGAAGTTGCCTTTAGAATCCCTGCTCTTCTGCTTGGGTTCCTGTAAATATATTTGATAAGAAACAAGAATCTTTCTCTGGAAAAGATAATACTCCTTCCGTTTCATTACAAGTGTCATTTTAGAGAATTTGTATCAAATTAAGGAACATAAAATTTTAAGAAATTTACCCTCAGGCCTCGACCAGTTTTTCTCTTTCCACCCCCCTCTCCTTTTGGTTTATTAAATATAGCGAATTCTTCCTTTTTTTAAAAAAAAATGACCAACGGTTCTATTTATTTCCTCTATTTCCCGTATCCTTTTTTCAAAAAAATAATGAAGTCTCGACTCTTGAGACTATGCTATGAAGGACATCCAATGAAGTACAAAAAATGGATAAAAAATTGTTAGCTCATTAATGGAAAAGGGGAGAATTTGCTAATTTCAATAAACCTCGTGGGAGATTAGTGCAAATTCCAAACTATAAGAGGATTTCCAGCAATATTTCTAAACCACAAAGAGGTTTTCGTGCAGTTAACCCGATTTTTAAGGGATGTAGACAGGGGTGAGTTTGGAAGAATAGTGTAGTGACAATTAATTAGAAACAAAACTTTAACCTCTAAAAAGACACTTATTATGAAACAGAGGGAGTATAAGCATATTGTTTCCGTCATTTTCTTAATTAAAAAGAATATTTATGATGAACCCAGATAGATTATGTGTTATCATGCATTTAGAGCTTCCGTATTTGTGTTCTAGCAATATTTTAAGCATATTCTTTCTCTCAATTTTTAAAAATTGAAAAAAACATTTATCATGAACCCAGATATAGTTTGTGTGTTATCATGCATTTAGAGCGTCCATATTTTTGTTCTAGCAACTAATAGGTAGGTTTAGAATGAGAGGAAAAAAATGCTTAAAATATGAGCATAATTTTAAATTCACTAATAAAAGAAGTGAATGCAAAACTTTAGTTACAGAAACTGCTTTTTACCTCGGCCTCTTCTTCTGATTCTGCATAGGTCTCTTCCTCCTCTCCTTGTTCACGTTCTTCATTTTCTTCAGCATAATCTTGTTCAGCATCGTCGTCGTTTCTATGTTGGGGGGAACCCTCCCCTCCAGTTTCGTACTCAGACTCTTCACTTTCAGAGAAGTCGATAGGCCGACGAGATGATTTGGCACTTGGCAAGGGTGCATTGCGATGGGTCTCTTTAGGCCCATGTCCCTAAAGTGAAACCATATTTTGGTTAAGTATAAATAAAATTCAAGATATGGAATCGAGAGTAAAAGGAGCATAGATGTAATTATAGCATGCCTTCTTTGCATTAATCATGCGCTTTTCAGCTCGAGCTTCTTGTTCTAGGTCTTCATCAAAGCGACGACGACCAGCAGATCTTCGAGGCTCATAATAATCTTCATCCTCCTAAAGAAGGTGCATCATACTGGTTATTTGCCAGAATTTTAATATTTCTTATGACTAAGACAATATACAATACCGCTCTATTCCAATTTATATGTCGTTTTTGGGTGTTGCATAGGTTAAGAAAGTCATAATGACGAGTACATCTTTTGGGTGTTTCACATAGATTCGTGTACTTCAATAAATGAGACATCACAAAAATTAAAAAAGGGTAAAATTGGAAAAGAATAGCTAATTTCTCTTGGAAAACCAAAAGCGACGGATATTTTGGAACTAGTTTGTTCCTCTAAAACGAAAGTTAATGGGACGGGTCACGGGCGGAGTAAAACAAAAGCAAATATGTCCGTGAGATGCCAAATATTCAACGGATTAACAGCATAGAAGATTATAATGGAAAGACGAGTAACCTCTTCAAGGGCGTCCTCAAGAAAACCAGGCGAAAGCTGACGCTCCCTGCGGAAGGGTTGTGTGTATTTACGGCTTACCTTCTCCTTCTTCCTGCTAAGAAGTTCACTAGCTTTGATTGATTGACTCTCAGCCTAAGAACCAAATAAGATATTGAAGTTAAAATTCATTAACCAGATGCAACGTGCCAAAATAAAATTAGATTGACAATAATAAATACCTTCTCCTTTTTCTCTTTCTCCCTCTCAGGATCGATGTCAGTGATGCAATTCTTGACTTTGTAAACTTTTTTGTGGCGTGAATCAACAAGAGCAGTCAACATACGATGAGAATTTGAGGTCAAAGATGAAGGCATAAACCTCATTTTAGATAAAATTCGACCCTGAGATTGGAGAATACCCTGGAAACATCAGAAAAACATAAGCTGCTTGCTGACTGACCATGATATCTTATAGAAATATATGCACTCAACAGATAGGTTTCAGTTCCCAGAGACATGAGTCACATGCATTGCCAAAAAAAACTTCAACACTGACTGTTACGTTTTTTGTGTAAAGTTACCTTTCCATGCCTCATGAAAAGGTGTGCTTGCTCGTCTTTAGCATCTTGCTTGGAAATATCAAGCACTTCATTTCCAATAAGTAACTGTAGGCTGCCATCTGACCATTCCACAAAGCGAGCATTGCTTTCGATCTACAGACATTTGTCAAATTTAATATGAATCAAGAGAGATTCCAACAGAAATAAACAAAGAAATCCAAATCTTGGCAATTTCACTAAGGGCAGTAAGATTCAATTACAACACACAAGAAGTATTAGTCATTTTGCCAAATTCTTAAAAATAAAAACTAGAAATGGAAAGTCAAAGTATTACGCTATGAGATAACCAAAGACCCAGAGACAGTGTTGGATAATTAGCTGCATCAAATTCTATTTAACATACAACAGCTTGAACCCAATGCTGTAATTCAAGTGATCAACAAGAAACAGATGGATCGTTTGGGACCTACATTACATATTGCAGAAAACACCCTTAATGAAGGCATGAGACTGCAAAACATCAATCATCTGCATCAAACTGATGGGCCACAACAGACCAAACCCGTCTACTTCCAAGGCACATGAAAAACCAAATATATACAAGTTGATTCCAAAACTTCAGTGAAAAATGCATTAGAATCCTAATCTTGCCAGTGATACTAGTGACATTATTTTCAGGTTTTATGTTTTTCTCAAAGCATTCTTGCACGCGACCCAACGTGATTCTATTATTGGTTAATGTAGCCTACCCCAATTAGTTGGGATGAAAGGCTCTGATTGTTTTGTCTTTTAGGTTTATCTATATGCAAATGAATGTGCTTTTACAGCTTGTAACTGAAAAAAATATCAAGCGAATAATACTTCAGAGTTTCATACAGTCATGTTATCATCATGAATGTTCCACTAAGCAATCTATATCTGCATCCTGAAAACTAGATCAGCGCAATTTATAAATTGACCTGCAAGAATTTAATCCCTTCTGAATACTTCCATGAAGATAAGTCAATCAGAAGCTACGGAACCATACATGTATTCTAGCAAAGAAATGAAAGGCATATCCAAATTACAGATCAAGCAAAAATAACTTAAACTCGTCAAAACGAAAGAATCTTTGTTTATATTTATCCATGCAATAATGAATAACATAACAAGCAAAAAAAAAACCTTAAAGCAGTTATATTACAATAACAAATATACGGGCAGAAAATTTCATTTTGATATGGAATCAAATATGAATGGCAGCAATCTACAATGACAGGCTCACTTACAGATGTTGTGCCGTCAGGATTTTTGACCTTCCTCCACCGTACAACATTTTGCTCCAGCCGTATCCGCTTTTTTGATCCAGATTCATCAGTTACATAAACATCCTCTTCCTCGAATGTTTTGGGATCAAAAGGTTTAGGATCTATGCCCATTATATTAGAAACTTTTATCATATTCATCTGCAACAAAAGGATATTATACAAGTATATCATTTATGTTCTCTCATTGAAAATTGACGACTATAGGGTAAAATCTTCTATTTCCTGCAAAATATTTTAATCTTTACCTCGGATAAACTAAATTTGAACCTCATTTGTAAAATAACACGCTACATACCAATAGTATCCCAGAAAGTGTGTTGACATCTATATAATCAATGTAGAGGAATAAAATAATCAAGGAAACTTTTTGACAGTATATACTGCTATCAGGCAGAAATAAATAACTATGGATATGATTCTTCCACAAGGTACTTAGATTTATATCAACATTCCATTTGTCTTGGTTCCAGTTCAATGCTAAAGAGTGATGTATAGGTACTTGGAATGGAAACAGGACTGGACATGAACCTTTTCAGATATGGCTGGAGGTTCACACAGAGGAATTTCCAACTCCAATGGGGGGCCAGTTGGTTTCTCCTTAAGCTTAGCCTCAGTATGCTCTTCTTCAGAGTCATATGCTGCATCTTCATCAGGTATTATATCCTCTGGCCTCAGTTCTTCCTCATAATTTCTCGCTTCATCCGTAGGTGATTGCTGTATCGAAGGTTAATAGATGTTGATAAATTTCACGAATAGACAACACAAGAAATAATAACATCTCATACAGACATTTTCATCTTCAATCTGGTTCCGAGCTTCATCTTCCGCTTGTTCTTCATCATCAGAGTCCCCAAAAACATCGCGAATCTCTGGAGCTGAGTTCAAATATTGATCCTCATCTTCATTTTCACCAGGTGATTGGCTGCAACTCATTAAGTTCAGACCAGTCAAAATCAAACTCAAAACCATTATATAGAAGTAAAAAACAGAAACAAAAAGATGACAGAATATTGTAGCATGTGAACTTAATACGCATTAGCTTCATATCAAGATTATAATTTTTGTATCTTTACCTCTCTGTATCATTATTATTCCACATTGTGAACTACTAGTTACAATCAATCTCTTACAGCTCAACACCCTCAGCACTCAAAAGAGAAAAAGAAAGAAAAAGAAGGAAATCAAAGTCATCTATAAGTTTACATGATTATCCTAAAATTTTGTTGACTGATCACATAGGCCAAAAAGTTGGTGGAGAAGCAATTGAACTCCTTCAAGGAGCTCAGGACAAGGAGTCGAGATGATATAACAATGTAGAATGTTCAGCTGGTCCAACCATCCAGGGAGAATTTAAACAAACAAAAGCATTTGTTTGATGCACAGAACAATAGATGTGAAGATAACCTCAATACGGGCTATAACAGCAATGAAACTAAGATGCACCATTTCAGGTCATCAGGTGCAACAAAAATACCTATATAGCAACTTCTAGAGTGATCTTTTTCCTCCGAGACCTTCTTTCTATTACCCATATTGAAACAAAATGTTTACCGTTAAATCATCAGGGATTGATAACTAATCAAGAATGAAAATGGCGTTTAGGAATAGGTAAGATGCAGGCGCAAAAAAGCATAATAAGATACAAAATAAGCACGAAACGCAAATTGGCAAGCAGCTATAGTCTATAGTTATTCTCTAGAATCTGCAGGAACTATACCACAAAGAAGAAGAGAAAAACACAGAATAATATGCAAGAGAGAAATTTCCTCAATTTACTTCTCTATATAGGCCGAACATAAAGAGGGAGCAGGGGTAGCCTAATAAACAAAACGAACAGAAAAGTGAGAAAGAGACCTAGGACTCCTAGCATGGTTCACTTCGTCATCCTCATTAGCAGCAAAATTGTTCTCCCCAGATGCTTCTGATCCACTGAGAACTGTATCACGTCTTCTACTTGTTACAACATGTTGACTGTATTCTTCTTCATCACTCTCTGAATGCCTTTTTTCGCTTTCTTCCATTTGATCACCTATTTCAACTTCTTGAGAACTTTGGTCTCTCTCGCCCTTGCTCTCCTCACGTCTGTGATCTGATTCATGAGGTTCACCCTCATCCTCAATCTCCACTTCTTCATCACCTTCATCTTCAGGTTCTGGTCCTCCACCCCCATCATCCTAACGAAGCAAATTAAAATGAAAACCAGAATTAAGTGGAAATGCAAAACCAGAGTATGAATTTTCGTATCTTTCACATTATCAGCTATGTTTTGTTCACTGCAAAACTACATGAAGGCATCAAAGAAACAAAAGTAACGTTCTTTCATCTCAATTATCATCTCCTAAATTATTATCTACTGCTCACATGCTCACAACACAAAAGGATTGAGTAATCTCAAGCTCTGCTCTATTAACAAGTAATGATGTTCCAATTGCAAGCTGCAAATCAACCATGTTCATCATATATAAAATGGCTACTATTATAAACTGCCATTGTTGTTATTGAATGATTGAAATCAAGTTTCGGCAATCTATGATGGAATCATTGGGCCAAAAAGATATAAGAAAATGAGAGAGAACAAGATTCTCAGGTTCCCACAACGAACACAAACCTATGTGTCAGTCATTGCTGTCTGTATATCTATCAAGAAAACACCCAGTAGACACTATTAGTGTAGAGGCGAACATAGCAAATTGGATATCTTAATTTGGATGTTCATTAAAAAAAGCCTTCAATGAAACAAACACTCTTCAATTAAGCAAAAACAAAAGTAAGAGATAGAGCGAACGAAATTACAAGTCGACATAAAGATTCTTCTCACATAAAAAAATCACATGATAATGAACATCGCATACAACATACATCATGCTTACCACATAAAATAATTTAATCCATCAATTTCCCATAATATACATAGATCGAGAGAAAAAAACAACTATCAGAAAAAAGAGAAACAAAATTCAACATACGGAGGCATAATCAGGTTGACGATTGGACTCGTTCTCAGATTCGACCTCCTCCTCTTCCTCCTCTTCTTCGGATTGGTCTCCGAACAAATTCTGGATCATTTGATGCCTCTTCTCTTCCCCGACCATCTTTACGCGTGAGTTTTAGTGTATTACAGTGCGTAATTTGGAGGTAATGGAAGAACAGTGAGTTTATAATGAAAATTGAACCCCCTTATTTGTGTTCCGTTCCGTGTGTTTAAATTGGGGTTTCTGTGATTCCCAGGATGTAACGGGCCGGGCCGTCCCTTTATGCGGGGTGGGGTGGGATTAGAGTTGGCAAAATGGCCGGATTGGATCGGGTCCGACTGTTAGCGGGTCTCCACTTTCAAAGTCCGGTCCGACCCTAAACGGGCCATCGGACCAAAATGGTCATTTTTCTAATAATATTTTTTAATATTAATTATATAGTTATAAAAATAATATGATTTCCTTTCAATTTTTTTATACATCAAAAAGACCTTATATTGCATCAGATAGAGTATAGATTTAATCCAAATAATATATAACATGTGACAACTCGCATTATCTTTTTTTTAAAAAATTAACTAAAAATTTTGCATAATCTATTTCATACCAATATTACAAATTTTAATAACAAAAAATTTCAAATGATTAAATGCCCTCCAAAATCTATCCATTATAAATTAAAGGTCGCAGTTAATAACACACGAGCTTTTGCTTTACATACCCAAAATAATTTTAGATTCAAAATGTTCTAATAGATATAGACTAAGATACCATTAATATATACATATTTATCATATTAAAATTTTAAAATATTTTTTCTCAATACACTCCAGATCTAAACTCATGTACATCATCTTCCCCTGCTCATTTACACCATTCTTGAAATTTGAAGAAAAATACATAAACCCTAACCCTAAAAAATTCCTACATTGATTCATATCTTTTTTTTTAAAGGCAATCAATCATTTAACATAATCAATTCTAATAATTTCTTCTACCACCATTCTTGAAATTTCAAGAAAAAAATACATAAACCCTAACCAGAAAAAATTCCTACATTGACTTTGTATTCGGGACTTATATTGAAATAAATTGTTTATCACGATCTTTTAAATATCGAATGTTTTTACTTTCAAAAATGCTTACTTTTTCAATCAAACCAATTTGAAATTTGACTTATTTATGAAATAAATTGTTTAAAACGCTTTAAATATCATCAATGTTACATATATTTTTCGTGATAACATTTCAATAAATAGTACGTGTTACATTGTAGTTAATTTAGTGATACCAGATCACGAAGATTAAATTAACATTCTCAGAATAACTAAAAGTACATCATTCACGACCAGATGGACATGAACAATCCATCGTGAAAAGGTTGAAGTGTAAGGCTCAGATGACTTGTCTTGACCAAGAGATTATGCTTTAGTGCATGCATGATCGATATTTGAATAGGACCTACTGGGAGGACAAATTCTTGAGGCCCGAACAAGGAAGAATTAAACCTCAATGGTTCGTTATTTTAAATTATTTAAATAGGATCACGTGTGGTTGGTAACTATTGCTTTGACTTATCGTGGGTAGAGAATCAACGAGATTCAATACTTTTATCTTGGAAAATATTATTGGTTAAGATTTATCTGAGAGAATACTGCAAGTATGCTTGTTCGACGGCCCTTGGGAGGTTCATAAGTTTTATCATACCAAATCTTGCAAGTGGAACTAGTTTTAGGTATGAGTAATAATGTTGAATCATTCTTAACCAAGGAAAAAAGATATTAATTAATGGAAAGCTATTTGGTGGCTTGAATTAATTAATGGGCTCGATAATCTTAAACACGGAAATAATAACAGGGAGCCATATCGATCGTAATATGGGTTAAGATGAAGAGTCGCAATATTAATTATGTAGTGGGATTAATTAATATTTATGGGCTTGAATAATATTGTGGCTCAATATTGATAATTCAAGATCCATTAGAAGGTCCAATTTTAATTCTCCTAAAGGCCCCCTAAGTAGCCCAACATATAGTCCCGAAAAAGGTGTTTAAAATAAAATAAATATTGTTGCTTATTTTTCCATTATTTTGAAATTTATGGATAAAAGGGGAGAAAGATTTTTCTTTGAATTTTGTTATGGAATGAAGATATGTATTCTTGGAATACAAGATTATCATTAAATTAAATTCAAGAAATCTCCCAAATTTAAAAAAAATTTTCTTGAAAAGATTTTGAAATATAAAGAATATCTCATAAATTCAAGGCAAAAAGTTAGGGTGTGATTTGTGGAATATTATAATTTGAAAAGAAAAGGATATAGAAAAGATTTTTTTGAAAAAAGATTATGTATTTCTTGAAATATAAGATATAAATTCATGAAATCCAAATCTTCGATTTCTTGTTATTTTCTTAAAATATCTCATAACAAAAGAGATGTGATTTTGTGGAATATTATAATTATGGAAAAAGAATATAGGAGATATATTCAAATTTCTTTTAGATCAAGAAAAGATTTTCCCACATTGTTTTATCTCAAAATTTTCGACCACCTATGCCTCTATAAATAGGGAAATTCCAATCTAATTTCATGTCTTTGGAAAAATTAGTAACTCCACAAAGGTGGTGCAACATAATTTATTTTTCCTTTTGTTAATTGTTCGCAAATGTGTCCTACCACCGGATAATGAGCAAGGATTAAGGGAATACTTGGGAAGTTCTTTTGGTGAGTCTAAGATCGGAATCATTGCGAGTCTAAAAGGTACGTTCACGTAAACTCGTAGTAATTAAGATCGTAGGTTTTACGTGAATTGATTATATCGTAAATACGTTGTTGGATTATTATTTGAATTAATATAGGATTAATTCATGCTAGTAATAATTATAAAATTATATTTGTATTTAAATATTCACTTGGAATAGATTCATGCAACTTATTCCCAACAATGGAGTATCGTGAGCCACGGTTTTAGACTCTCAATTTTTTAAATTGTAATTTAAATTTAAATTTGAAATGGATAGTAGAATTGCTTAGAATTTTGCGGTATCCAATTGTCATGGAATTTAATGTGTTTATTTACGGGTAGATTAGGATTTGTTTGATTTGATCAATGTAATAATAATCTAGATCAAGGTTTATTTATTTTTGTAAATAAATTAATTGGGAAAATGTTTAGTAATAAGGAGACGAAGAATTAAAGGATAAAATTCGTAAACTGAGGCGTAAGCGGCGATAAATCTTGAAATTGTTGGCTTTATTATTTGAATGGGCGATAAAATCGAGCCTTTTGGTAATAATAATCATTTGGAATTTGGCGTATGGGTATAGCGACGCGGGCGCCACGGCGGAATTCGATATGGGTCGACGGAGGGCGAGGATCATGGCGGGAGCAGACGGAGTTGGGGGCCGAGAGTGGGGGAAATTAAATTTGCTTTCTTCAAAATCGTAAATAAGGTATAAACCAGGTCATTGGATAATTTGGTTTTATCGTAAGATTTTGTGTTTAAAACGATTTATGAGCCAAAAGAAATTCTTTCCGGAGGCTGATTACATTGATTCATATCAAATTATAAATAGATGGAGTTTTCAAAATAAGTGAAAAAAATGCATTTGGATAATTTAAATAATAAATATATAGGTTTTTTTTTATTTAATTTGTTTAAATGTTTAATGTTTAAAAAAAAAAAATCTAAGTATGTTTAAATAATTAAAAAAATATTAAAATTGAATTAATTTTGACCTCCATGATTTATTTATTTGTGAATTCTTTTGGAGAAATTGCCAAAATTTGCTTTTTGAATGAATTCCAAATGGATGATTGTGGATTAACCGAGGCTCGTTCAAAGCTTTAAATAATAATCATTTATTTAATCATGGTTATTACTTAGGTATAAAATTGATATCTTATATTTTCCAAATATTCGTTTAGAGCCAACTATTAAGAATTGGTTTGACGTTTTTTTTAAATGTGTTTAAATAATGGTGGCTTAAAACTGTTTTTGAGGTTATTGGTGATGCATGTTCATATTTTTTTTAGATTTTAATATAAAACCTTGTGATATACCGATATAGTTATTTATTTGGTAGATGTCGTAACCTTTTAAAATTTGTTAATATACTTAAAGTCAATACAATATGTATGGAAACTATATTGTAAAAAGTTAAAGTGGATTCTCGACACACCAAAATAAAAGCCAAGTACATCAAAAATATAAGGCTCAAATAAATCGCTGTCTTTTGAAAATGGTGGAGGAGCAAAACCCGTAAGGGATTTTTATCCTCAAAATAGATGGCCCATCTAAACAAACTTGAGATTCTCGAGCGCAGTTTATAATGGAGACTGAGATGAATTGTATTTGACCCCAAAATTTATTCCCTCTTTTGTTGCAAAGTTTTCGAGAGATTTAACCTCTAACTCAAAAAAATATTGACTCTTTTTTTTGCCAAAGGAAAATGCATCTTTTACCCAAATTAGTACTAAAAGGGTTGGAAAAAACACAAAGATCTCTGTAATTTCACGACTAGTTAGTTTGAAACTTGTTTTCACAGATACTTCCCATTTATGGGTGGTGGATCACGGGATCTTCGATCATGTTTGTTTCACTTCCTCAGGGGGTTGATGCAACTTAGTGGGAGTGAGATCCCATCTAAACACCGGGCGCAAATAGAGTGGGAATGATAGGAGACCGTCTTTTGAAGACAAAGTTTTAATTTTAAGAGATGTTCTTTACGTTTGAGTTTTAGAAAGAATTTAAGAAAACTTTTTTCAATGGATATTTTACTTTTAATAAAGTATGTGGTTGATAAAAAGTTCCATCATTATGCATTTTACCAAATCAAGGCCCGAGAAAAGAAAAAAGAAGAATTGTATGTTTAATTTGAAAGAATTTTGGGAGTTTCTCCAAGTTGAACCAATTCCAAAAAAAAAAATGACCAAGAGGGCATTTGGAGCTGCTGAATAGAGCCAAAAGTGTTGTTAGAAACGGATGTATGTGGTCAATGTCAACCAAAGCAAAGAGGAGGTTATGAGTATTTTGTCACTTTTATTGATGATTACTCTGAAACCGGTTATAAGCATAAAACCAGACCTTTGAGAAATTCAAAGAATTTAAGGCTCAAGCCAAGAGAATCATAGGGAAAAAGCGTATCAAGTCTCTACGATCCGATCGTGGGCGAATACCTCAGCGATGAGTTTTAAACTACTTATCGATGAAGGATTAGGATTGCATCAAAGAACCCCTCAACAAAGCGGGGTTGCTTGAAGCGAAAAGAAGAATTCTTTTGGAAATGGTTAGATCCCATGATGAACCAAAATCTTGCGAAAGTCGTTTGGGGTAAAATGGCCATGTATGGGTCCAAGCCTAGTAGGGAGACACATGAGATTTCTAAATTGTTTTTCGTCTTTTTTTAAAATTTTTGGTCGTGTTGAAAACAAAGAGTGACAACTTGGTTCCATCCAAATTTGCTCCAAAAAAAAAGAATTAGAATTTCTAAAGATGAAACTCGTTTTGTTCCTACCACGGTCGCTGACAAGGCAATTAAATTAGACCCTCAATCAGAATTAAAGAGTTTTATAGGATAGAAACAAAAGGGTGTATGTTCATCGATGAATGCAAAGAAAACCTGTGAGATTACCTTAAATGAGCTTAGAGGCGACCTCAATGCCAATTGTTTTAGAAACGATATATATTTTTACAACCGAGCCTCGATATCTTATCAATATTAGGCTCAATTGTGTAAAAATAACTAATATCGATATTGTACTGGTTTTTTTTTTTTTACAAATATAGTGAAAAAATTGTTTTCCTAATATCGATGACCTAAAAAATTGGATATTTCGGGAATATTCCCTATACTTTCATTCTTAGTCTTGATGGAATATTCTCATTGAAAAACAAGAACACCTAGTTTGTAAACCCGTGAAATTTTTCATCGATTTTTTGAACTTTTGATTTTTAGTGTTTGGATATGTCATAACATAAGAGACCATCTCTGAAATTTGAAAGTAACTATGGAATAAGATAGAATCAACGTCATTCTCGAAATTAGATAATTAAAACTTATGTTGCTTTTGGTTAGGATCTTCACTTCAAGTACATGTTGTCTATGCTTAGTGACATCAAATCTAGTGTCGCTATATATCTAATTGAAAAATCTATGATTGGTGGCAAGATTCAAGAAAGAACCTTTTCGGGGAAATCAATCTATCAAGAAAATGTGCCTAAGACGAAAAAAAAGGAGATAGATGACATAAAAATTCCTTATGCTCAAGCCGGAATCTTATGTAAAAACTCGGGATAGAAAAGTATAATAGAATTTTGGACCATCGGAGTTACATGGACATCGGAAAGGTAACTTATGATACTGATATGTTGAAACATGCGAAGAATTGCAAATTCAAGGAACCAAGAGCCCTAAAAGCAAACAAACACATTTTAAATTTTTATGGATATGTGAGATATAAATCAGCGTCGATAAGTCAACATTCAAAGATTAGTCAAATTGATGTGGAAGGAATGGGTGTCAACATTAACTCTTTGAGTATAAGTGAAATTATTTTCGTGTAGGTGACATTAATTTTGAAAAGTTTGTATTAGGCGGTCTCTTACGTGAAATGAACCTCATTCACTCATGTTTTACTATATGTGGCTTTATGGAGCTTCAATTCGACAATAATTTAAAGTTAAATTAACCCAAGTACTATATTGAAGTTCTCTTTCATGTATAAGATTGTGTGACATAAGACTTTGTATTGTTTATACATAGACTAGACACACATTTCTTTTTGTATTTGAAATCATTAAGAAAAATATAACATATCAAATCATGTTACAAATCGAAAAGAAAAAAAATTTTTTTTGTACAAATATGATTAAATGATTTAAATTCATTATTCATAATTAATGTTTCTTGATAGGAAAATAACTTGGGAGGTTCATAAGTTTTCTAATTATCAATTAACCAAGGATAAAATATATTAATTAATGATGATTTGAATAAATCGATAATCTTAAAAAAATAAATTACAATATTTTTTAATGGTAAAGATAATATATTAAGGTGTTTAAAAAGAGTATTTTTCCATTAAAAATTTATGGATAAAAGGGAGAAAAAAAAAAGATATGTAAAAATACAAATCAACAACTTGGTTATTCATGAAGGAAATCAACAATTAAGCAAGAAAGATTTTTCTTGAAGCATGGAAGAAAAAAAATTACAAAACTTAGTTAATTTGAAAATATCCCATAACAGTAACCAATTCCAAAAAGAATATAGGAGATATATTTAATTTTTTCAACAAGAAAAATTTTCATTGTTTTATCTCAAAATCACACCTATGCTCTAAAAAAGGGGATGATTTTTCCACTTTCAAATTACCCACACAATACAAAGTCAATGATCTATTGCAAATAAACAACCAACTCAACGGATTACAAACGGAAAAACTAATCTTGTCATGATATAAGAGATGTACCATCGGCGTAAGATTGAATTGGTTAATCTAGTAATAATTATGGATACCCGGAATAGAGCAATTTATTCTCCCACACCACAAAGAGGAATAATAGCACTCCATCCAAACTGGTGGAGTGAGCTATCCACGCTTGACTACATTGATTCATGGAAATTTAAATAGATGGAAGACGTGTTTAATGTTAAAAAAAAAAAACGTGATTGTTTGTTTTTGGTTCGACATTTTCCAAAATCGACAAGAATTGTTGACATTTTTAAAAATTGGCAAGACTGGTCGATTTTCTTAAAATTAAAATGTCGGCCCTTAAATTGTGGTAGCTACATATGGGATAAAACGTAAAAAAGAAGTACATAAGGCTCATCATAATCATATTGAAAAGAATGTTTCTCAGAAGTTGGAACCGAAAAACACAAAGATCTCACATTTCAGATGATGTTCGAGGTTGTTGTGGTTAAAAGTTCCATCATTATTTTTACCAAATCTAGGCCCATAAAGAAGAATTGTATGTTTAATTTCAATTTTGGGCCAAAGGAAAAAAAAAAAGTATCTTCCAAGCATTTTTAGAGACTTTCCTAAGTTGAACCATCGATATTTTCGATATATCTTATCAAACAATTGTGTAAAAATAACTAATAGAGCCTTTTTTTTTTTTTACACAAATAGTGAAAAAATTGTTTTCCTAAGGATGACCTAAAAAATGGATATTTTGATTCTCCATTCTTAGTGACGAATTTTCTATGACTTTTGATTTTTAGTGTTTGGGGCATTATAAAACCACCTTGAAAGTAACTATGGAATAAGATAGAATCAACGTAAACGAAATTAGATAATTAAGACCCTTTGAGGATCTTTTGTTCTCACATCCCTATGTTATAAGTCCGACCTTCAAATGTCTCTTTAAAAACATTTTAAATTTTTAATTAGATAAAGAAAATCATTAATGAGCTAGGCGGTCTCTTACATGAAAGATAATATGTGGCTTTCTTCAATTGACAATAATTTAAAGTTAAATTCAAATTGAAGTTTCTTTTTCCAATTGTTTATACATTAGACACACATTTCTTTTTTTTTGTATTTGAAATCATTAAGAAAAATATAACATATCAAATCATGTTACAAATCGAAAAGAAAAAAAAAAAAATTTCAAATATGATTAAATCCCTTGATAGAAAACCCATTTAACGTTGATGATATATCAATAAAAGATAATATAAAAAAACAAATATTTTAAAATTAGGCAATAATTTTAGTAGAAAAAAAATTCAAAAAAAAATTTAAAAAAAAATAACATATTTAATCCTTCAAAAATTTTTAAATTCAATACATGTAAAAATCAACAACTCAAGGGAAATCAACACTTATATTTTTTTTTGGTAAAGATAATATATTGGCATAAAAAAAATTACAAAACTTTTAACCAACAACTGTAAACCAATTCCAAAGTTACAAAATTTAATCTTTCAACAAAAGAGCACAATTTTTAGTTTCTCCACTATCAAATTACCCACACAATACAAAGTCAATGATCTATTAGAAATAAATATATATATATATATATGGATATATATTAAAGATTTAAACTTGGTTTTCCATGACTTTTTTTTTTTCCCGTGAGTATCTTCCAAGCATTTTTAGAGACTTTCCTAAGCACAAACTTGTTCCAAATGCGTCTAGAGCCACACATAAGGTCCGGTTGATCTCCATCAGACGTATGACTAAAGAGGGCATTATAAACCACCTTGATTGAGTAAACACCCTTTGAGTTTGTTCTCACTCCCATAAGTCCGCAATGTCTCTTTAAAAACCTATTAATTAGATAAAGAAAATCATGAGCTAAGATAATCTCATGATCAAAAAGAGGTCTTCTCCAACTTCACTCTCATTGCCAATTCTCCCCTACCCATTAACATATATCCTAAAGGTTTTGTTTAAATGATTTTAAATTTGGGCGATTTATATATATATATATATTAAAGATTTATAACTTTTCCATTTTTTTTTATCGGGCGAATGGTGACCCGATTAATTAATTTTTTACAAATTTAAAAAAATTTCACACTTTTTTTTTTTTTTTTAAATACTAGTATATTCTTAACACATTATATCAAATTAATTATCTTTTTACAATGTTTAATTTGAAATCAAATTTCATATAAAAAACATAATGCAGATCTAGAATATAAAATAAAAGTATTTTTATATAAATCTTTTAAAAATTTCCCAATTATATTTTTAATACATGTTTGAAAACTATTTATTATTAATTAATATGCAGTTTATAGAATTCTATAATGGATCTAGTAATAATTTCAAGGCTAAAAAAACTAATTTCATTTCTAACAGAAGATTTTGTAATAAAACTATTATATATAGATCGATTATTTATGTATTTGGATCGATGAATTATTGATAATTACTAGTTCAATCAATATAAAGCTAATCTTAAAATTTTATAAACTATTAAATATTCTACCATTCATTATTACAAATACTTGCTCCTAAACAAGCTCATAACCCTCATCTAAACAAGCTTTAACCCATCATAAAAGTATTTAGTAATTATTTCAAATAAAAAATAAACAATTCCAGTTTGATCTCGAACTAGAGTTTGGAAAATTCAAATAAAAAAAGGGGTAGTTGATCGCATAATTATTTTGTTTTACCAAAATTTCAAAATCTGTGTCCCACCAATTTTGTCACGCCACATGGCGGTTTCCTATTGGAGATCTACTATTTGTCGTGGGTCCTTCTCGATCAGGCACAGAGCGCGCCTCGGTCTTTCCAAGCCTCAGCCTCGGCCGAACCTGGCCTTCTCTCTCACAGTTCGTTGAAAATTTCACATACTTTATCTCTCTCACAGCGCAAAATCATCTCTCTCTCTCGAGTTCCCCGCATTTCTGCTCGCCGATTCAAAACCCTAGAACAAAAATTCGCCCTATTTGAAGATCGAATTCCATCTCCATTTTTCTGCAGTTGCGCAAACCCTAAAGTTTAACGTAAGTCCCTCTTTTTCCAAATTTGTTTTATCTCATCGGGGTACGAATATACCGCCTTTTGGTATTCCTTTTCTTTTGTGCATAAATGTGTGCGGGAAAGGGGATGGGGGGTGTTGGGTGGGCGTTTCGTGTGGTGCTTTAGGCAGATGGCATGATTTGGAGGGTAGGGTTTTGAATTTAAGGTGTGGGAGAGGTCCTTGTTTTGCTAGTTTTTGGGACTGGTTCAGTTATTTAGTCCGTCTGCGGGGTTTTGTATCTAGATGCCTACCATTTTCAAAGTCTTCTTCCATTTTTCTGGGTTTTGCGGAAATATTGTGCTATTGTTTCGGATTGGTAATAAGTTAAGGTTGTTTGTTTGATTTTATTAGGTGTAAGCTGTTATGTATGCTGTCTTGTGAGGAGTACATTTGGTCTTTTAGGCTATAACTTGATGGGAATGTTAATCCGCTATTCAACATTTGCCTTTTCTTATATAAAAGTCACTGACTTGTTAATATATACTCTGTGCTGTATTCTTTGTATTCTTTTTGAATGTGCTTTCTATTGAGTGTGTGCTTTGAGAGCTGCAATTGCTGAAAGAGATGGTTTTTATATACATTTTAATTGGTTAGAGCCTCTTTATCTCTCTCCTCCTCACCCCCAAGTATGCCAATAAGGAAATCTATGAACTATAGGTTCCTTCTTTTTTCAGTAAGTGAAGTTGCTATCTAGATGGTTGAAGAGTTAGAAGCAACTGTCAATCCAGCTAGGTGGAATTTACCCTTGATTCTAGCTTCTATCTTCAATTTGAATGTAATCACTTTCAGTGGGATGAGTGATATAATGCGCTTCGATTAAGAGAGCACTTTTAAGAAGAAAACTAAGATCAGCTCGTTTCTTGGTTTTCAATCATATAAAGGTTAAGGGACAGTTTATTTCAGATATGGTAGAGGCTAAGGTTATGTTCATTAGTCTTTGTTTTGTTTATTGCTTTACTAGAAGGAGACAGTCTTGTCCCTTGTATTGTACATTTCTCTAAATTTAGTGTAACAAAACTTCGTCTGTTTCTTGAAAAAAAGGGGAGTAACATAATTGATACGAGAGGGAAATAGTCACCTTATACTTAGAAGGATTTTGGATTCTTATTGTATCATTCTCTCTTTGTAGAATTGTGAAAGCTAGTTGCATTTAGTCCAGGCATCTAAATTTTTTATGTTTCCCTGAAACCAAGTGAGTTAGCTAAAAGAAAAGATGACTGGAGGATCGTTTACTAACAGTTGGCTAGATGTATCACAAAGTCTTGCTTCCTCTCCTTACCCTTAATATTCGAAGGATAAAATCTTTTGTTTCAACACGAGTGCTTAAAGCCGTGGGTTTTATCGCCTGTGACAATCTCTGTGGTTTTGATCTGCACCACCATTTCTGTCCATCTGGATGGCAAAAGGCTTGTTTTTTTTTTCCTTTTTTTCTTGAGGGGATGATTTGCTTTGTTATGTTTCTGATGTACATGCTAATTCACAGTATGCTTGTGGAGGCCACTTAAAAATTATCAGATGACTTAAAATGCAAGTTCGAGGAAACTTAGTTGTATGTCTTATATGCTATGAAATCTCTTTAATGTATTCACTTAGCTTTTATGCCAATTGCCAATGCAAGAATGTCTAATATTATCTGATCAAAATAGAAAGAAGATTGTAAAGAATAGTAATTAGGTTTGCAGCGAAGTTACATTTTGGAGTTCTTTTCAATAATCGCTATACTTAATAACATTAATTAAAAAAAACCCAATGTGAGGCTTGGACAGGGAAATAATAGTATTAAATTTTGAGTGGCTTAATCCTGTGGTTAATGCTCTCTATTCATTGCTTTTGCACTTGTAAGTTGGCACTGCTTGTTTTCTATGGGCTTCATCCCTTCTTTTGGGTCTCTGTGCAGATCTTCTGTCAGTTCTGACATGTATTCCCACATTTTGTGTTTGTTATCAAATCACATCTTATTTTGCCTTTTGCATTGTATGCATTTCAAATAGATCCAATATATGTGGTTAGGCTTGAATTAAATTATAACTTTTTATTTTTATAAAATCATTATACTACTATTTAAGGATGATCAGTTATTTTTATTGCCAAGTGATTGTATAATTTGATTGTTTTGTTGCATTGGGTTTTGATTGTGTTTGATCGTTAACATAAATCTAGTATTGGTACTAATGAATTGAATTGGACAGTGTAATTTTATGTGAAGTAACAGAACAAGCGAGTAAAAACCAAAGTGAAATAATAGCTTTGTAAAAGTTTCGACAAAATAGTAAAGATCATTGTAAAGTAGAACTGAACTTCGACTGGAGCTTGTCACTTGGGCTGGGGAAGTAAGACTTGTTTGTTTTGCGTGAATATATTTTGACTCTGCATTCAGGGCTCCTTAGTAGGAAGCTCAAGTGTTTTGGAGTCTCGCTACATAGCTCTTTATTCATGCAAAATATGCAGATCTATTAAATATAATGTTACATATATGACTTCTACGAGCCCTTTCATATAATGGTCATTGTATAGCTGTTAGCTGCATTTGAGTTTCCTTAATGATGTGTACTTACTCTTACTGCTCTTTTTTCTTTTTAAATTGTGATCGCACAGAAGTGTCTTAATCAGGAGGCTGTCAGAAGTTGGCACAAGATTGACAACAACTTTCTTGAGAATTGGATGTTACCATCCTACTTCTTGTTTTGTACAGACATACACAATAGAGGGTTGTAATGTTGTATAGACTCCAGAGAAAGAGGAGTTTCAACTTTAACTAGTTAATTCTTAACAATTTTAACATTCCAACATTCAACAGCTGAATTTTGGGTTAGTTATCTATGCCTGGCAACGAACTTGGAGATAGGGTTCACAATTTCTTTGCACAAGACAATTCATCTCAAGGGCAGCATCAATCACATGCTCTTGAAGGGAATTGGCCTGTGAATAACAACAATTTTTGGGTTGGCAGCCCGAGGCAACTTGATGTACCGAATTCTACTAGTAAAAATTTCTCTTCACAAAACTCAGGTATTACCTTGGTGCTTCAGTTTCACGCTAATTTTCTTCTTTAAAATTGCAAAACGATTCTGTTTCATTATCATTAATTTCTTTAAATTCTGTTTTATACATGTCGATGAACGAGTCTCCTTTAGATTCATAAACCACTTACCTTTTTTTTTTTAATTGGTATGTCGGTGGTGTGGTTGCACATGCAGAAATAGATAGAGGACAGCCAAGCTATCCTGTTCATGCAGCACATGGCTTGAATTTTTCTCAATCGAATTTGAGGCCCGATTTCTCGAAAAGCCAGTCTCTTAACGGTCAGCAATATTCAAATGGCTTTATGTATGGCAATCAATTTTACCAGAATAGGCAGAATGAAGCAAATTTTCTGGCAGTGGATACAGATTCAAGGGGCTTTTCAGTCCACGAATTACAGCAAGGAAGTGGCCATGAACAACAACATAAAGCTTCAGAAAGACAGGAAACATCGGTCCCTCCTGTTAGTTTCGATCTATTTGGTGGTCAGCAGCAGATGAGTCATCAGCAAGCTAGCATGTTACAGGCATTACAGCGACAACAGTCAGGCATGAACGACATGCAGCAACTGCAAAAACAGCTCATGCTTAGGAAAATGCAAGAGTTTCAAAGACAACAGGGACAACTTCAGCAGGTCGATTTAGGGCATCAAAATATGATCAATCAGGCTTCCCCCCCTACGAGAAGCCAGTCTCCTTTGGTCAATGGCACTCCAAATTATCCTTGGACAGCTGAGCCTAGTATGAACTGGCTTACCCGTGGTTCTTCAGCCATGCAAGGGTCTCCTAGTGGGATTGCCTTTCCATCAAACCTTGGCCAACCACAGCGTTTAATGGATCAGCAGGTTGACCAATCTCTGTATGGAGTTCCAGTTTCCAATTCAAGGGGTTTGTCCGTGAATCAATATCCTCAGATGGCTTCAATGCCAACCTCTAGCAATTCCCTTCATGGTAGTCAGCATAATTTTCTGCCTGGTAGAACTTCTGGACAGGAGGGACCATCCAAGTCTAGACAGAAATCTCAGAATGAAAATATTGAACATGCTTCTACTGACATAATGGAAATGGGGTTCCTAAATTCATTGCAAAAGAATCCAACTCAGCAAGACTTTGGTGGGAGGCAGGAGGCAGGTGCTCGATCAGAGACCCCACGAGAAAGATCTAGAATGCAAGTTTCTTCACCACGGGATGAAGCTACCCTAGATCCGACGGAAGAAAAGATCTTGTTTGGCTCGGATGATAATATATGGGCTGCCTTTGGCAAGAGTCCTAATACAAGTCCAGAAGTTGGTAATTTATTCGATACTGGTACGCAATCGAATGGGTTTTCATCACTTCAAAGTGGTAGCTGGAGTGCTCTCATGCATTCTGCTGTTGCAGAAACTTCCAGTAATGATATAGCGCCACAAGAGGAGTGGAGTGGTTTGATGTTTCCTAATACCGATGGTTCTCCAACAAACCAGTTCCCTTTGGTTCACAATGACAATGTTAAGCAAGTACCTTTGCCCACTGCGTTGGCTTCTGGACCTGTTCCCCCTTCTAATGTTAATGCGCTTAATCCTATGGGTTTGAATCAACTTGGAGATATTTTTCAGAAGCAATCGAGTGAAAGAGCGCCTACTGATATTTCTCAAAGATTTGGGCAGTCTTTTGAGGAAGCTAACCAAATACATGGAAATACCACACAAAATTATTTTGATGCAGAGAGGAATGCCAAGACAATTTCTGCAATGTGGGCCACTGGCCAAAGTGGAACTAGGCCACAACCAAATGGTTGGAGTGCTCTGTCAGCTGTACCTTCCGGTGGAGATAGAATGTTGAATATCAATGAGACTAAGAAAGAGTCACAAAATTTACAAAGCAACCACATGAGGGTAATGCAAGGAGAAGGGGTACATGAAAATTCTTTATGGAAGTCTAGTTCTGCTATGGAATCGGGTCCTGTAAGATCTGTGACTGGAAATCGCCAAACAAATAAAGGGATTTTGAGTTTACATGATACTACTTCATCAGTATCAAACTCGTACAATATGGGAGTAGGTGATGAAACCAATCCATTTGTTCAGAATAACTATTTACTCAATCAGTGGAAGAATGCCTCCCCTGCAGCCAAATTTCAAGGGGGTGAGAGCATGGGAAGAATGATGGACCAGGTTAATGAACAGAATCAGGGGTCGTTGAATAGCTATGACAGAGAAGAAGTGGGTAGATATAATAGGGAAAACAGTGCTATGAAGGAGAACTCTAATGATAGTCATCACTCAAACATATCTCGGCATGCTTCTGGTGGATTCAGAGAAAGTGGATTGTCAGATGCGAGTGATTCAAGATCTCTGCCCCCCGGGAAACAGAAATCAACTAATCAGCTTTCGAGTAAAGTATCTGTTCCTCGCAAGTTTCAGTATCATCCCATGGGAAATCTGGAAGAGGATGTGGAACCTACCCATGGCCTGAAGCAGCCCTCTCAAAATGCCCATTTTGGCCAGTCGAAATTGTTTGGTCAGGTCACAAGAAACTCTGTAGAAAAGGTAATTGTGTGATCATTCTATCTTGTTAGATTTGTACACTTGATATTTACGAGCCACAAATTAATTTTAACATTCTGCTGTAGGGTGAGGTTCCAAAAGACTATAAAGGCCCTGATAAAGAGCCTTCCGGTGGCAGCTTTCCTGGTTATGCACCTAGTACACCTGTTTCTTTTAGCCGGCCTTTTGATTCATACACGAACAAGGCTTCATCGCCTAGGTACTTGCAGTTTTTATTTTGCATTTTCTGTATAGAATTTACATATCATGACTTTCTTTTGGTTTCTATTCAATATAGTCAAAACATGTTGGAGCTTCTTCACAAGGTGGATCAACCAAGGGACCTTGGTTCAATGATGCACTTAAGTTCTTCTGAATGCAATGTATCATCACAACTCCCTGAAAGAGAACAAGTGGATGGGTCTGCTCAGCCTAGTCAAAGTCAATGTTTTTCTTCTCAAGGTTTTGGATTACAACTCGGTCCTCCATCTCAACTTTTGCAGAATCCTGACCTTTCATCACCTTCACGTAATGCTCAAGGCATGATTAGTTCGATATACACTGGTGCAGAGATGGGAGAAAAAGGCCTGCTTAAGGTCCCAACATCTTCTCAATCTTTGCCATTTGCTAATGAAGAATCTCAGACCGAATATGAAAGAGACAGATCTTCAGGTTCAGGTCATCCTGGGACCAATAACTCTCTGTATATGGTGCCCGGAAATTATCCTGCATTTGGTTCCGACACTCTTTACGCTAGAAGCCAGCTTCAAAATAAACAATTGACCAGGGTAAGTGGAACAGTAGCTACAAATATGCACATTGATAATTCTCCACCCTCTATGCAAAGAGGGTCTTCTGAGACTGTTCTAACTGATGCATCTGGCAATCTTCAAAAAGATCTTGCTTCATCTCAGTCTTTTGGTTTGCCTGGCATTTCTCGTCAGGGAGGTTCCAGCCAGCTTATGCATAACATGTGGACTAACGTTCCTACATCTCAACATACTTTGGCTGGTCAATACCCGAAGGCTCCATCACATTTATCTGAGCTGCCTCAGCCAAACATTCTGGAATCTGGTTCTCAAGTTGAGTTTGATGATAGTAAAGGAGGGCATATTTCGTCGAAGTCAAGTGCAAGTCTTGCCAACACTCCAGTCAGTGTTGATGGGGAAGAACGTAGGTTGAAGGAAAACTCTGGACAGTTAGCATCATTTGTAAATGTTGGCGCAGGTTTGAAAGCGGAAGTACCTCTGAGAAGGGCATTGTCCAATAAGAATCACTTGGATGATTCTCCTGCTAATTCTGCTTCAAGACAGAACGACATTGAAGCATTTGGCCGATCTCTGAAACCTAATATCTTCTCTAATGAAAAATTCGCGTTACTAAACCAAATGAGGGCCTTGAAGGATGCCGAATGTGATCCAAACATTCGGTCCTCAAAGAGAATGAAAGTACCTGATAATATTCAAGCAAATTTGATGACGGGGAGGCAGAATGATGAAAATGTTGGAGATTCAAGTAGTGGAGTTCCTTCTGAAGATTCTAGGATGCTGAGCTTCTCCACACATTCTGATGCCTTGGACAGAAACACTTCGCGTAATGGAAATGCTGCTTCAGAGGATATTATGGCAGCTGGTCGGCCTGATTCTCAAACCAATCATTCTACTGATAGCAGCGGTGTTCCAGTTGAGCATCATACAGTTAGCCCCCAGATGGCACCATCCTGGTTCAACCAATATGGATCGTTTAAGAATTGGCAAACGTTGCCTATGCACAATGCACAAAATATCTCCTCTTTGAGACCTGGAGAATCTCCTGGTACTCTTGGGAAGTCTTCCATCATTATGGATGCTCCTAATGTAGAAGATAAAAGTTCTGATGCTCCTGTTAATGCATGCCCAGTTGACAGCACACTTGGGAATTCTGCTCCTATACCAGAAGGGAATGAACACTTACCTCCTGCTCAATCGAATGCCACTGGTCAACATCAGGTGATTTTGAGACCCAAGAAGCGTAAGAGTGCCTCTTCTGAACTCCATCCATGGTACAAAGAAATATCAGATGGTTCACTAGGTCTTTCGAATCTCAGGTAATTATCATGAATCAGTATGCTTTCCTTTTTTTGCTGCTCTTATTACCTGACATTTGATCATAGTAAATGGAAGTAGCAGAACATGATTCATAGATTTTAGTAGGAATTTATGTACGTGTATTTTATATTATTCTGTGAACGTGTGTTGCTGCAATCTTTTATATTCAATATGAATGAACTTTACTTGCTGCATGCAGTGAGGCAGAAACAGACTGGAGTGAAGCCACAAACCGTCTTACTGAAAAGGTATGTGTTGGGGTTGCCATTAATGCTTGTATGTGATGTTTATTTTGGGTTTTAAGACCAGGATTTGGGTTTTGAAATTTAATACTGGTTCTAGTTCGGGATTTTTATAACCAATTTTAAAAGACCACAACTACAACACATATAAACCCACTATCACACTTTCCAATACAATCAATTCTCGCATCCTCACATTAATGTATTTTAATCATAATTAACATCATTCAATCATACTCAACAATAATATAATAATACAACTTCATTCACTCTTTCACATTGATCTGACATAAAGTTAAATTCCAATGGCTATTTATTAGGATTTCAAAATTCCCTAGATTTCGGAAACTGGTTTTAAAAGTCAGTTAAAACCCAAAACAAACATCACACTATTGATGCAAGTCAGTTCTAACAGCTAACTGTGTTGTTCTTTCTTTCACTGATGGCAGGTTGGAGATGATGTTGAGCTAATTGAAGATGGACCCCCATTGCTTAGGTCAAAGAGACGGCTTATCATGACAACACAGCTTATGCAGCAATTAATTAGCCCTCCACCAGCTATTATTCTCTCTACTGATGCCAGTTCTAAGTATGAGAATGTGGCGTATGCTGTATCCAGGGTAGTGCTTGGAGATGCGTGCAGTGCTCTTTCTAGCTCAAATAGCATGGGCTTGCCCTGTGATGGGGCGGACCTGTAAGAATTTGTATACTCATTGAATTTGCAATTCATGCCAAAAGTTTTAATATGATGCCTTTGTAGTTAAAATTGTCATTTTGTTTTTCTATCCAGTCCAATTTACTAATTTATGAACAATCTTCTAGGCATGGTATTAAGGGCAAACTTAAAGGTGATCCACGTTTTGCGAAAGTTATTAACGATTTGTGTGGAAAAGCCAGGAAACTCCAAAATGATTTCATGAGGTAATCTAGCATGTCTTGATTTTTCTTATTTTCATTTTATCTAGATGTATACTGTCTCAGCTTTGTCTGATTATTTTGTCAGTGTTGTGCAATGCTTAAATAATTTATTCTTGTGTGAAAATAGTAACTGAATATTCTTCGCATCGTGCAACAGATTGATTTAGAAATTTGTTAACCTAGTATAGTCCATGCTATTATTCTGTAAATAATTTCTTAGGATTACAATCACTTTTCATTGGTTCATTTGTGTGACATTCTGTTACAACTTTGTATGCATTATGCTCATTCATTCTAATCTTTGCTTATTTTTCTGATACACTCAGTTCTAATGTCTAAATCTCTAATTATTCTCATGATTATAGTTCTCATTCTCTAGATAACCACAACAATATTTTTCCTTTCGAATATACCTTCAATTTCATCACTTCCTGTTTCGTGGAACTGCACCATTAATCTAGTCATGTAATTCGGTCAAGAGGCCTAGAAGTATGAGTCATTTCATTTTAGGTTTATGTGTTTTACAAAGTTTTGGTATTAATTAATTAGAAGGGTTTGAGTAACATATTCTTGTCATCATTGATGGAGGATGGAAAAGTTTCTTATTGCATGTCTTTAATTTTTAATCAGCATTTAGCACAATAATTCAATTAAATAAATGAATCCTAAAATAAACTATTATGTTATGAGACACAACTGACAAGATATGAAAAGAATTAATGGAAAGTACTTTGTGATGGTGAGGTGTACGTGCAATCAAGTAGCTCTAGGGAATACGTATTCAAATGGCAAATGCTTGTAGAAAACAGGATGTGTGCATAATTGGAGAGAATCACTGTGAAATAGGAAAGCCTACAGATGATACCTCTAGTTTGAGCTACTAGTTTACCTTGGGGCAGGATTGCCAGGACTTCAGCTACATTTCTAGTTTTTTCCACATGACTGAGCTTATAAGTTTCACATCTTTGTGATTTAAACAATAAAGTAAGAAAAGACGTAAAGTTGTATAATCACAGAGTTAGGGGGACTAATGGGTCCTTATGGATATAGCAAACTACAGAATACCAGGGGCCAAAAGTACAAATAACTATTGAACCACATATATTGCTATGCGCATGGAAATGAATCCTAGGCTTTACCGAATGGTGCCAGTGTGTTCTGAAGGAGCGTTATTTGTTGTTAAAAAGTTTTTCTGTCCCAGCATTTGTCCACTGCCCAATTTTGGTCCCAAAAAAAGAAGTTAACTTTTTTCGATTTAGTTCCAATATTAAAAAAATTGTCCAATTTTAGCTCCAAAATCGTAAAAAAAAAAAAACGTTGCTGTTTTATGTCACGGGAATGTCATGCGAGGATTTAATTTGGGGTCAAAGTTGGACAGTAGACAAGGTATGTGGACATTCACATGACATAAAACAACACTGTTTTCTAATGGACAAATTTATTAGTTTTGGGAATTCATTGAAGAAGTTTACTTGTTTGGGACCAAAATCAGACAATAGACAAGTTTTGGGACCAAAAAAACTTTTGAACTCTTGTTTGTTATAGTCAACTGCCAATTCCAGTTGTACGGTGCAATTGTACACAACTAATACTTTTTGGTAAAAACTAATACTTTTCAGTGAAAACAACTAATACTGTTTGAAAATGCACTTGAGTTGCACAGTGCACCTGTTGCATACAAGACTTTAGTGTCCAAACCATAGTGATAATGTCTTTATCTTTGTCCTTGTAGTAGCCTGGACAAGAATGCATCAATGTTGGACATGAGATTGGAAGCCCAAGATCTCGAGAAGTTCTCTGTCATCAATCGATTTGCTAAGTTTCATGGTCGGGGCCCACAAAGTGATAATGCCGAGACATCATCCACTGATGCGAATGCTTATAAATCTTTTGCTCAAAGATACGTAACTGCTGTGCCCGTGCCTAGAAATCTTCCAGACAGGGTACAATGTCTCTCACTATAATAATTTGATTGATTTATTTTTGGTTTTCTCGTGGCAAACTGTCTCTCCAGTAGATTATAAACTGGTTCTTGCATCACAACCAGTTGAATTTTAGCAGCTGCAATCTTTAGAAGGTTAGTCAAATAATTAGATTTATGTAGATCTGCATATGGATTCAATGGAGTTGTATCTGTTGATATAGTTATTTGGATGGATTAATCAGACAGTTTGGACGAAAAAAATCTGTCGTTTATGGTGGGTTTCACAACGATCTGTATTGGTATAAGAAATGTCCCTTCGCTACTGAGTTTCGACTGCTCCTGTTTCCTTTTAATTGTCGTTTTCGTTTTAAAATTTTGTATTGTCATATTTTCCATTTGACTCATTTCTAGATTACCAAGAAGAATTGAGGCACCTTTTTTCCAAGTTTAGTCATCGTGGAGTTGTATGTAATGAAAACCAAAGGAGTTTACAGTCATTTTATATATATATATATAAATTTATGTTTATGAATTTCCATATTGTGATTCTAAATTGTTCGCAGAGTGTGAGAGACTGAAAGTAGGATTTGTTTTGCAGAATTCAGAATGCACTGATTAAAAAAAAAATTGTGATTTCTCACAAAGATATGGTGTAATGTGGATTACATTTTAAAATTTGATTCAGTTTTCTTGCCAAATCGAACTCTGCATGTTGCAATTTGTTAGTTCCATATACTAATAATTAAAAAAGTGAGAAATATTTACTTTTTTCCTAAAATTTCAACTATTTAATTTCTTGGCAAATGTATCAATATTGTAAGCATTTAGATGCTTCTACTGGTGGTAAGTGTATAAAATCCCACGTAGCAAACAGGCAGCATATCAATAATAAAGAAGGGGGAGTTTTTTTTTCTCCTTACAGTAAAAAAAGTGAAAATTGTTGATTAATTTTAAAAGTATTATTCTTTCTTAGTGATGGAATCATAAAAAGACATGACAATTACAGCTCAATTATATGTCTGTGAATTTGAGGACAAATCACAACTAATATCCACTTTCCACATCATAATTAATCTAGATGGTGTTTAGCGGATATGATTTTAAATTTAACAAGATTGATCAATTTTAGCGACAGATCCCTTAAGAGGAAAGTGATATTAAAAATTTGTAAAATTAGTTAAAAAATGTGATTTATATAAATAAAGAGTTAGTTGTGATAATTGAAATATATATTTTTATATTATATAGTATTACACATAACACTAAAATGTGTAATTTATATTACAATAAGAGTATTAGGTAGTGATAAATGAAAGATGTCACTTATATTATAAAAAAATTACTATTAATTATAATAATTGAAAGATAATGTCGGTAAATATAAAATTAATTTTATTAGAGATCAACCCTAATACTATTAGAATATGCAGTCATCTCGAATCAGATTCCGCACAACAGTATTCTATATGCTTAAAATTTATTTAAATTGAAAGTTATAATTTATTTTTTTTTTTTTTTTTTCAGTTTTGTTTTAACTTTAATTTCAGTTTTAGATTTTTTAAAAAAAAAAAAATTAATACCCAACCCGATTTAAACAAAGTGGTTCGTAGTTGGTTCGAAAGTGGTTCATAGTTTCAATGCCCCAAATGGTTCATGGTTCAACCGAATAAAAAATGGTTCATATGTAATTTAGGGTTATTTATTTAGGGTTTAGGGTTTAGAGTCAAGAATTAATTTAAATTAGTGCGAAACGATCTTATGAAAACCCACTCTAAAACTTTACAGTTAATTTGTTTATCAAATTTCTTTTTTTCTTAAGTTCATCACAAAACTTTGCAATAATGATAATCAGTCCTTTTATTTTTCGAAAAAAAGTTCATCACAAAACTATTAACGGAAATGAATTGGTTTAATCAAATTAATTAACTTGTGCAATAAATAACGAAAAAGAAAATAGAAGAAGATAAAATAGTGACATGAATCACATTATATTAATTTACACAGCAACATACGTACAATGGACAAACAAATACATGAAACTGAGTCACTTATGAGTTATGACACATCACAATAACATGAAAATCAAAAATAAAATTATTATCGACAAGAAGAACCCAAAATAAAAAGGAAATAATTTAGAAAAAAACAAGAAAAAGAAAAGGACTTGCTGCCTAACACAAAATCAATCACATGTCCAGCTATGAGAGCAAGAAACACCGATCTGCCACCTGTCCAAACTTTGACATTAAAAATATTTTGACGTCATATTTTAGATATGGGAGCATTTTTAATCAGATTTATCTCTATTTTTTTCGAACACTTTAGATTATATCTGTAAAAAGTATCATTTTGAGCACAATATTAAAACAAAGTATAAATTTTGCTACTGATTTTTGCTTATATTCTCTAATTCATCTTATATACTTACTTATGTCGGCAATATTAGTTACGTATTAATAATATTATTTAACATATGTATCTGTACTGAAAACATGGTATACTCGAATATGAATTGAAAAATTGGACAAACATCTATAATTAACTCACAAATAACCCAAAAATCAAATGAAAGGATTAAAAAGTTACCATAATAGGAAAGAGATGGATGATCAAGTCTTGGTGATGGCGTAAACAGCATATATGATTCCAGGAATATAACCCAATATTGTCAGGAGCAAACATATCCAGAATTCATGCTACATAAATAAATTAACAAATTTCATCAATAATTAAACTCATATATTTTTGGTGCTTAATCTAAATTAAATATCAAATAAGTGAATAACTTCATAGTTCCTGAGCTCCAGTTCAGAATCACTAATTTTATTTTTACAAGGAACCCTGATTAAACACAATCAAGAATACGAAAACCAGTTCACTTTTTTACAACCCTTCAAAATTTCTCAAAATTCTCCAAGTCCTTTATTTTAAATTTAATCAATATTTATCTCGTATTTCACTACTACCATCATATTATTATTAGTAGTAGCTAATTTCTGATACTAAAATAAGAATTAAGGAAATAATTTATACATACCTTACAACCAAATTTGAGGAAGACTCCAAGGGGAGGCAAAAGAACTGCAACAAGAATATCAACACAGTTTGCTTTTCCTGCCATTTTTTACTTGTGAAAAATAAATGAAAATTCAGTCAAATTATCAAATCTTGAGATATATTTAGAAAGATATATATGACTAATGCATTTATAAGATGATCATATTCATAGTCAGAGATATTAAAGATGGGAATTAATGACTGGCGCCACGTGGTGACTCGTGATTTGTGGGGGTTCCACTGTTTAGCCTTCTTTATTATACTTTGTTAAATGCTGTGTGCATGGATTCTAGTGATTGGTTTTTCATGGAGTTAAACATTAGTAATATGTTTTAATGTAGTAGAAATTCATTTTATGTGATATATTTTATAATAGAGTACTTGTATGTTTGAAATCTGATTTTTATAATAAGTTTAAGATTGAAGTTTTATTATATTTTTGTTGGTAATGGAGATAAATTTATTTATTTATTTATTATAATACATATAGGATATAGGGAGGTAATGTATAATGTGATGCTTTTGTCACGTGGATACTGAAGTCCGATTTCGTATTTGACTGGAACTTTATAATTTATTCATCAATAAGAAATTAGTATAAAGCATCCTAATGCAATAAGAAAAGTTACACGTTCACATTTGACGAACATTTAAATTTACAAATTTACTCTATAATAATACATAACACATTTGTTTTATTATTATCGAACAAAATACTAAATACACAATCAATCATCTAGTATTCACTATTTAAATATCCTCATATATTTCATCACTTTTGAGAGGGACATTTGTGTCGGACGATAAAACATAATATAATTTGAGCATTGATGCTTTAACACTTGGGTTGGAAGGAAAGGGTGTTGATTTGAATTGATTTGTACTCCGTTTCATGTATGAAACTGTCACATACGAGTGTTTATCTACTTTTTAATACACGTTAAGAGTTAATTTATTATATCTTTAATACACCTGCCGAACACAAGACACGTACATAATAGAAAATATCATCCCTTTTTCTCGGATATCATCTACCTCATTCTGAGATATCCCAACTTATTTAGTTGGGATATCCTCCAACAAAATTAAGGAATTTATAAGTTTCTAAACAATTTATTAAAATATTTGCAAAATATTATAAGTGATTATATCATCTAAAATAGTGTGCATAAGCAATTTAGAGTGTTTTATTTCTCTTTTATTAGATTAAATAAGTTGTGGCAACAGCCTCTATATCTCATAAATTAATAGATGAAGGAACATAAGTGTATATGATCACACACATTTTTTAGCAGAAAATTTCAAATCTGTGAGGAATCGCATTCGACTAAAATAGACGAATTCACTATGAATAATACATAAATTAGCAAGTTTCCTAATTTCTTACTGAACATACCACAAAGGTCAAAATCTTAATACTTTTAACTCTCAATGACTCTCTTCTGGAATGATGAAGATCTTCATGGCGCAATGGTGAATAAAGGCTGCAAAGGAGAGAAAAAACCACGAACAAAATAAAGGATTAAAATGAGAAATAATTTGCCCACAATATTTCTCATAAACAAGGAGCACTATATTCTCATTACAGTATTCCTGGTTAAATCATAAACGATAATGAGTGAATTTGAATATGGAATCAGCAATAAACACTGACATATTTAGCAGTTCTTCAACCAATTTAAAAACATTAAACCAAATGAGAAGTAGAAGAGAAAAAGAGGTACCGTATCCACGCTGACAGGTTTTCCATCATCGACAAGTGTCTCAACTACAGTACCAGCGTGATCAGCCTGAACAATATCACGATTCTCCAATTAAAGCACAAACAAGAATCATGTATTCGTATAGATGCTTGAGAAATTTACAGATTAAAAGATATGTGTGCATGATACATGGGTAATTTTTCTAAAATACATTCCTAAAAATGTTAAGGCTTTGAAGTTATCAAATTCTAGAAACTATACATAAATTTCCAAATTAGTGAATAAATTCTTCAAGTTTACCAACAAAGATTAGAAAAGCTCCTATATGGTTCATTTCCCAAAAAATACTCTTTATTCTTCTGCTATCCAGCAATAACATTGTATTGTATTGTATTAAACAACATTTTATAAGAGCAAAAGTAATCCCAAAATTCCCTCCATTGAATTACCTAATCCAAGCATTTCTCAATATTTTAACCTTTCACAAATTCATCGTGAACCTATTAACAAGTAGCAAGACAACATGTACAGGAGAATAACATCTTAAGCAGAACATAGCAGCTCACCTCAATCTCATTCATCAGTTTCATAGCTTCAATTATGCATAACACCTGCCCTTTCTGGACCTTATCCCCAACCTGACAACCAATCTTAGTTAGCATTTACAGCAATATAATGTATCTAAGAGCATTAATAATAAGAAAAACAAGCACATGGTCATAAGAGATCAGCATCAGGTGGTGCGGCAAGGAGATCCAGAGAGAACAACGTATGAATATTTGTTTAACCTAGCTTAAATTGATAAAATTACATGGAGAATTGTGTCATGAATCAATCCGAAACACCACAAGAGGATCAATTCAGCAAAAAACTTCAGTCATGGAGCATTTGTATTGACACACAAACTCACTCACAACACCATTATAAAGTCAAAAATTCGTTCTCATTTTATTTCTGTTGTCAGATTAGAAAGGGACCAAAGGGCCTCCGTAAAATTTAGCATGTGCAAGCAAAACTGAAGTCCATATGGCATATTTACTGGTTGACTATATTAGCCTATTATACTGTTCTGGAAGAACAGAAAAATAAAAACATCAATTTAACTTCAAAATCTGGACTGAGGCAAAAACTTTAGAGGGAAAAATAACAAAAAGTTGAAGAACTAAAAAAAAAAAAACATAAATGACTAACCTTTACAAAAGGAGGAGCACCAGGAGCAGAAGACATGTAGAAATTTCCGGCCATTGGACATTTGAATGGAGGATGTGAAGACTTCGGCTTTGCTGGTGCCGGTGGTGTTGGTGCTGAAGCTGGAGTAGATGGAACAGAAGCAGTAGCTTCATGGGTAGCAGGTGGAAGTGCAGTGTGGTGGGTAGGAGGTGGAGAATAAAATACAGGGGCAGCAGCTGAAGGTTGTGGTAATGCTTCCTTTTTCCTTATAAGGAGCTCACAATCCATTTGCTTCAGCTGCAACTCCACGATATCTTTTGAATCGACAAATCTGGCCAAATCAAGTGAGTTAGTAACTTTTGTCAAGATCAACATAAAAGATCCGTGATGGTCTATGGGAATTAATTTACTCACTTCACAAGATCAGAAACTTGGTCCATAAAAACCGAAATGGACGCTGCATCTGGGATTTCATATTGGGTTTTTGATTCTTTGTCCAGCGCTGTATCGAGAGGTGGAACAGTTTCCTTAATAGCAACCTAGTTATAATATTGGCTCAAGTTCATTGAAGTATCACGTAGATCACCAACAGAAGAACAAACGGGATAAGAACTAAAACCAGGACAACTATAACAGCACCCGTATTACCTTATCTAGCTGAGCACACACCTTAAAGACATTAGATTTGCTCTGGCTACACCCCTGCTGGAAAAGATGAGGTTTAATTGTACTGCACGAATATCAATACGAATGGAACATCCTTATTTATATCCTTTATAAGTTCACTGTCTAGGAAATACTTCTTAGCCACATTTAAGTATACAAACGTTAAAACAGACTAAATAATTTCTCACCCGTCAACTGTCCTCTCATTTCATCTACAAAGTTAAGATTTTTGATAAAAGTTTAAGTTTATATTAATAAGTTTAAATTTAATAAATAAAAAAAACTGTAACATTTCTTTCACTAAAAATTGTTGGCTTTATCCATAAGCAAGAAATTACCACATTCTGCAACTGAACAATGGCTAGACAAATCAAGCAGTGAACCAAACTCAATGTATCAAAATCAGTAATTCAACCAATTCAGCAGAAATACGCCGTATCAATAAATTTAAAGCCAAAACCAATCACAAACAAAATCAATGCCACCAAGAACGATCAAGCAACAATATTCAATAAATTCAAGCAAAATCTATATTCCCACAATAAACTGTCACCGACTTATATTCTAAATCACTAAATTGATGCGATAAAAACAAACCTGAAACTCATAAATTCAGTGTCATGTTGAATAAAGTACACTCCATACATTAAAACAAATCCTAATTCAGATTATATCACAGAATGTGCACAAAATCACCTGGAATTGAGCGGTGATCGGTAGCGAAATCAATCTACATTCGGATCGGGGGAACGAAGCAATGAGCTGCGATTTCTGGCTCGCCGGCGAAGAAGCAGCCAACGGAGGCGAAATCTTCGGGCATGGAACAGTGAAAGAAGCCATTTGAGAAGGATTTGAACAAAAGGAACAACGATGAAAATGCGATCAATGTGATTATAGGGGAAGAACTTGTGGGGGGTTTTGTAGAGAAGAAAGGGCGATAAAAATGAAGAGAAGTTTGGAGAAGAAACAAAATAACAGAGGAGAGAAAAGAGGAGGCGATATGAACGAGGGAAGGAAAACGACACCGTTTTTGGAGCTCCATTTGTCTCGGCCATTCCCTCCATGCTACACTTTCATAGTGTTTTAACCAACTTATTATTAATGCCACAACACCTGCTTTTTCTTTTTTTCTTTTTTTTAATTATAAAATCATATTTCCCCATTCTAGCTTATGAATATCTCAAATTCAATGTATGAGGAAAATTTCAAATTAGATTTTAATTAAAAAAATTGAGCCAGTTTGTGGTGAATTTTATTCCCATTATGAAATTGATATAATTACGCTTATAAAATAATATCATAATAATTATCAAGTGATGTTATTTGTATTATAAACTAATGTCACAACACTTATACGTGTGTAAATGTTATGATATTAATTTATAATAAAAATATCAATGAATGAATATTTATGATATTAGTTGAATTTAATTTTATATAGTGGGCTATGGATAAGTTTCATAGACCAATTTATCTAAAACAAAAACTCATATAAGATGATCTATTATGGTGTACAATGATAAGCTTTCATTTGCAAAAGTGATAGCAAGAGTTGCTTAATTATTTATGTTCGTAGTTTGTAACTTTGTAGTACTAACTAAATCAAGTCAAAGGCTCAAAGCTGAAAATCTTGTACATGATACAACGAAATTTAGTGTTGTTTACAAATTTTAAAAGGTGTTTTTATTTTAAAAGTTGTTAAGACATAATTTCTTAAAAAAATATGTTCTTCTACTCATTGAATAGAATTTGCAAGCTGATACTTAAAACTTGATTTCATGTTAACTTGTATATTCACAATTTTGTAGATTACAAGGAGATCTTACTGAAATTGAAGAGTGCATCTATTATTAGGCCAGTGCTTATATGTTGATTTAGTATTCACTCTAATAATAGATAAGAGACTAAAATTTAACAATTAATTATTCGATTAAAACTTCATAGCAAATTAACACTATTACAACATACAAAATTCTAGGCAAAATAAAAAAAATAAAAAAATAAAAAAAGAACAATTGGTACACAAGAAAACAATTCTAGATTCTAATTTAGCCACTCTCGGCCCCATAACAAACTATTCTTGGCCCAACAGGGAAAAAAATTATACAAAATGTTTTGCCTATCGACATATTAAGCTCATATATCTAAAAAATGACAACAACAAAAATAAATAAATTCCAGTCTGGTAAATTTGCAATGATCTTAAACAAGCGGAAAACTAATGGAATCAATTTGTGAGAGGCTTCGCCTTGCGTATATGGCCCATACTATTTACAAGATCTTTTCTAGTACAAACAGGGAACATATTGATGTGCACTAACCCTTTGAGTCGCCAGAGAACGTAAGGGAAACTTAGCTGATCGCGTGAAGTGAAACGAACCACCTCGTTGAACCAAAGACACATGAACAAATTCGTTGCTCGAGTGTGCTTCCTCACAATTATGGAAGCTTCAGCTAGAGCTGCAGAGACAAATCAAAACCATATTCATATTATACTGAAAATACTATAAAGCAAGAATCTATCATCTTGATTAAGAAATTATTCATCAGTAAGAGCTTCAGTTAACTGCAGTTCCAAAAATTATTACTGTTATCTAGTATGAAAGAAAATACCTTTCTTCCCGTTGAACCTCTTGTCCTCTGGAAGGCCGTCCTGACTATACTGTGCCACCTGAACCGCTACTTCCTCCGGAGTGGCCTTATTTTTCTTGACAACTGCCTTTGCCTCGTCATACACGCTGCTGCGGGCCCCGTGTTCAGAAATCGCGAGTTCGTGATTTGAACGCCAGAGTAAGGCTTCCAACAAGCCCAGGGGGTCCCTCCTAAATTGAGACTTTGAATCTACCCAAATGGAATATCTAGCATTTGGAAAAAGACGATGGGGAAGCATCTGGATGAACACATAATAATTCTCAAAATGCAGTATAAATTTCCACAAATTTAAAATGTTAATGTAAGCACACAACTGTTATAACTAATGCTATATATTTGATTGACATTTGTAGCCAGCAATTAGTTATATGGGAATGGATATTTGATATTTCAGATGTAAGTTTATTCCACCAAAAGCTAGAAATAATCATATTCGTTTTACTTCCGCCCTCGAGTTTAGCCTTAAAAAATGTCCCAAATATATAGACACATGTATTTATATGTGTAAGAGATTTAGGACGAACATTGCACAATGCACATATGATGTAAAGGACTTCTCAATTTGTACAAAATACTTCTTACAAGATGCATAGCACTCCTACTAAACAACCTTCATCATAAACTAATCCCACTACCCATTCCTATCTTATGTCTATTTTTTACCATTCCAGACATAATTATCTGGATTTCTAAATGGAACTACTCTCACAGGCCAAAAGAAGTTAATGCAATTATACAAGTTGATAAGCCATAAGAAAACTTGAAATTTAGATATGAATTTTTTTTCAGTGTACATAACATATATAACAGACAGTGAGAAAAGCAGTTCTTTTTCTGCTATGGTTTAGATTATATGAGCTAGTCATATTCTTGCATAATATAATAATGACTTTCAGAAACCATAAACGAGAGAAACCTAAGAGTTCCACACCTTTGGTATTTTACCATTCAATCTTTGGTCTCTGAAAGGTAAATCCCTGACAATTATAATACGCCATTTCCCAATAAAATGGCTTTCATCAACTTTATTCCCCTGTGCTTCTTGTGTTGCAAAAGTAACTTCATCCCAGAATGCCACATAGCAAACCTGCACCATTTTATGAGCAAAAACTTATTTATAACCATATTCAAAAGTCGAATTATCAATATCCTACAAGTTTTTGCATGCAGAATAATAACCTTACGAAGTGACGTCTCCGACATTCCTATAGGTTGATAAAGATCATCTCCACCACCAAATGTACACGTGGAGACCACAACTTTGCAAGTGTTCATGTAACTTTTGTCATCATCAGAAACCCTAAAACCTCCTGTTTCACTGTAGAAACCACAGTGAACATCTGCTCTCTCAGTCACCTGCCACACAACAGGATTTGAGTTGCATTGGGGTATGACTTATGTAACTAAAACATATGTTAGAAAGAGTACCAAAGCATGGACCATCATCTGAATGCCTCACCGACTGAAGAGGCACTTTAATTGTCTTATAGAATATATTACATAAAGATGCCATAACTTGTGCTTAAGATTATAAAAACAAGAGCAGGGAGAAAAAAGGCGGGCAATATACAATTCATTACCTTAAAGTTCTGTTCTCTCTGCTCGAGGGTTTGGTTTCCTGTGAATAAATTAAATCTTGCACCTTCCATATATACCATGGATAAGTTAAACTTCCCGTCTTTACTAGCTTTATCCGTATCCATGGTATACACCAACTCTTTTATTGGACTTTTGGAGTCCATATCATTGGTAATTTCTAAAAGCTCAAGTTCTTCAGGAGGAAGGAGCTTTAAACACCCTGACATAATTCCAAAAAATAATCATATACAAACAAGTTCTCCTCATAATAATTACAGCAGACAATTAAAATCTGACTACAATTTCGAGACCGCCTAGGGATATCATTGGAGCATACATTAAAAATTTAACCTATTGCAGTTCAACCTAACTTAATAACTTTCATGCAGCTTGCTTGATCAACTGGTTACATGAATAGATAAACTGATAGATTACCTAAATTATAGGTGTACCATAATTATGGATTAGCATAATAGCTGTATCATACATATAAATTAGCATAAGTTAGTGTATGATATATATTCCTTGTAAAGATATTCTATTAAATACAGACATCACTAGTGTGATGATAAAACTAATTACTCTACAGAAACACAAAAAAGTGAACAAAAAACATTTCCACCATTCTTTATATTAAACCCCAGTCTAGAATTTATAACAGTAAAAGGGATCATCATCTCTCAGTCATTTCAAATTCCAAGCCTATGTGTGCCATTCAAGACGCAGGAGAAATGCTCTGTATGGTTTTCCGCACTAACTTACAAAAAACCAACTATACTATCAGATGCTTCATAAATCATCAATAATGCGACCAAACTTCATATTCTCAGGTGGATGCGCATGGGAACTGAAAACTATACTATAAAGTATCTTCAACAACCTTGAGAAGGCAGTAAGCAATAACTAAATTCATGTCATTAATCGTAGCAAGGCAGGCATAACTCATCACAATCTTTGCACATTATCAATCCTAAGATAAAACATAAATCGCAATCCCTAAAACAGATAACTCACTAAATCCCCATAAAATTCGAACTCACTGCTGTAAAACATAAATCAACAAGTAAACTCACGCTCTCTGACGCCACCAGCAACCCGGGTGAGTGGATCAAGCTTGTTCAAGTTCCCCTGCGGCTTAGCTTTACTACTCCGAGTACTTACATTCTCCGGCCGCGGAGGATTCCGAATCTCGCCGCTGCCAATTTTGAAAGCTTCGTAAATTAGGAGGGCGGCGGCGAAAACGAGGAGCACGACGGGCCACCATTTGAGGAGCTTGACGATTATTTTGCGCGTGAAATCGGGCCTGACCCTCGGGCCGGATTTCTTACGCTTACGGCGGGCCCGAATTCGGGTGTGATTCGACGGGTCCTCGGGGTCGTCGTCTGAGATAGGCATTGAGATGGTGTTCATCGCCGCCATGATTGTTGCTTAGACCATCTCCAGTTCAGAGTGATACCTGATTTCCCCCATTTTTTTTTATTTCATTTACATTTATTAGTGTACTCTAATTTTATCCATTTAAAATTGTAGTATTAAATGGAGTAGGATTAAATCTCAATTATTTTGTCTATTGAAATCAATTCAATTAATATATTAAAATTTAGTGAAATTTAATTTTCGACTATATGTGATATATATTAAAATTTGAAATAATTTTTTGAAATCGATTATGGTAGAATCATTTTTTAAAATTAACTTTCTTAATATATACTTATTTGAATAGACCTAATTTTTTCCTAGACTATGTTATAAATTAATTTTTTTGAAATTGATTATGGTAGTATAATCTTTTAAAATTAACTTTCTTAAAATATACTTATTTGAATAGACCTAATTTTTTTCTAGACTATGTTATAAATTAAAGAGAGCCTATTGTAAAATATTACATCATAGAAATAAGTGCAATACATCATAATTTAGATAAATTAATAAAAAAATTCACGGGTTATGGGGCGGGTTGGCGGTCTGGTTGGGCGCAGGTCGGGTAGCGCGGGTAGGGAATGTGAGCTTCAGATTGGGCGGACACATATATATATTCATAAAAGAATATTTTTATTAAATATATATTGTAGTCTAATAATTTTTTATTTGTTGTTAATGTATTTGTTTACAGGTTCAATTTTTATTGAACACATATTTATCTTACTGTGACACTATCTTATGTAAGTTTGTCTCTTTATTTTATTCCATCAAGCTTTTGTCTCTTTTCATTAATTGTATTGCGATACTACATTCACATCACCTGTACTTCTATCATCGCAGATGAATAACATGATACTCCATCCGTCCCATTCTTTAAGAGAAACTTGATTTTTTTTTGTTTCAATCTTTAAGAGAAACTTTCAAAAATACTAATAAATAACTCTTTCTACTTTAATCACATAAAATAATAATAAACAACTCTTTTTACCCCCAATTATCCATCACTTTATCACATAAAATACTAATAAACAACTCATTTTACTTTATCACTATTCTAATAAATTCTTATGAACATTTAATTTCTCTTAAAGAATGGAATGGAAGGAGTATGAAATTATAAACTAATAATATAGTTAATAAAAATGTACGTAATTGATTATGTGTGTGTGTGGGGTGGGTGGGTGGGGGGCGAAAGGGGTGTAACTTGAGATATGTTTAGGGTGACATACCGTACCATACCATACTGTGTCGGTCATATTGTATACCATATAAAAATTTACGGTATGTGAAAATTCATATCGTACCGTTTCGTAAATTATGGTATACCGAAGTTCGGTATACCGTAATTTCGATATGCTAAAATAACGTACCATATACAGTACCGAAATTTCGATATACCGTTTCATACCAAATTAACGGTATACCGTTCATACCTTGATTATTTATTTAAAAAATCTATATTTTATGAATAATAATCTTTTAACAATATATATCTCCCTTAAAGACTGATTTTTTAACTATGAGATCACTCAAAAAAATTCTACGAATTCCAATTTCCAGCTTGAATCAGGAAACCCACAGAGACAAATCAAAATAAAAGGATAAATTTCCACATAAAAACGGTATCTCACTTCACCATTTAAGAACAGACAAGATTCAGGAACAATTTACATGCAATGCCCCTCTAATTATGGAGAACACACACACTAAAGTGTGAATCTTTCATAACACACACGCACCGAGCATAAGTGCTCGACCACGAGCACAGGTCGAGCGCCTCCCGCGCACTGCATCCCGATTTCGATCAGGCTCCATCAATCCCAATACAAACTTGTAGATTAATCAGACACGACTTGTTTAAGTTGGGAAGAGAGACGAAAAGGGCATCATCAGATTCATTTGCTGCAGCAGCTTGTATTATCTCCTCTATTTCATCACAACATTGAATGGAGAGATATTCAAGTTTTTCAAAGATAGAAAGTGGTAGCCCCAACTTCTTCATCTTGTCACAACCCGAAATATATAACGAAAATACGGATGATGGGGGCAGAATGGATTCATTTTCCAGATTGTGCAGCTCAATCACTTCTAGTGCCTGGAAGGGTGATTTAGAACCTTGTGTTGCCTTGTATTGCTCATATGTCAACATGCACTCTGTTCCTCCTGAACAAATAATTTCCAACTTCTGGAGAGATGTAGGATTGCTCAAGTCATCCAACAAGGACTTGCTCATACCCTTACAGGAATGTAAGCCCAGGGAAAGGATGTAGTCGGCCAAAATAGTTGTCAATTCGTTTTCCTCTCCACCCTTCAAATCGTATTCGCTTACAACCAATTCTCTTGTGATGCCATCATTTTTCAAACCATCAAAAGAAAAATTGTAATCACCCATAGAATAGAATATGCAACATCATCACGCTTGCTTGCAACTAGTCTGTTAAAACCACTCACGTGTTTCAGCCGCACCTCAAACACTAACATGTTCCCTCCTTCAACAAACTCTACTTTTAAATGCCATGGTAGACGGAGAACCTGAAACCTTAAGTTCTCCATTCCTTGAGGGACATCCTCAATTGACGTTTCTGAGAGGTCCAGCTCCCTCAGTTCCTTCAACTGCACTCACTGCTCCAGCTAGAGTAATGATCCCCAGGGGCAAACCATCACATATTTCCACCATCCGCTTTGCGATTCCTTTTGGCTTCAGGATCTCCAAGAGCTAATGTGGCATCTTGTCCCAAAGTCTTAAGGAACAAGTTCCAACCTTCATTTTCAAGCAGAGGTTCTATGGCAATCTTTTCTTGGCAATTCATTTCTCGACACACATTCAATGAACGACTTGTAATCATCCATTTACAACCTATAATGGAAATTGGAATTCCTAGCTTCACCAGATCGATGCGTTCCCACACATCATCGAGTATGAGTACGAACTTCTCCCTTTGTGAAAGTGTGTGGTTCAATCTCCCTGCTCTTGCTCCCTCATCATCATCCTCATCCGAAAGATCCAGACGAAGTATACGGGCTATTTTATCTTGTAACATCTTAATGCTACACTTTTGGGAGCTAACCACAACCCAAATAACACATTTCTTTCTCTCCACCTGCTGGTTGTTGATGTGTTCCACCAAAGTTGACTTACCCAAGCCACCCATGTCATAAACTCCAATACTCGACACTTGATCATTCTCCAAATGATTCCAAATCCTCTGGAAATTATCATGAAATGCCGCACCCACCAACACCGTTGTTGGACGTGCTATCATCGGCAAGTACAAGTTCACCAAAATATCTACTTCGTTTATCAAGATAACGTATTCTTGAATTCAGTTTTATTGCTTCATCTCCACCAAATATCTTTTTCATGAATCCTCTCCGTTCCTCTTCTTCTACAAATGTATGGTATTCCTCTTCAACTTTTTTTACGTCCTCTAACCAAACCTCAACTTCTCTTTTTCTCCTTCGATGGCCTTGCTCTACTTTGATTCTAATATCCTTCTCAAGATCATCTGCTCTAGCCATCAATGATATAAAGTTACTCTCCATATTTTTTGAATCGGAATCAAAGTTGGTGTCCACCCCACCATTTACAAAGTTCCCCTGCGCAATCTCGCAGGTGACATCTATTGCTTGCTTCAACATCTTCGCTGCACCTTATTAAATCTATAATATCATAAAAATTATTCTGGAGCCTATATGATCTCGCTATTAGTTTCTACATTTATTTCCCTGCCTCTTCTTTTTTCTCCATATATTGTCCTTTGTACAACAGTGTTAGAAATTTTATATAGGGTGAGGGCTATCCACACCCATGATTTCACTTCATTCATTACTAAGTTCATCCCCCTCATATTTTACATATTTTTTATATTTTACTTAAAAACTCCACTACAAATTCACATCTATGAAGAAGGTCCTTTTTCAGTTAATCCTTGCTGTTATGAATGTTTGTATCTCATTGGAATTTATTGAATACATTTGGTGTATGCTCCCAACCTTGTAAACAAAAAGCTTATATAGTCCATTTATTAGTTAAGTCGCAGCCCCAAATTCTTTTTCATTAGTTTCAACATACTCGGAAGATTTATGGTGTTTGATTTGAAGGGGGCAAATTAGCAAACACGTGGTCTGCAATTTTTACAAGACAATCCTTCCTCCATTATATGCAGGGGCATACAAGGAAAAAGAAATCCATTCTCATTTCCATTTAAAAACTTGAATCAAGCATTACCTTATAATAACGTGCTATCCTGTAGAATGTAATGATTTGCAATCGTACATTGATGTGAACTTGGCATTAATTTCATACAAATAATTTTATCACATGAAAAAGGTTTTATACATCAAATAGTGTATATATAAAGGCACCGCTAACCTGCCCTTCAAATTTTCACTTGTTCTCAAAAAAGAACATAAGAGGAACACCAGAACATTAAAAATCGTGCAATATCACATGCCAATGTACCTCTATAAAAGAGTTGAAAATCATTGAAAACGGTTACAGATAAACACAAACCCCAACAAGAAAATAGTTACAAGCTATCTCTCCTTATTTCGTCAACTCCATTCCCAGGAAAAAGAGGCTTGTAAGAATCTGGAGTGCCCCAATTTAGGAACGATACCTGCAATTTAGGGCAGTCCTCTAAGCATAATTTCTCGAGTGAATTACAAATCACGGGTGCGTTGCAGAAGCTCTCCAGACTTGGTAGATTGCGCAGCCACAACCCGTTTAAGTTGGGAAGAGAGATGAAAAGGGAATCATCATCTGCTGCAAATACTTGTATTATCTCCTCTATTTCTTCACAATCATGAATGGTGATATCTTCAAGTTTTTCAAAGATAGAAAGTGGTAGACCCAGCTTCTTCATCTTGTTACATTTGCAAATGATTAAGCTTGTAAGGGATGAAAATACGGATGATGAGGTCGGATCAGATTCAATTTCCAGATTGTGGATCACACCCATGAAATCCTTCAAATAGTAGAGGTGAATCAGTTGAAGAGCCTGGAAGGGTGATTTAGAATCTTGTGGTGCCTTGTATTGCTCATATGTCAACATGCACTCTATTCCTGTTGAATGAGAAATTACCAACTTTTGGAGAGATGTAGGATTGCTCAAGTCATCCAACAAGGACTTGCTCATACCCTTACAGGAATGTAAGCCCAGGGATTGGATGTACTCGGACGAAATAGTTGTCAATTCGTTTTCCTCTCCACCCTTCAAATCGTAGTACCTTACAACCAATTTTCTTGTGATGCCATCATATTCCGATCATCAATATAATTACTGTAATCACCCACCAAATTCATCACTCTTTAATCTATATTTTATGAACAATAATCTTTTAACAACATATATCTCCTTTAAAGACTGATTTTTTAACTATGGGAACACTCAAAAAAATTCTACAAATTCCAATTTCCAGCTTGAATCAGGAAACCCACAGAGACAATTCAAAATAAAAGGATAAATTTTCACATAAAAACGGCATCTCACTTCACCATTTAAGAACAGAGAAGATTCAGGAACAATTTACATGCAATGCCCCTCTAATTATGAAGAACACACACACTAAAGTGTGAATCTTTCATAACACACACACCGAGCATAAGTGCTCGACCACGGGCACAGGTCGAGCGCCTCCCACGCACTGCATCCCGATTTCGATCAGGCTCCATCATTCCCAATACAAACTTGGTAGATTAATCAGACACAACTTGTTTAAGTTGGGAAGAGAGACGAAAAGGGCATCATCAGATTCATTTGCTGCAGCAGCTTGTATTATCTCCTCTATTTCATCACAACATTGAATGGAGAGATATTCAAGTTTTTCAAAGATAGAAAGTGGTAGCCCCAACTTCTTCATATAATCTTTTAAGTGACGAAAATACGGATGATGGGGGCAGATTGGATTCATTTTCCAGATTGTGGATCACACCCATGAAATCCTCCAAGCTGTGCAGCTCAATCACTTCAAGTGCCTGGAAGGGTGATTTAGAACCTTGTGTTGCTCATATGTCAACATGCACTCTGTTCCTCCTGAACATATAATTTCCAACTTCTGGAGAGATGTAGGATTGCTCAAGTCATCCAACAAGGACTTGCTCATACCCTTACAGGAATGTAAGCCCAGGGATTGGATGTACTCGGACGAAATAGTTGTCAATTCGTTTTCCTCTCCACCCTTCAAATCGTAGTACCTTACAACCAATTTTCTTGTGATGCCATCATATTCCGATCATCAATATAATTACTGTAATCACCCACCAAATTCATCACTTTTTTTTTTTTTTTTTTATTTAAACGAAAACGATAGTCTTACTTGCAAATAAAATCACCACCTCTTGCTTAATTTGCGTATCCATTCGTGTCAATCCTGATTGGCTTTCTATCATTCGTCTACAATAATTGACCGTGTCATATTAGCAGTGGCGGATGCATGTTGAACAATGGGTATGCACTTTAGCACTTGCATACTCAAGTGCATACCCTCTTTTTTAAAAAAAATTTCTTGCATTTGTTATATATTAAGTTGTAGTATGTAAATTTCACGTTTTTTTGACAATGAAAATAAATTTGAAAAGAAAAGTAATGTAAACAAAAGGGTGAAAATAAATTTGAAAAGAGAAGTGGTAGGTGGTGATTCATGCGTGTTTTTAGTATATTTAAGTTCGATTTATTGAGCTTGGTTGCATGAAAATGACATGAATTATTATTTAAGTATATTTTGTCTTGATTATTAAATGACGATAGTTTTTTGTGGTTTTAAGTATTTCAGGTGATTTTTTGGAATTGGTGTGAATTTGAAATTAAATTCCAAATGCCCACACTTGGTGATTATGGAAAAGTGCATGCCCATGTTTGGAAAATTTCTGAGAAGTATCCAACGTGCAGATATATTTGAAAAAAGATTTGATCAAGGCAACTTATATGGAAAGATATGACAAGATTCATGCAAATCTTTTGGCATACATATCTTAGGGAATTGGAACGTGATTTTCTTGGAGGATAATTAAAAGGCCCACACATGCATATATATAGAGGAGGCATAATTCTTCAGAGATGAATTAATTTGGGAGCAGCAAAAAGGCGGACGCCACTTTTGAGAGGGAAAGCAAGCAGCAAACGCCAATTTTCTGAAGTCTTTTTTTAGTTAGTGTTTTTATTCCAACTCCGGGAATTTTTGAACCCATATTTAATGTGATTATTTAATTCGAGACATTTACTATATTTGTTTTGGGATTGTTTAATTTATCTGTTTGAAATTCTTGCGTATTTAAATTAATTGGTTTAGATTAGCCATCTAGGTTAATTGTTTAAATATGCTTGTTAAGTCTAAGCATGTAATCCGTGTAATTGTTATATGTGGAGACTCTTGGTAATAACTAGTGGGTTCACTAGGGTAAATTAAACCGTGTTCTTCTGGTCGTGTTTTAAGTGTCTTGGGAATTTGTTTGCTCTCTATCCTAGGGTTTAATGCTTTTAACTGGGTTAAATCTATGGTCTAACTTAGACTGCTTAGTTAGGAAGGTTTTCTTGAAGAGACGTCTTTTCAATTAAATATACTTAAAGGATAGGACCGGGAAATCGAAGAGCTTTTGATCCCCGAGGGGCATTAATCTTGAAAACAAATAAAGTAACCGTCGAGATTAAAGTGGTCGTGTTAACATGGGGATGAATGAACCGTGAGTTGGGGTATTTATTTCTTCTTGGTTTCATTCATTAAATCTTTAGTGTTATTATTTTTAATTATTTGGTTATATTTGTCAATTACTGTTTAATTTTCTTTTTAGTTAAAAAATTCAAATCATTCCCCCTCTCTTTGCGTTTGTCCTCATAAATTCGTACAACTAGCACAATTATAATTTCGCGTTCCCTGTGGATCGATCCCGTACCTATCACTACTACGAACTAGTAGGTTAGTTTGGGTTATTATTATTTTTGTCGCACCTCGACAGTGCGGTCAAAAAGTAATGTAAACAAAAGGGTGGCGTGAGGCGAGGAGTGGGATGGCCCACCAATTAACCTCATAAATTAATAAATAAACAATTAAAAAATAGTAGTAAATAGAGATGTTTCTTTCCCCACTTTTTCATCAATTCATTTTCACTATCCCACTTCACTCTTTCGTCTTCACTCGTAGTTCTCTATTTTTTTATTTTTACTTCTTTTAAAATTATTGTCAACTTTTAATTTTAAAAAAGTGCTATAGTTGATATTATATGAATCAAGAGATTATATAGGATTTTTACCCTTTCATTTTTATTTTTGATGTATCATGTATGTCATAAATTTATATGGGATTTTTTATGCAAGTTTATTTGGGAATGAGATCATCCATTTCATTATTAGTGTTTCATTTTGTATTTCATAATATAGATGGATGACACGTGGAATAATAAAAAATATTCAACGAACCACCATATTCTGGGTCCATGTGTTAAAGATCCAGAAGAGGTGAAACACCAATGGAATACAAAAAATGAAACAGAGAAATCGAACTGGTTTATTTGTACTTTCTTTTTTGGATTAATTAATGTGACTATGCTAATATTGTTTTATTTGGAATTTGGGTAGTGAGTATAAATTTGTAATTGCTTGTCTTTTAGGTTTATTTGGAATTTTTATGCAAGAGACTATATATATTAGGTTTTATAAATAAGTAGGGTTTTTGTTGCTATTATTTATGTAAAGAATAAGCTACGGAATAACATCATAAATCAACTTTTGAATGATTATTTAGTTATTTATATAGAGAGAGATGTATGTGTTTTGAAAAATAAGCAATAATAATATTTTGAACCACTTTCGAAGGATGAGAACTCGTTGAGAATGGTTATAATCTTTTTTTCTTTAAATAAAAAAAACTTTGTTATTTGTAATCTTATTTGCCTATAAACAAATTTTGTTTATGTTACTCACTCTTTTAGGACTTGCTTTGTATTTTGTATGACTTTGATTTTTATTTTTTTATTCTTATAATTGTGCATACCCTATTTAAAATTTATTGATCATCCACTGCATATTAGAACACATTATGAATTGTTCTAGGTCTAACCGTCTAATTTACAATAACATATAAATATAGTGATCTACTTACCATTATTTAAAATTTTAGATTAACTTAAAATTAAATAAAAAATGGAGATTTTATTTTCAATAGAGGCACACTTACATGAGACGGTTTCATGGTGAGACGGGATATAAATTGAGCATTGACGCTTTGGGAGGGGTTGATGTAATTTGTGTTAAGTTGTACCCCGTCTCACCGTGAGACCGTCTATTTCAATCTTTGGTCCCTACTTTATTTTATGAATCCCTCACAAACTCAATGTTCAATAAGTTGGGAAACACGAATCTCATGGTCTTCAAGAAATACGTCGAGTAAAGGAAACATGGTTTTAGACAATCAACCAACTTATTATAACTCAAAGATAATATGTTCATCAATAAGATAAGTATCTCTTGTCTCTGTCTCATTAAAAAAAGAAGGAACCACTTTCTTATAAAGAATATACAGTGGAAATCATGGCAAATATGAAAGTTACATTTCAGTGCAGAAAAAAAAAATACAAATCCTCCCATAAAAGAAGAAGAAAAAATAGGTGCAATATAAGTAAAACTAGTAGAAAATCATTATAACCTCTGTCTCCTTGTTTCTTGTACATTAAAACCAGGAAAAAGAGGCTTATAAGAATCTGCAGTTCCCCAGTTTAGGAATGGTACGTCTAATCCAGGGCAGTCACATAACATAAATTCCTCGAGCAAATTACAAACCAGTGGTACGTTGCAAAAGCTCTCGAGACTTGAAAGCCCCACCAGTATTAAACTTTTTAAGTTGGGAATGAGAAATGCATCATAATCTGCTGCACCTACTTGTATAATCTCCTCTATTTCTTCACAAACACAAATGGATATATATTCAAGCTTCTTGAACATAAAATGCGGTAACCCCAGCTTCTTCATCTTCTTACAACCCGAAATGGTTAACCTCGTAAGAGATGAGAATACAGATGATGGAGGCGGACCAGGCGTTGCAACTACTTGTACTATCTCCTCTATTTCTTTACAGTCTTTAATGGTGATATGTTCGAATTTTTCAATTACAGAAAGTGGTAACCCCAGATTCTTCATCTTGTTACAACCGGAAATGTTTAATCTTCTAAGAGACGAAAATCCAGATGATGGAGGCAAATCGGATTTTATTTCCAGCTTGTGGATCACACCGATGAAGTCCTCCAAATTCCTTAGGACAATTTCTTCAAGAGTCTGGAACCGAGATTTCGAACCTTGTGGTGCCTTGAATTGGTCATATGTCAACATGCACTCTATTCCTCCGGAATTTTTAATTTTCAACTTCTTGAGGGATGCAGGATTGCTCAAGTCATCCAATAAGCAGTTGCTCATACCCTCACAGGAATTAAATTCAAGGTACTGTATATCGTCTGCCAAAATAGTTGTCGATTCATTATCCTCTTTGCCCTTCAGGTCATATGCAGAGACGCGCAATCTTCTTGTGCCATTTCTATGGTTATGAAAATATTTCCTAATACATCCTTTGTCACAAACCACGACAGAATACGAAACAGCATCCTGCTTACTTGCAACCAATCTGGTAAAATCGTGCATGTGTTTCAGCCGCCCCGTTAAGACCTCCAGCCTTTCCCCACCTTCAACCAACTCTGCTTTTATATGGGACGGTAAGCGGAGATGTTGAACCCATGGTAATTTCAGTTTCAAACTTGTGCTTCTCAACTTACGGACTCCATCCATTGAGAGGAATCTGATGTTGAGAAGTTCCTCCATTCCTTGAGGAACGTCTTCAATCGATGTTTCTGAGAGGTCCAGCTCCCTTAGTTCCTTCAACTTTCTCACACACGGCACGTGTTCAAGCTTCCTACACCGCCAAGGAGCAATGACGTAAGGCTCACCAAGTCAGATACAGAATCTGGCAATTCCCGGATATGAGTTTGAGATAAATCAAGAGTGCGTATACCGCACATGTATGAAAAAAATGATGTTGCTATCCCTTCTCTTAAAGGATTTCCACGCAAAAGCAATGTCAACAATTTGGGACAGTTGGGAGATATTCCAAGAGGGATTTCGTTTATTCCGTTCATCATCAAGGATACCTTCTCAAGATCCTTTGTCCATTCTTCTTCTACTGGAATTTCCTTCCACTCAGCTATGACCATCGTTTTACCTTTAGTGATCTTGTGTGCCATGCCTCTCACCAAATCATGCATCTTCACACACTCATCCTCCATTAAATCATAAACACTCTCCAATAAGGAGACTTTGACTAACCTAGTCACTATTGAATGAGCCTCGTCACGTTGAGCTCCCCAACTCTTTTTTTTCCGTCCACCAACTTCTCTGAAATGAATTTGCTAAACAGATCCTCTCGTGATATTTTGTAGTCTTCGGGATACAGAGAGCAATACAAGAAACATCGTTGATCTTTTGATTCAGTCGATCAAAACTGTATTTAAGTACCCTGAATACTTTTTCCTCCATCCATTCATGCCCCATTCCAGACTCCTCTAGTACTCCGAGTGCATGTCTCCATTCTTGAATGTCGGTCACACCACTCATGGCTCCAGCTAGGGTAATGATCCCAAGGGGCAAACCATCACAAATTTCCACCATACGCTTTGCAATTCCTTCGACTCCAGGGTCTTTAAAAGATGTTGTCGCATCTTGTCCAATATTCTTAAGGAACAAGTTCCACCCTTCATCTTCGCCTAGTGGTTTTACGCCAATCTCCAATTGGCATTTCATTTCTTGACACACTTTCAATGAACGACTTGTCACCATCCATTTACAACCTTCTGCATAAAGTGGAACACCTACCTTCAGCAGATCGATGTGCTCCCACACATCATCAAGTATGAGTACGAAGTTCTTTCGCTGGGACAGTACTTCATTCAATCTTCCGGCTCTTGCTCCCACATCAACTTCATCATCCGAAAGATCCAGACATAGTTTACGGGCAATTTTATCTTGTAACATCTTAATGCTACATCTTTGGGAGCTAACCACAACCCAAAAAACGCATTTATTTGTTTGCAACAGGTGGTTGTGAATGTGCTCTACCAAAGTTGACTTACCCACACCACCCATGCCATAAACTCCAATACTCGAAACTTGATCACTCTCCAAAAGATTACAAATTCTTTGGAAATTATCCTGAAATGCCGCACCCACCAACACTGTTGTTGGGCGTGGCAGTCCCCTGGTGCTAGTGCTATCATCGGCAAGTACAAGTTCACCAAAATATCGACTTCGTTTATCAAGATAACATATTCTTGAATTCAGTTTTATTGCTTCATCTCCGCCAAATATCTTCTTCATGAATCCTTTCCTTTCCTCTTCTTCTACAAACGTATGGTATTCCTCTTCAACTTTTTTTACGTCCTCGAACCAAACCTCTACTTCTCTTTTTCTCCTTCGACGGCCTTGTTCTACTTTGATGCTAATATCCTTCTCAAGATCATTTGCTCTAGCCATCAATGATATAAAGTTACTCTCCATATTTTTTGAACCGGAATCAAAGTTGTCTTTTCCTGAAAAGGAGTCGAAAAAAGTGTCCACCCCACGATTTACAAAGTTGCCCTGCAAAATCTCGCAGGTGACATCTATTGCTTGCTTCAACATCTTCCCTGCACCTAATTAAATGTATAATATCATAAAAATAGTTCTGGAGCCAAAATGATCTTGCCATTAGTTTCTACATTTTTGTTCCCAGCCTCTTCTTTCTTCACCAATACTTATCCTTCGTATAAGTGTTCAAAATTCTATATAGGGTAAGGCTCTACACACCCATTTTTTTTACTAACTTCATTCATTACTACGTTCATCCCCCTCATATTTTACTTATTCTTAAATTTTACTTAATACTCCACTACAAATTCACAATTATATCCCTAATGTAATATTTTCACCGATCCTACAAAATATGCACAGCTTGCTGCTGAAAAACGAAACGAATAGGCTAGCACACGGCTTTAAAAAATAGGTTTTATTGGAAAGTAATACCGATCGCATGGTGAAACGACCTCACACAAAAATGGGGAGGGGGCAGCAGAAAATACAAAAGTAACAAGCAGCATGATTGATCTCTTTGTTTGAACTAAATTTTATCAGAAGTAACTAGAGATTACTGTAATATTCCTATATTTTTCTTCAATTTGAGGCATAGGTCCGTCATTAAATATGATAATTACAGAAATTAAAACTCATAACATGATCTCACGGTAGAATCACTGATATGAAGAAGTTTCTTTTTCCTATTTTAAACATCTGAATAATGTACAATTTCAAGAAACTAAAAGTAGAAATGAGCAAACTAATTGCAGATATATTATCACAAAACAGAGTACATACCTGTCATTGAAATTCTTGAAATTACGTCTACAATAATTGATCTGAATACTTCCACCTATGCAAGCCAAATTTTTCCACTAGTAAGCAAAAACCCAATTAGAATTTGGCAAATAATATCTTGTAACTATTCAAAGTGCAGAGAAAATAGTGTGTGAAACAAGAGTGAATTAGTTGTGAAGTATTGAAATGAAGTATAGGAAAATGGAAGAAGAAATTGATTCACCTGAAATCAAAATTTGTAAGCTTATTCTGTGTAGAAGAAGATCACCATCAAAGAGGACATAATATGAAATATATATGTGGTCAAAAAGGTTTTTCATATTATCTTATATATATATATATATATATATATGTATATATAATTTGAGTAGCGGGCTGGCACACGGTGTTTGACAAAACTGCATTAAAAAAATATATATTCTTTGGTCACATAATTTTTCAATAATCTATTTTTGGTCAAAAAAAAATTTATTATTCAATTTGGGTCTCTTAATTATTTTGATTATTTAATTTTGGTCTTATTTTTGTCAAAAATAAAAAAAATTGTCATTTTCAATTATCTAAATCCGTATCGGTTAAAATTGCGGGTTTAAATTACGATTATGATTGGACGTTATTTATTAAAAGAAAGTTTATTTTTCAAAATAATTAGAAAGAACACGAAAATTTATCTTAAGTGCCGAAAAAATAATTTTTTAGCGTCCACGTCAACCATAAATTCGAAAGACCCTAATTTTAATCGGCACGTGACTTGCGCGTGATAAAAAATACAAATTTTTCTATTTTCCAATAAAAATGGAACCAAAATTGAACAATCGAAATATTTATGGGATCAAAATGAAATGGTTAAATTTTTTAAAACGAAAACAAATTATACAAAAGCTATGGGACAAAAAACTTTTCTTTGACAAACTCTAACCAGAAAGTCGTCTCAATACATTTGACAAAAACACATTAGGAGCACTATATTTTTATAGGGTATTTGTTGTTGAGAAAAACTTGTATATCATGGTTTAGCTTTCCAATTCCATGTTTGTTAAGTAACAAATAGTGTCTGAAATTGTTTATCCTTCATCTAATGATATATTACATTTATATATATCATACATGTTAGATATTTTATATATGTATAACTTGAAATTCAATAATGTAAAATGGGACAGTGCATAAAAGGTAATTATCAGCTATATTGAAGGTAAGAATTGATGTTAGTGTTCAATTTCAAGATTTGAGAACAAAAAAGCTCTTTTAGCATTCAAAACAGCAGGAGAGCCTTGCTTAGCTTTCTCCACAATTTGCATTATCAACAGCCTCTCCATCTCATCATCTTCACTTCCATCCCTACTGCTGCTGCACGCATTCTCGTTCGACGGTGTGCAATCGTCTTCCTCTCGTCTCCCATCAAACACTGTTTCTTGATTCCCATTAAAGATGAATGCCAATCCGCGTGCCCGTTTCCAGCATCACATGATTCGTTCTTGAACCCGATTTTCAAATCTTCATCATCCGATTCGAGACCTTTGCAGTGGATTCTTCATTGTATGAGGCCAGAGGTTCCCCCGATAAACTGATGGTAACAGGTTGGTCTACAGGCTCTTGGTCATCTCTAGCAATCGGACTATCTTGGGTCGAAAAAGGTCCTGTTTTGTAATTTGATGGATCCCTCCATGGATGAATATGATCGGATTCCATGTACTTTAACTTCCTCTGGCTGTCCTCAAGGGCCGTCTCAAGTTCCTTAACTCGTTCTTCCAGTCTTGATTGGATGACTTGATGCAGACGCAAACTCAGCTCTCTGGGCGAGACAGGATACTGGGTAGAGAAATGAGGAGTGGAGCCATGGCTTCCATCCGATGCCAAATTTTCATCAGGCTGTAATAAAGTTCACCAGATGTCATCAGATGAACAATATAAAAAAAAAACACTTCCTAGTATTTCAACGGACTTCCTCATATTTTACAAAAGAATTGAGGCTTTTTACAGCAGTTTTCAGGATATTTTACACCCGATAAATGCAGAATTTTGTTTGCTGTAGATTTACCAGCAAACATGTAATCCCCAAATTCCCAATTGTGTATTAGAAGGGTTGACATAGCCCATAGGTAACAAAAACACTCTAAAGCTATAGCAACAATTAATCGACTTGAAACTAAATGCATACAAAATATTCCTATGATTTTGAATAATAAAAGACTACTGCAGTCGTCATTTATCAACTTTAAGAGTTCAAGAAGTAAACTGAGTAATTATTCCTATGATTTTCGCCTTTAAATGGAGTGCATATAAGTAGTGATAGTTTAGGATAAATGTAAATCTTCAGTTTTGCAGATTATGATGAAAGTAAAGAAATTTTACAGATCTCTGATAGGTTCCTGAAAGGCAATAATTCCGCACAAAGCATGATATATATAGCCAATAATCCCGTGCTAAATATTTAAGCATCTACTTTTTTGGTACTGCTCATGCCAACAACACAACTCATAAATTACCAACTACCGAGAAGCACCATGAAGATACCAGGTGAATATTTCAAAACTAGAAATTGAGATTCATTGAGATTTTTCACCACTCAAGCCAAAAACAGAAACAAGCACGAACTAATATGCTTACATCAACTAAATTGCTTAGTTTCCCTTTCAAACTGGATGAAATCATGTTTGATTCCAACCTCTGCAACTCAGCTTCAAGTTCTGCTTCAATGTTACTTATTGATTTCACCTCAGCCTTCTCATCACAATTTTCTTCAACTAATTTATGTTCAAGGGATAAAACATGCACAGTATCATCAAAACAACGGTCATCGTGAACATCCTGACATACATAATCCTCTGTGGTAAGCTCCTTCACAGTTAATGAATCTTTCATCTCAAGTTCCTCCTGCAGATCTTGGACCAGATTCTCTGTCTGCTTCAACGAGTTTTTCAAATTTTCTAGTTCTTGTTTATTCGCCAAGATAGATGATATTATGCCCATAGTTAGCCCAAGACAGAAAAGAAGACCCCTATCAGATGTTCCTGATACAGGTTACAATGTTAGGGCCTTGAAATCACATAGTCTATTGCAACATGATTGGTGGGGCATGTAACAAAATGAATGCTTCAAGATCAAGAAAAGAATATACTGAAAGAAAACAAAATTTTAAAAGAGTTTTCTGATTACAACATATCTAAGATACTTTCCTACTAAGCTGCATTCTCTGACTATATGTTTTAACCAAAAAAAAACAGATTCTTTTCCATCACACCACTGAAGAAAAGTTGCATAGTTTCTTATTATATGAAAAAGAATGCAGTAATCCTAATCATTCACTGTGATGGATCAGTAAGTTTCCCGTTCGCTCTCTCTCATTCAAAATAAACGTACAAATATTTTTTTATGCGATAACAAACTTCTTTTACTCCATAGTTTAGAATCAATTTTGGATTCCATCAAGCACTAAATATATTAGGTTCATCCACCAACCAGCCAGTGCTAACATCTATTATTACTTCATTGCAAATAATAACATAAAAAAATCTTTTAGCAACATGGACAACAAATGTTCTTATGTACATTTAATCAAGCAGATTCAAAGTCATAACTTCTCTCCTAAGTCCTAACACAGATTTCCCAGTGTAATTATAATGGCAAAGTCTATGCGTACAAGGGTATAGATATGCATATGCCTGAAAGAAACTTTAAAATGCAATATGTAAGAAAGATATTACCACCTTGTGCATTGTCATGATTTCTGCTAGAGTGGATTCTTCTCAAAGCCTGCTCCTTTCTGTTTCTAGTTTTAGCTTTCTTCTGTAACTCAAGATTAGGCAGTCTTGGAACACCATGTACAGTTTTATCTTCGTCTGAATACACATCCTTCCACTTCTGGAATTCCCTCCCTACTCCATTTGCTTCACTAAAGGATTTGTAATGTGTTGTGCTGATTACTCTGATTCCATCAGTCACAAGAAATGGCCTTACAGCTGGTTTCTGCAACGGACTGAGGGAATATGTATACTCAGCGTGTTCTTCGTATAACTGAGCCATAAGACAACTTTCAAGAGAAGTTTGGGGCTTTAACGATTGACTACTAATTCTTCTACACCTCAAGCTGCTGCTCCTTTTTCTCTCATAACTATAACAAAATCCTACTTCACTCGTAGAAGGACAAGGCAATGAATCAACAACAGAAACTTCATTGCTCTCAGAAGACAACATACATTCGCAACCCTCTGAACATGTTCTTCATTCAGAATCACGTTTGGAGAATTTGGATCGGAATGTATACTCTCGTTTCCATATCCACTAGTGGAAGCACTCTCTGAATCAGAACCAACTTCACAAACCCTTTATCTAGATAACGCTCTCCTCAACGGACATCTTGTGCCCTCTACCTTATGTCTAATACCAATATTAAGATTCTCGGAAGACAAATCTAGACATTTTTTCTTAGCCCTAGTAACATTCTTTAGATTCTGAACTACATAGCCAGCACCAACACCAGCAGCTGCAGCAGCAATCCAGACATCCATTTTTCCAGAGCCCTTTCACATTGAAAACCCTTAAAATGGTTTCAGGATATAATTGTTCTCAAAAAAAATCATTCCTTAGCATTCAAATCCATCTGCATCAAGCCCCCATATGAAAAAAAACCAATCTCCAGGAATTTTGAAATGCATAAAAGATTGGGGGAAATGTATGCTAAAGAAACAAAAGGCATTCATAAATTGGTCATCTAACCAAAAAAGATTCTTGAAAAGATTCAAGAATATAGGAGCACAGAAACACCAGCTAGCAAGAAAATGGTTAAACTCAACAATAAATCATTACGAAAGATTAAAACCCCTGCTACTCAAGACTTCACCAAATCACAATAAACTCTATTTATGGCATCCAAAAATTGGAAAATCCAATCGAAGCCCAATGAGTATCAAAGAATACACTACAAACCTATATTACAGAAATTCAAACACCGCAAAACCCATGTAGCAGTAGAACGGCAGACGGAATCAAGACCCATTTTTTCTCCGCCAGGCACAAGAAGAAGAGGGTAAAAATGAGAAAATCTAGGATTAGGATTTAATTAGAAAAAGGTAATAACATTTGCATTAGTAGGTGAGGTAGGCGCATGTCATTCGTGACTGTGTGTGAGATAACAATGGAAGTAGGCGACTGGTTTTTTGAGCGGTCCAAACTAGAGTGCTAATCCGGCCCGCCCACCCGATTCGGTCTGAACATTTTCTTTTAAAAAATTAATTTATTTAATAGAAGAATGAAATTATAAAGCTAAGTTTTAAATAAAAAAAATATTATATAAAATTATAACGTACGTGAGAATATATTTTTCAATCGTTATTTTCAATTTTTAAATTAAAAAAATTAAAATATTTTTCAAATGCACATAAAAGAAAATTTTAAAATGTGGTGGGCCAACGAGCTGGGTCCAGCTCATCAAACCACGAGCGGCAAGGCCCAATAGATTCGAATTCTTTCGGAATGTTTTTCTTAATCCAGATTGCAATTTTAAAAAAAAAAAAAAAAACTCACAAATTGAATAATGGATTGTGAGGTTACAGTTATGAATTTCATTCTACTATAAAAACGATCCTATGATTACTTCATAACATTGAACAATATTAAAAAGTGCATTGTAATAACTTGTTTGCAATTATAAAGTTAACATTGAACAATATTAAAAAGTGCATTGTAATAACTTGTTTGCAATTATAAAGTTAGGGGTATTTGCAAACTCCAATGAGAGGACCAGAAGCACTTATTTTCAAAATTGTCCCTTAACAACTTTTGAATTTTAGAAGTATTTTTCATTATTGAGTAGTGTTTGCAAGCACACACTTATAAAACAGTCCAGAATCCAGATCTATCACTGGCTTAGTTCTGAATTGATCTCCCATCTTAAACATCAATACACATTACAAAAATGTAAAGATTGGATAGGTTATCATTTCCACCCATATTTATTAATACAATAACTCGTAAACTTTTTCACTATCAAATAATTATCGGGTACCTAAAAATTTAGAGCATAAAAAATAAAATATTAGTACCAAAAAAAAAAAGAAAAAGAAACACAATCATTTGAAAGGTATGTTGGCTAAAGATTAAATGAAGTGCCAAGAATTGATTGATGAATAAATATATACTCCGTTAAAAATCCATCCAAATATACGACTACAAAAAAACTTTTTCATTCCCAACTACTAAAGTTGATCTTGTTTGTAGACCCAAAATATTTGTAGCAAAATTGAGCACATGTAATATCACATTATTTCAAGCCCAGAGTTCTTTTCAATATTCTGTAACACTTTGATTTGCTCATTCCTGAATGTAACTACTAATGACAATGTGTCATCTTCTTCACTATAACAAAAGAATGCAGAAAGTTATAAGTGAAACCTAGTCCAATGCGTTGATCAAGTCGTCGAAATTGAGCACCAGCCAATCAGCTTTAGCAGCAACGGGCTCTCGAAGTACAACTCCAGCATAGCAGACAAACAAGTCAGCACCACCAGGCTTACGAGCCTGTACGTAATAGTCATGTAGTAAGAACAAAAACTTCGTATTTTACACACAAAATGTATTGGATCAAGAGAGCGAACATCCAAAAACATATCAACAGAATATCTTTGGTGAGAAAACAAACAACTAAGAATTCAAGGAAGCAGTTTTGATGAGAAAAAAATGGCATTTCTCACCTCAAGATCAGTCGTGCCATCTCCAATCATGACCAAAGACTTGTACCCTTTCACCTGGGAATACAAGGAGAAAAAGTTTTTTGACAACTTTGAAAAGAGATCTTATGAAACAAAGATTAGGTAGTGTTTGCAAACAAGATTATAAAACTAGAATCAATTTTTTTTCAAAAAAAAACTGAGGTGTGTTTTCAACTTCTAGTGAATAGTGCTAGAATCACTTTTTTTACAAAGCTGTTAAGACTCAGCTTTTTTGGGAAAAAATAAATGTGATTTTAGGTTTCCAATTGAATTTGAAAACACACCACGAGTGTAGCAGCTTTAAAAAAAAAGTGATTATGTACTATTTAGTTGAGTTTACAAACACCCCCGTAATAGAACGCACCTTCCTAATCTGTTGAACAGCAACGGCTTTTCCTCCACTTCTTGAAGTTGGCTCGTAAGGATCAAATCCAGAGAATTCCCCAGAGCTTCCGAATAAAAGCTGATTGGCGTATATGTTCTCTAGCGGGATCCCAAGGGCTGTAGCTACGGGCTTCAGAAAATATGTTCTTAATTAGAAGCTTGTATTATAATCAGAACAAGCATTTGCGTTTCTGCTGCTACGCATTTGCGTTTGCAGCATTTTATGCATGAATCAACGAGAACATGAGATGTTACACATAGAGTAACAAGAGATCTGGACTGCTAATTTATATGCAAATTTTGTAGACCATATTTCAAATCAAGTCTTCACAAATAAAAGACGAGCTACTATACATTAGTTTTAAAATATAATGTAGCTTACGTATATCATTTGACGGAAGCCTCCAGAGACAAGATAAACACTCTTGTTCTTGTCCTTCAACTTCTTCACCAACACATCGATTCCAGGAGAAAGTCTATATAATGAAAAGCAAGTGAGTAAACCAATTACTATCAGAAGGAAGGGGAGAAAAGTATCCCTCTTTTCACACAGCAATGATGCAAATGTAGAGCTCTCTAAACAGTATAAAATGCAATTTTACACAATTTCAGTATAATGTATAATATCCTCCCACATATTGCCGCTTATAAATACAGCATATTTTCTATATCTACATCATATTTTCGATACCTACATCACAATTTATGTACAACTATGCAAACTACTGTACCTCTAATCCATCAAATCTTATTTAATAGATATAAACTTATATATGAAAAATTTTCCATACCTAGGAGGTCTCGTATCGAGGAACTTCTGAAGCTGGGACAGTGATGGGTTAAAAAGAGATAATCTAGCAGTCAATGCTTTCTCAAAAGGAACAGAACCACCCATAGCCCTGCAATCCCGACAAACTAATTAATACACAAATTCCATTGTTGGCTCCTAATTTAGTATCAACATGTGAAAGATAGAATACGAAAAACTGAATGCCACCTGGCTGTCCATTCTGCAACGGCCTCTCCAGCTCCACAAAACTCCGCCAGCTCATCAATTCCCTCATCCAAGCACACAGTGCTATCCACATCAAAGCATACAGCATCGGCATTTTTCCACAGCGCAAGAACCTCTAATAAGGACCACAAAATGAATATGTTCCAATGACTAAATTCTTCAACATTATTCAAATTAAAATCCGATCTCATGCAAATTATAATGTAATCAAATTAATTTAGTTAAGGGGTACCTTTTGAAGGTAACGCGTTGTTGAAACTGCCTGCTCCCGAGGCCTTCAAAGGTTGAACAGAAGCAGCAACTGAATTCGACAATTTCTGACAGTTCATTACACCAATTGGCCTAATCAAAACTCTCCTTGTAAATCTTGGAGCCAACAAATGAGCATGTAAAGAGTTGTGTTGCCTACTACATAAAGAGTGGAGCGGATTCATTTTGATCGAAGCACTTATCAAACCCTCCATCAAAAGTATCTGCTCTTAAAAGATCAGGAAAAGAATGAGTGCATAGTAGTTCATTAGATGTTTTCAACTATCCTTTTAAATCCAATCAAATCGCACTATTTCAAACACAATGAACCAAATAAATCCCAAATTAAAAAAAAAAAAAAATGCAGATAGAACGCAAGTCACATGAAAACACAATGATACTCAAAAGCATATCAACAATGCACAAAAAAGGACAATAGTCTTTCTTAATAGCATTTCTCTCACTATATTAAGACACAAAGAAACAGAGAAAGAAATTACAGTGCATTACAAGTTCTCAAGTATACTATAAAAATCCAATCAAACTGCACTATTCCAACATAATCAACCAAATAATACCAAAAAAAAATGCAGATATAATTTCAGTATCTAAATGCAGGTTACATGAATATGAATGCAATGATATTTACAAAGCATTGTGGGGAACGAACATCAGCAAAGCATATCTATCAATGCACAAAAAAATGACAATAGTCTCTCTTTATAGCATCTCTCTCACTATATTTAGACACACAGAAACAGAGAAAGAAACTATAGTCCATTGCAAGTTCTCAACAATCCTATTAAATTCCAATCAAACTGCACTATTCATACATAACGAACCAAATAATTCCAAAAAAGAAAAATGCAGATATAATTTCAGTATCTAAATGCAGGTTACATGAATATGAATGCAGTGATATTTACAAAGCATTTTGGGAACGGAACATCAGCAAAGCATATCTAACAATGCACAGAAAATGACAATAGTCTTTCTCCATAGCATCTCTTTCACTAAAATTCATAATAATTAGGGAATAATTACAAATCATTTGTTCAAAAACCGTCAGAAACGAACACAAAACACGAAAATTAAACAGGGTCTTCGAGGATGGATGCAAAGCTAGGAAATAAGAGAGAATCCAACAAAGAAAAACAAAGAATTAGAAATTTACTCTTTTTATGCGGCTGTATGAAAGAATGCGTAAATCAGTTGCAGTGTTTATAGATATAGAAAAGCTTGTTTTGAGAGAAAACTCGCTGAAAGGTTGGATCTTCGGAATGGCACCAGCCACCTCTGTATTTGGTAAAGGAACAGCCCCACCAACCGCAAAGCGCCTATTTCATTCGTGTTATATTTGATGTTACAATTGACATGTGTATATTTAATTAAATTTTAGTTATGGTTTTATTAATTAAATTTTAGTAATGGTTTTCATTAATAAAAATATTATTACTTTTGCCTGTTCATTTACTATTTGACTTGTACATCTAAAACACGGGGGAGTATTACGGTCAAGATGCAATTAATGTTATTGTCCAAATTTTATTAAGATTAATGGTGTTTGTTTGGAGAGATAAAGGTGAATGAAATGTGAATATGGATCAAATCAAAATTAATGTATTATTTTAATACTCTCCTTTTCTCATACTTGATTACTCTATTACTATCTATAGAAAGTTTAGTAGGCTTGAGATTAATTAATAAAGGTAAATTAGCCTGTGCAAAATAATAATATATTATTTAAATAGACTAGCGTTTTTATCAACGGTAATCAAGTATGAGACAGAGAAAATATTAAAAAGTGAGAAAAATAGAGGTGAATAAATTTATTTATATGATAAATATACGTAGACGAGAGAATGGATGGGCCAAAAAAATTTATAATTTAAATGCATTCGATTTTGTAAAAACATATACTTTCTTCACAAAAATATAATTTCAATCCGTAAGATTTGTGAAAACATATTATAAGAATGTTGAAGAATAAACTAAAAAGATGAGAAATCGAAGGTACATCATACATGAATATGAACAAAGCAACCACATAATACATAGCAGCATTCTTTTGATCCGAAAATGAAGGGGATTTATTTCAACAATCTCAATAGCCTCAAATGGCCATGAAAATGAAAACATCAAGATTCAAAAATAAAATTAAGACATGTTTTGAGAATACACCAAAGCGCTCTCTTGGTATTTCAAGGAAGATGGAAAGCACACACCAGATTTCCTCCGTATAAAGTCTAGCCAGGGAGATTATTAAGAAAGTATACTAAGGCTCCATCAAAATGTTGGCAGAAAAGAGCAATGAAGGAAATAATTTCGTCAATATCCGACTTGGGCAGATATGAATTAACCCTCTAAAGCTGATGCTCCAGATATAATCTCGATCAACTCTGTAGTGATGGATGCTTGACGAGTTCTGGAAGTGGGAATACAAACCAATCACCCGGTTAGTATGAATGTTTGATGGATTTATAGCAACATAATGACTGAAACAGCCAACATTGAAAGAAAAAAATAACAGCAAGGATTAGTCATCCTTGTTGTCTTCCAACACCATCAGAAGTATAACATACTTAGTTCGAATGCATAAACCAACTGGGAGACAAATGTTTATGATGTGTGTGAGCAATAAGAATGATTGATAGTGATGATTGAGATAATGTATGAAACCTGTTATAAGTAAGAGTGAGACGATCAAGCACTTCTCCTGCATTTCTACTGGAGCTGTCCATAGCAGACATTCTAGCTCCCAGCTCACTGCAAGCATTTTCCAATATTGCGTTGAACATAACCTGAAGAAACACCAACATTTTTTATATCAGACAACAAGTAGAAATTGATCCTAAGCTTGATTTTCCAATCCAATATCCGGAGAAAGTCGTTTAATCATCAGTGAGAAAGGTAATACATACACAAGAGAACTGGAACTCTGTGAGATTCTGAAGAATCTCCGACTTTGTTTCAGCACCTTCAATTTCATAAGAATCCAATTCCCCAAGTGTTCCGCCAGCCTCAGCTTCTCTCTCCACAATCTATATCAACATCACACGAAAAGAATGCAGCATTTTACTATTCACAATCCAATCATGTCATAAATTCAGAAGATGGAATAAAATAACGACCTCTGGAGATAATATAGTTGATATTGTGGGATAAAATTGGACCACAGATTGGAACTTGTTGAATACAATCCTCAGTGCGTCATATTCCACATTCTTTAAGATGTCATCTGCAAGCACCGCAACCTGCAATGACCAGCATAATTTGAGAATTATATAAAGAAAGAGATTCTTAGAAGATCCTGAATTTTGAGCATCAGCTGCATGAAGCAGAAAGTCAGAATCTGAGAAAGATATTCAAATCAGATCCAGAAAGTGGGTGGTGATTAGATCAGATCAGCAATCCAGATTTATGGTCAAGTCTGACCTAATCTAGAGAATTGCTAAATGGGGTCGACTTTTTTTAAAATGTCAACAATATGACACTAAGTGAACTGACCAACTACAACCAGCTTGTAAGGAGATGGACTCTTTAAAGCAAGCTGTTCCTAATACAACCAATTTCAAACAATGTGTAAATGAGTTGCATGACTGGTCATTACTACATAAAATTAAAGGTTATACAGCTCGACATTTTAAGTATTTCCATAAACTTTGGTTTTAAGAAATGCTCAATCTAGTGAAATTATTAGATACTACAACAGTATAGTATACTCATGTAAAGAAGACAACTTAAATACTATGTGACCATGTCATTTAGAACCGATTAGAAAGTCAAACACTCATCATTGAGTGTCCTATTGTAAAGGTGGGTTCAGTATCCTTCAAAACAAGCTACTACAGATTCTACCCATTCATGCAAGCAAGAAACTATTTGCAGTGTAAACAATTAGTTGAGCGATGCAAAGAAACGCTCAGATTGATTTATTTATTTTAACAAATTTTGAAGACAACAATTAAGAACAAGAGAAAACTGTATTCAAGATATTGGAATCTTACAAAATTTAGCATCAAAGCAAATTAATGTAACACATGCTAAAATCATATTGAACAAAAAGAGCCAGCATTTTGTAAGTAACAAGCCTGGATAAAGGATAACCTGAGTATAGTTCAGAGGATTCTTCTGCAACTCAGTTATTGATAGTTCAATGTCTTTCCTTGAGTCACGTACAAGTTGAGCCTTGGCCTTTTCTCCCACAATGACATATCTACTTTCTTTTTCAGGACCTGGAACCATATAATTCACGGGTACTGGCCTTTCATCTTACTGAACTGGGATGGGGAAAAAAGAGAATGAGATAGTGAAATTACCAGAGGTCAACTTAAACATCCCCCTGCTTGTCTTGACTGCAGTAGAATTAATTCCACCACAGAGACCTTTGTCCGAGGAAATTGTGACGATAACAGTCTTCTTGACATCAACACCTAATGCATTCAAGCACATGAACAGTAAGAACAGAAAGAGTCCATGTCTTCAATAAGGATAGGTATAAGTTAAAAGCACATCAAATCATCACACTATGAAGAGTTCATAAGCAAACAGAAAAAAGAGCATAAATCAGTAGTCATTTCATTTCAGCAAACCACAATAATAAAATTGACACAGAGGGTGAAGATCGCATTCTGCACAAAGATGCTGAAGCCAAGTGACTAGACCCAGTTTGATGTAGAAATAAAGCACGCCCAACAACTTGCATTTATGTAAAATGCTCGTCTTTTTAATATACAGAACAAGTCAACAGGATACAGGGAAACTACTCTTTTAAGAGGCTTTCTTTCTTGAGCTCATTCCAAACAAAAACACGGGCATGCATATTATGAAGTACAAAACCAAATAGAATAAAGGATCAGCAGGAACAATACCAATGAAGAAAATTTAAAAGACCAGAAGCTAAAAGCACGTGAAAGTAAACATGGAATAGAGAATGAAAAGAAGAAGTCCTGCAGAAACTGAGACACCAAACTTACTGGGGAGGTCACCAAGAAGAGCAGTGAATGGCTGCCACAGACCACGTGACTTTTCAGTTCTAATTTGAATAGCTCGAAGCTTTGAAGCTGCAACCATCTTCATGGCCTTTGTGATTTTCTGAATATTCCTAACACTCTTCATACGATTGCGAACTGCAGATATGCACCATCATGATGAAATATGTATTTTCCCCAAAAAGACAAGATCAATCAAAACTAAGCAAAATTAATTTTACCAATTTGAGTCGAGATAGAACGAACTCCCAAGAAAACCTGCTCCCTGTTGACATTTGACATGTGTTTGTTCATTTAGAGGTAAAGAAAAAAGGAAAAAAAGATGACTATTGCATGGTAATAAAGATCACACATCACTTGCCCATGGCAGAGAAAGTAATGGAATGGAATTGATGAATTATATATAAATACTAGTGAGAATACATACATCGAATAGGAAATAAATTTTATGTGTCACCACAAGATAAGCACATTGCCCACCCGCAGGACACGCGAGTCCTTCAAATTGTATGCCACATAAGTTTCCTTCAGATGACAGTACTATGGAAGAAATTATGTTTATCATTATCTAAAAAATGTAATGGTGTTTAATTAGTTCATACTTTTACCAAAATCAAAATTGTTGATCCCTCCACCGAAATCTACTAAACATAATGATTTTGCTAATAACCAAGCTAATTTTCAAATATTCATAGTTGTAATTCTTAGCACACTTAAAATATCTTCAGGACGTCTCTTGGTAGCTTTAGTTAATGTACACATAGACACATAGAGAGGCAGTTAGTAAGTATGCAATGCCACTCATATGCATGGCCAGGCAGAAGATTTACACGCACATTGTGTTCACTCATCCAATGTCTTTTTGAAACAAAGAACACTTAATAATCATAAATAATCGTTTCTATCCATTCATATAAAACTGAGTTGTAAGGTCTATTTTGAAATAGATTGATATTTAGATCAGAGGCAAACACAGAGAAGATTAATTCTTGCATTCGACCCAACATGATTCTATCATTGGTTCATATGTATTTGGGATTAAAGGCTCGGTTTGTTAGTTTGTTTAGGTAAACATAAGCCAAGCTTAAAATATTAAGAAGATATGCTCTCCCAGGCACATTTGATTACTAAATAAAGATGCAAATAAGCATTCAAAAACACACGGGAGTTAAAAAGGGTAGCCAGAAAGAGTGCTCCCAACTTAAATCCTGACTAGAAGTCCATATTAACGAGCAAATTGACATTATAACACCTCAAGAGAATCATTACCAACTTCAACAATTAAAAACCATAAGCCAAGCAGGATAAGGCAAAGAGAAGAAGAAAAGGTTTTTATAATGAAGTCAGAGCAAGGTGTAAAGAAAAGAAGAAATCGATCATTACCCTAGAAGAGGTGTACCTTGTTATCAAATTATCGGGTCTACATAACTACCATCTCAATAACAAACATTTCCACACTAATTTAGGTCAAAAAAACACTAGACTTTGCACATTTTCCCATTTTCGTTCATCGGTGATGAATAGCACATTTCCATCAGAAGCAACTAAGAAATCGAAATGCAACCAGAACAATAAAATAAAGAATCATTCACAAATCTATCTATATATATATATACAAAAATGAAGGAAAAAGGGGAGGCATAATCGTACTCGGAAGGCGCAACGGAGGAGCGGAGGGGATTGACAGGGCGAGGAGAGATGAGAGGGGCAGCGATCCGCCTACCCTCGCGTCTGAATGCAGCCATCGCCATTTCTTACTCTTCAATTCGATCTGATAACCAAATTTCCGCTTCTGTTCGGAACGAGAGATGCGAAATCTAGGGTTTCTTTCAAGTTTCAACTGATCACAAATTCACAATTGCTCTTTGTGCGAGACAGATGCTGATAGCTGAGTGGCAAAAGCGGTAATTAGTTTGTCTTGTTTGGTAGTTCTACGACGTCGTTTGCGGTTGACGAAGGAAATTTCGCTTGGCCCCCTTGAAAAGATGAAAATTCGTTTGGGGATGTTAAGTTTAGCAATAGTGAACATTTTGGTACAAGGACACTTCTATACAAGCTAATTGGGGTGTTTTAAAAAACTTATAAGTGATTATAGTCACTTAAAATTGTGTGTAAAAATAATTTGAAGTGTTTTATTTTTTTTTAGTAGCTTAAATAAGCTCTCATAAACTATAAGTTATAAGCTTCAAAAATTGTGCTTTTAGTAGCTTATTAATTTTTTTTTAACTTTTAACTTTTTTTTCGAACTCTATCAACTTTTTTTTAAAAAAATTTACAAACACTATCAACTTCTACTATTAATCAATTTTCTCATAATCACTAATTTTAATCACTTCTTTAAAATTATAAGTTTTTGCAAACACCCCTATAGATTGTCATGTCACAACTACTAAAACCCCTAATTATTCGTACAAGATATTATAAATATTTTGAATATTGTTTTTAAAATTCTCCAACCCAAGCACAAAGTTGATTAGAATTAAAGTAGTTTTATCCAATTTTTTAATACTTAGGACAAGTATCAAAATCGGGTCGGCCGATGACCGCCTAAACCGATTTTTGCATCACTGGTAAAATAAAATAAAATGGAAATGAATGTCACATTGAATAGACCTGATAAGTAACCTGGAATAACAAGCAGGACACGGGACCAAAAAATCGAATTTGTATAAGCTATAGGACGAAAATCAAAATTTGAAAGTCAATAGATCAAAATTAAAAAGAGATAAAATTAAAGAACTAAAAAAAACTATTTTCCCTTTATTCATCAAGGGACACCCTAATAGTCGCATGGTTTTCAATTTACTTTCTTGCTAATATATCATATACTCATATCTCATTGAACTTTACCAGCATTGTATTTGATATGAAAATAACACAATGATATAGACACATTTAGCATGAATGATTATCCTTTGTGTAACAACTAACAACCATTGTGACGGGTGATCAATTCAATTTGAATTAATGCTCAAAAAAAATAAACTCAAGAGAGTACACGATAAATTATTTACTGATGTATGTGCATAGGCCCGAATGGAACCTCACATTGCGTTTGCTGTTGGGATACTACAGAGAATTGGAGAGCTGCAAAGAAGGTAATGATATACATTCAAGGATATACGGTTACATTCTTCACTTATGTATGAATCAACCATTTAGACATAATTTGCATTGTGATGCCTTTCTTGGATGTGTGGATTCACAGAAATCAACATCTGGTTTGATTCTCAACTACTGTCTAGTGTCTATTAACTATAAAGCTTTTGTTGTAACGATGTCCTAACTTCGATTAACATCCTCCGATGAACAGTGAATGAGACTTCTTGAAGGAAGCCATTTCCCAGCATCTTCATTGTTCCTCTCATAAGTATCACTTTCAATCTGGAGGTCCCATTATGAATCTTCTCAAATCTTCTGACACAGAGCCCTAAATATTAGGATTTAGGATTCAATCGGGACATTTGAATAAGATTTCGATGCATTTTATTATGCTCAATGAATCTTAAGTATCAGCTTTTGAAGAATAAGTGCTAACCTACCTGATGTTCTGAAGGACCCAGATTAGGTAATTTTCAGAAAAGATCCACCTCCCTCTTGAGTTAAGTGCTCCACGACTGGACCGACCATTCCTGAAAAGTCGTGAATATTAATTTTCTGATATTCGTAGCATTTTGGAACCATCTCAGCCTTGTAAAAAGAAATAGCATTACTACATACAGCAATTAAATTTTAGCTAGCTATCAGATGTCTTGGTAATAAATCTCTGCACCAGCTGTATTCTTCTACTTCCAAGTATCATAGTGTTTTTATAGTTATCTTGGAAATAATACACTTTCATCTTCATAAAGAAAAAATTGCCTCCAATTTCCAAAGTAATGACATTCCATAAAAATATACATTAGAAATGTTTACAGATGACAAAACAAGATACAAAAGCCAGATTCATGTAAGTGCATAGGGTGATTGAAAAGCTTAATGAATCCTCCAGATGACTATTTTTTGCAGAAAAAATATACAATTCTTGTTTATAACTGATCTAGACTGGAAATATACCTGAATCTCTTAATGTCCAAGATCCGACTCAGTGGCCTGGGCCCAAATCTGCTAGGACATCAACAATTGATGTCAACGTGCCAGAGAGTTTCGTGAACAAAAATCACCAATAATCTTTACACGAACACATGCCATGTCTGAAATGGTGAAAGCGGCTAGTATCACGAACTATAATTTCTTGATTCACGGTCCCAAGAGACAAACTTCATAAATTCATGGCAGTCTCCACAGATGCGAAGATTCTTGAAGATTCTGATCTTTCCACTAGTGGCCTTGTTTATGAGAACAAAGCCTAAAGCCAACCTTTCACTATGATTCGAAAGATTATCGGCTTTTTCCTTCCCCAATACGTTATGAAGCGCATATTTCACATTAGGCACATAACCATCTTCACCAATTCTCTGGCCCAATTCCTCCAACTTTTGATGGATATTGGATAGCTTTGGATGTGATGAATCCTGAGATAAGAAAACATGAACTTGAGCATCAATCTCGACCCAGCTGCACCCAGGTTCCTTCTTTATGCCTTTACTGGACATTGATGCTCTAACTTTAGAGACATCATTCCATCTCCCTTTGCTAGCATAGAGATTAGATAACAGAACGTAGGTTGAATCTGTTTCTGGATTGACTTCAATAAGTTTCTCAGCTGCTTTTTCACCCAATTCAACATTTCCATGGAGTTTACATGCACCAAGAACGTTTTCCCAGATCAAAGCATTTGGAGTTGGCTCCATATTCTCAACAAGGGTTTCAACCTCGTCGAGTTTTCCAGCTCGACCAAGTATATCAACCAAGCAAGCATAGTGCTCAATGCCTGGAGTAATGCCGTACAATTCACTCATCGAGTAAAAATGCTTTTTTCCTTCTTCAACTAATCCAATGTGGCTACACGCAGAGAGGATCCCAACAAATGTAACGCCATCAGGCAACACTCCTTCATTTATCATTTTTTCAAATGCTCGAAGAGCCTTATCACCTTCCCCGTGTTGAGAATACCCGTTTATAATCGTGTTCCACATAACAGTGTCACGTGATTCCATGCCATTGAATAATATTTCCGCATCATTAATATATCCACATTTTCCATACATGTCGACCAGGGAACTGGATACAAACATGTCGAAGGACAGCCCAGATTTAATAGCCAACGAATGCAACTGCCGTCCACTCTCAAGGCTTGCAATCCCAGATATACCCCTTAAACAGCTGGCAACAGTGAACTCATTAGGAATAACACCGTCTCTTCGCATCTCGTTGAAGCAATGAGCAGTTTTTTCCCCCTGATTAGACTGTGAATAACCCGAAATAATAACTGTCCAAGTGAAAACATCTTTCTTATCTAATCTGCTAAAAATAGCTTCCACGTCCTCCATGCTACCACACTTGGCATACATATCAATTAGAGCAGTTCCAACATAAACATCACTGACAAAGTTATCTTTAACTATGTGTGCATGTACTTGTTTCCCAAACTCAATATTCAAGAGGCTCGAACAAGACCTCAGAATGCTAACAAATGTATAAATGTTGGGCCTGAAACCATCACTTAGCATCTGCTTGAAAATCCTGGTTCCTTGATCAAAAGTTTCATCATCGTGGAATCCAGATAAAAGGGCATTCCAAGAAATTATATCCCGGGTAGTCATTTTATCGAATATATGATACCCATCAGATGTTGATCCAAGTTTCATATACATAGCAGTTAATGCATTACTGACCAAATCATCAGATTCAAAACCGAATTTGTGTGCAGAGGCATGGATGCTTTGACCATATCTGAGATCACCCAAATCAGTGGCAGCACTAGCAAGACTAGAGAGAGTAAACTGATTAGGTCTCATACCAGAATGCCTCATCAGGTTGAACAACTTGGCTGCTTCTTCCTTCAAACCTTCATGATCAACCACACTGATAATCGAACTCCATGCAACTACATCGGGATCTTTCATCATCTTAAACATTTTAAGTGCATCATTAGCTACTCCACATTTTGAGTACATGTTAACCAAGCTACATCTAACAAAATCATCAAGTTCACCCCCAACCTTGATCGCGGTTGAATGGATTGCCTGACCAGCTCTAAAAGCACCAGAGCTAGCAATTCCTTTTAAAACAATAGACAGCGTGTAATTACTGAACCTCGTTTCTGGCTCTGTCATTTTGCAAAACAATAGCAAGACAGCCTCTCCATTTCCCACCTGTGCATAACCATTAAGTAAAGCATTCCACAACACAGCATTTTTCTCCGGCATCATACTAAAACCATCTTCCGCATATTCCATCTCTCCATTTTTGGAGTAAAGGTCGATTAAAGAGGAACCGATATACACATCTGAAAGAACACCAATCTTAACCGCTTCTGCATGCACTTGCTTCCCAAAATCTAAATCTGATGACACTGAACAACCCTTTAATACAGTGGCTAAAGTAAACTCATTCGGCCTCACACCCTCCCTCCTCATTTCACAGAACAAATCAACACTCTCCATCCCCCGCCCTTTAGCCACAAAACCCGATATCAAAGCAGTCCACGACACCACATCTTTCACAGGAATTTGCTCAAACACATGGCAAGCAACTTCTAACGCCCCACATTTCACATAGAAATTAATCAGAGAAACCCACAAATGCGAATCAGGCTCAATCCCACTTCTAACTATACAACCATGAACCACTTTCCCTTCTCTAAAACGAATTTCGGACGAACAATCTCTCAGCATCTCAGAATACCATTTAAGCCTACTTTTGCCACTCTCACTTACCCAGACACCACCCGAGCTTCTACTCCTTCCAATTCCCCTGTTTTCTAAAACCTCTAAAGAAGAACCCTGTGATTCTCTTAACTCATGCCAAGACCGTACCTTTTTAGAGTTCCTTCTACAACTGAACTCCCAATTGGGATGTTCCGAAACTCTCATAGCAGAGGCAGAAAAGGAGGAACAGAAGCTGAACGACGGAAAGATGTGGTTTTCATTGCGGAGAAACGTCGAACACCTTGCGGGCACTCCATAGAAAGTTGATAAGATACCTTGAATTACAGTTTGGGGTGAGTTGCGCATTTGTAGAGGAGCAAAATCGCATCCCATTAGGTCTGTTTAGGAGATATAAAGATTTCTATTTCATGCCCACTAGTTGATTGATGCTGCTGAAGTGAAGCTATGGCGGCATATGGTGTGGGTTGCGGGTTTGAGTTTGAACTTTCTTGAGCTTTTTAAACCATTTTTTTAGGTTCCACGACTTGTGAGATACTTATGTCTTTTATTTTTAATTTTAAGCCTAATATATTTTTTATTGCGGTAATTTTTTATGAGCATATCTAATTAATATAAAGCGTCATTATAGATATATTAAAAATATTTTTGCATTCGATGAGAATCGAACCCAGATTTACAAGAGCTAAAAATTATTATAAAGGGTCACAATAACTAACGAAATAATGTGGGTGTCACTATAATTTCATATTGTGACACTTATTCGACAGCGTCACTAAAAAAACGTCACTACAGAGGGGTTTTTTTTAGTAGTGATAGGAGGAGATTTCAAATGATATGATTTTGATAAGGATTTGAAATTTTTTCATTTTAAATTAGACTCAAACTTAAGTATTTGTAAATTCATTTAACTCGAGTGAAGATAATGATGGTTTATGTGTGAAATTCACGAAATTCAAATTCATTCATCCAAATTGAAGCCTTAATGATTTACTTAGAAGAGGTTCAGAGTATTTATTGGAGAAATTTAAAAACTGGCCTTACATTTATATATTTGAACTTGTAGGGAGGAGGTCCAAACTCGGCTGAGCAATCGTTGCCAATGTAAGAAGATTCCATAATAAAAACAACCAATGGCCGTGATGGAAAAGCCTAGAATAAAGGGTCACAATCATACCTTGATGAAGATGCATGAGCAAAAGGTAGAGTTTGAATCACAAATAAATGCAATTTTGATTTTATCTCAAATTTTTCGAAATAAAAAAAATAATGCAATTTTGAGTTTATGCTTTTAAAAAATTTAATGTTATGGACTATCATGTGTATTTTTAAGTGTGTTTGACTAATTATTATCGTCAATTCTATTTTAATTTAAAGTTTTTTTTTAATTATTAATTTTTAATCATGTCTTAAATTACAACAGTTAGAAAATAAAAATACATGTGGCAGTCCGATTACAGCATCCGCCGAAAAGCCCAAAATTAAAACAGCAAAACGAGGTCGTTTTGAGTTTTCCTACCAAAATTGGAATTAAAATTGAACATTGTCAAAGTTATTGAGACTAAATCGATGACAAAAGAATTTAAGGGACTAAATATATTTGAGGTCAAACTTATGGGATCAATTGTGATTCAAACTCAAAAGACATATAAACACTCATGAACAAAAATGGAGTTAGGTCGTCTGGGAGAGAACATGAACAGAAGAGAGAGCGGCCATAAGCACACACTATATTGTCAACTTTATCATTGAGATGAAAAGGAAGCACAACAAGTATATAATTAATATGGGTGGTATTATTGTTGTCAACAAGATTTGAGTTCAAGACGCGTGGGCGTTAGCCTGGAGGCTATAATACCATAAAAGTAGTTTTGGCTCATCCAAAATTTCAAACTTGTAAAGAAGCGTAAAATTAATTCCTTTTATGTATAGTTCCCTTAATATCTTATAGATCCAAATTTTTTGGTGTTTCGATATATAGCGGTATACCGAAAAAACTTTTGGTATAAAATGGAATAAGAAAATTTCAGCATGGCACGACATATAAAAATTTTCAGTATAAAATGATATTTTTACCAAAAAAATTTATGGTATGATATAAAAAAAAAAAAAATACAATAGACAATATTCAATTTAACGGCATAATTTTGAAATACAAGAAAATTTGATACAATATACAATCTAGTTTGATATTTTAGGAACAATACTAAGTCACCCCTAGCCAAGGATGAAAATACCACAATCGCAAGATATATCATAACCTTAATTTTACAGATATATCAATGGATATATAGAAATCACATATCGATATTGCAAATTTTTTTAAAAAATTAAGGAAAATTATGTTGAAATTTTGAAATTTTACATATAATTATAACATACTATTGTACATATATTTCATTTAATATCAAAATAAAATGACATGTTTAAATCAAATATATTAATAATATATTATATAAATACTGTTTGACGTATATTAAACAATTTACAATATAATATATAACACAACATTCCTAAAATTACATTACAACACAATTAGTACATAAATGATGATCAATGAGGCTTAAATATAAAAGATTTAATGACTTCTTTGTCAAAACAATACTAGATGTATTGCATGGTTGCACTACTAATTTGGTACCTTAAAATTATATGATATATCTCTAGCAAAATATATTATGAAATAAATTGATATGAATACTCTATTATTGACATTATTATTATAGTTGAGTGTCTTTTTTCTAAAATAACTTACAATATTTTGCGATTTTTTAGCGATATTTCTCAAGTTCCATTCAATTTTATACTATAACTGAATCGATAATATATCGATATTTTGCGATAACTCGTGATATATTTATCTTAATTATTCAGGAAAACAAATACATTAGCCCTAAAAAATAAAAATTGTGAATTAAAAAATATAAATTTTCAATATTAATTGCAAAATATCACAAGATATTGCTAAATATAACGATATATCGCAATATTTTTTACGATACACGATAAAAATATTTTGTATCTCAATATTCATATCGCACTTACCAAATATGAGATATATCGCGAATATACCATATAAGAATATTTTCATCCTTAAATATATGTATAGTTGTGGAAATTTGTAATAGGTAACTTTTTATGAAACCCAGAGTCGCAAACGCAGACAAAACGCACGAAAATCAGACCTAAATTCCCAACAACTCGAGAGACACCCCCAAACGATATGGCATCGTCGGAAAAACGATGTCTATACGAAGTTCTCGGCGTGAGCCGCGACTGCACCGCCGATGAAATCCGATCGGCCTACAGGCGCCTCGCCCTCCAGCGCCACCCGGACAAGCTCGTCAGGAGCGGCGTCCCTGAGGCCGAAGCCACCGCCGCTTTCCAGGAGATCGCTAATGCTTACGAGGTCCTATCCGACGCGCACGAGCGCGCGTGGTACGACTCGCACCGCAACCAAATCCTCTTCTCCTCCTCCACCACCGCTGGGAGCGATTCCGCCAGTTTGGTGCCGGATTTGTTTTCCTTCTTCTCGAATTCGGTGTATTCCGGGTATACGGACACGGGGCGAGGGTTTTATAAGGTTTATGGCGATTTGTTCGAGAAGATTTACGCCAATGAACTGAATTTCGTGAAGAAATTAGGGTTGCCGCTGCCGAAGGAAGCTCCGGTTATGGGCAATTTGGATAGTCCTTATGCGCAGGCAAGAACTTTCGTTACCCCTAGGCTTATTGTTTATTGAAACGTTGGTTAAATGTGAAGTCTTTAAGCTGAAACTGCCAAAATTGCATGTGAGAGATATTCATCTATCACTTTAAATTTGCATGTTCAATTTTGTATATGGTTGCACATTGGATTTTATTTTTACAATAAATTCCAAAAGATTCGGAAGTCTTGACAGTAGGTTGAGCATGTACTTATATTTCATGATCACCCCCTTCCCCAAGACTAATCTGAGGGAATATGCATACTAGCAAAGATGGGGTCAATTATGGGTTCACCTTTGGACTTACCCACTATTTGCGATTAAGGATTTCTTGAAGGACGTCTAGTGTGTAGGATGTGCAGTGCAATCTTGAGTAGGTTATTTGAAATTGCCTCATTCACTATCCCTCTTTGCACCTGAACATATGTGTTTTTCTCCCATCCCCAACACACGTTTAAGTTCATTCATAGTTGTTTAGATTTGTTGATTTAGCTTATTATCTAGTCTGTAAGTAATACATATTTACATCGCTGAGCTAATAAAAAAGTGAAAAATAAACTAAATCAAATGACAAATAGAATACTATCATTATATGACACACACACAATATATATATATATATATATATATTCGCCTTGTAACCCGAGGAACCCATTGCGACTCAGTGCGCCTTGTGCCTCTGACCACTACGAGTGAGTGATATCACGTGTGATGCTGTAACTTCACTGGGTATGGAAAACACATACCTTGGAGAACTCACCATGCTATAATTGTTATGAAATCGAGGTTGTGTATTGAAACTAAACTCAAAATCGTATGGTCACCAAGGTCAAAGAGTACTACTTTATTTAGGAAACCATTGGAACCATTCCTTGTGTCAATATAGAGTGCAACAGTGAGGCTTGGAATTCAAGGTATAGTCATGGAAACTTCCTCGAGTAGATGCTGTTAATAATCAATTTAGGTTTCAAATTCGAACTTTTCAAATATTGTATTTGTTGCATCTTCGATGAATTTTAACTGAAATTGATATGTGAAAGATCTGGCATTTGTTGTAGTAGAAAACCCCAGGTGTAAATGCAAATTTAACAAAATATGGAGTGTCTTAGGACTGTTAAACGGATGTAGCAATATTTACCGCACAGTGTGTGGTGCAAATCCTTACTGACTGAGGTGTGTTTTATGGCTGTCGAAATCCTTTTAGGTTTGGCTATGGATGTTGGGGGTTGGGGACTTTGCAGTATACCGAGGAAAGGAAGCTATTTTCACCATTCCTGTGCTAGCCTAAACTGAGAATGGTCAACCAGAAGTTTTTGTAATTGAATTTTAATGCATGTGTCAGATAATAGGATAGGCTGCTATTTTAGTTTCTAGTGAAGGTAATTGCTCTGTGATTCTGTTTCAATGCCTTTGCATAGTTAGTGTTTCCTTTTGCTTTTTTTAAAGTATAACTTCCCTGAATTTAGAAGCTTTTGGGAGGTTAATTATTTTATTTATTTGTTTTATAGGTGATGTTTATATTCCAATTCTGCAGAAAAGTTTCAATTTAGTGACGAGGGATATTAAAAAAACATAAGTATTGCTATTTGGGGCATAGTTGATTATGCATTTCTTAGTCAACTTTGTTGACACTTGACAATCCAATACCTCCATAACAAAAAAATTCTGGAAGTTTGCCCAATCATCATAAAATTCAGATTTAATCAATTGTTGATTATTTGTAGAGATTTGATGGAATTGTAATGTGACCACACCACTCCATGCAATCAATTTTTTAAAATGATTATATATCCTGTTAGAATTAATATAACTTTTCTAAATGTAGGTCACAGCATTTTATAGCTACTGGTTAGGGTTTGCAACAGTACTGGAGTTTTTTTGGGCAGACCAATATGATGCTATGGCGGGTGTAAACAGAAAGTCGAGGAGGGTAATGGAAGAGGAGAACAAGAAGTTGAGGAAAAAAGCAAGGAGAGAGTACAACGAGACAGTGAGGGGACTGGCGGAGTTTGTGAAGAAGAGGGATAAAAGAGTAATTGACATGCAGATAAAAAAGAATGAAGAGATGGAGAGGAAGAGAGAGGAGGAGAAACAAAGAAAGAAAGAGTTGGAGAGACAGAAAGCAGAGAAAGCAAAAGCTTATGAGGAGCCTGAGTGGGCAAAGGTGGAAGAAGAAGCTGAGGAGGATGAGGCTGAGAGTGAAGTGGAGGAAAAGAGAAATGAGTTTTATTGTGTAGTCTGCAGCAAGAAGTTCAAGAGCGATAAGCAATGGAAAAACCATGAGCAGTCTAAGAAGCACAAAGAGAAGGTCACTGAACTGAAGGATGCATTTGATGAGGAAGATAAAGAATATGAAGCGAAAAAAGAGATTGAAAGTGGGTTAGAGGAAGAAAAGGAGGCTGATGGAAATGGTGTTGATTACTTGTCAGCAGATGATGGGGTAAATGAGTTACAGGAGCAACTCAAGGGCAGTTTTGGTATTCAAGAAGATGATAGTGATGATGAAAAGAATGCGTCTAATGATGATGACGAGGCAAGTATTCTTGAAGTTATGTTATCTGGGCATAAGAGTAGGAACAAAGTTGGGAATCGGCCTAATGCTCCAGCCGATAAAATTCAAGTGGAGAACGATAGTGATGAATTGGAGTTTATGGAGTATAATGATGCAAAGGGCTCACGGAGGAACAGGGGAGGCAGGAGGCGAAGGGGTAGAAGACAAGAAGGAGCAGAAACAACGGCAGCTGCTGATGTGGCTGAGAGAAATGATAAGGCTGAGGATCATGATGAGCAAGATGTTGATGTTGGAGAGTCAAGTTCACATCCTGTACCAGAACCTAAGTCTAAGAGAAGATCTGATGATACTACAGAAAGGATCCATAAGCCTCCACATGTATCTACAAACAAGAAAAATACAACCAAGAAGGAAAATGCTTCCAAGTCAAAGGTTGCTTCCAAAGGAAGAAAGCAAAAGGTACCCTTTCGTTTTAATTGGTTTATTTTGAAGTTTTATGGACACACTTTGATCTCTCTCTGCTATACCTATGCTATTAAATTGACATGTCAGCCAATGAAATTGGATGTGTCGGACATTACAATTTTCTGCAATTGTTTTGTAAATCGCATGTTTAACAGTGTATAAAATTAGTTTAACATATTTAGAAAGATGAGCTTGTTAGGAGCGCACTATGTCTAGCACTACTCCCCCAATCTCAAAATCTGTTTTTCTTTCTCAATGTTGGGTTTCTTAAAATATTTCTCCGATTTCCTGGATATTCAGGCAGCAACACATGATTCTGACAACTTGTGCGAAAAATGTGGAGAACAATTTGAATCAAGGTATTTCTTATGTTAATGTTAGCTCATCTAGATATTTTTTCTTTCCACTTGTCAGTTTCATTATTCTTACCCCATTGGATCTTTTCCCTAACTGGTCACAGGAATAAACTTCACAAACACTTGGGAGACACTGGTCATGCTTCACTTAAATCTCGATGATGCCTGATGGTTAAGCAGTAACAAAATTTACATCTGCCACTTGAGTGAACTGCCTAGATTGACGTTTCAGCATCTTTATTCACCTCATGCACCATTATTTATCGTTGGAGTGGAACTCCAAGCCAATTAGGTGGTGTTTTCTTATGTGTCATCATTTCAATCTGCTCCCATGCGAACTGGAGCTTCTAATTTAGGAGCTTCCGTTTTCAAATTTTGTATTTTTGGACAAGATTCATACATGGAGGTTGAATTGTATACGGACCTCAAGTGTATGTTCTTAAAATATGCTGAAGTATTTGAAGGCTAAAGACTCTGGAGTGGTTAATAGAACCAAAAGTTATACTGAATACTTAGAATTATTTAAGAGGGGTTTCTTTAATTCTTTTGATAAAAACATCAAGTTCCCTGTTGCATGTATTATGACTCATTAGTGTATCTTTTTTTATCAGCATATGAAGTAACTTGTTACTATATTAACTGAGTTCCTTGTACGTAATCTTTCTGGGACTGCTGAGTCCTATCTGAGTAGCTGTACTTAATTCCTGATCAGAAATCAAGTCAATGTTATAAATTCTATCATATCAATTTCTCACAAGGAATAATATGTGGCTTCTCGTATTTTTGCCATGCCTCTCATTTCAGTATCCATATTTTCGGCTTATGTTATGGGCTTACGTGGATTATACCTAGAAAGATGAGTATGTTTTCACCTTAGAGATAATTCAAGCTGTCCCCTTCACTTATTATAAAATCCAGCTCGTAACAAGGAAGGTTGTGGTCCATACTTACTTAATTGCTAGGAGGAGCTCCTTAGTCCTCATATGTTGTTATCCAATGTTTCATTGCCTTACAGTTAATTTTGATTTCGCTAAAGAATTACTCTTGGACAGGGATTAAATTCTGATGGGAAACATTACTATCATATCCGATCTCCACTTGGAAAATGTCGGGGATGAGGGTGGAAGGTGGCCCAATGCTGTTTGGACCCTGATCAATTGTTGTGTTTATTTGGCAAATTTCTAGCATGGTGAGATGTGGACTAGGGTCAATATGTTAGCCTTACATTATGTCTAGTGAGGTTTGATGCTTTTATGTAGTGTCTAAGTTGCACATTTGATGTTGATGTTGTTTCTCTGTTGTCTAAAATAGTAGAGTTACCAGATTGGCAATGTGAAATACTCTGGTTCAGTGGTGAGGTTTGAATTTGATGCTTTTATGTAGGGTCTAAGTTGCACCATTTGATGTTGCTCTGTTGTCTGAAATAATAGAGTTACCAGATTGGCAATGTGAAATATCTCTGGTTCGTAGGACCGTCAGTTTGTTGTAGAAACTTATATTCAATCAGGCCTGATTATCAATACCTGGGTTTATTTTGCTGAATTCACTTATCTTACAGCTGCTTTTGATGTAATATATGGTGTTAAAAGGTTCAGCGAGAACACGGGTGGACTTAGTTTTGCTGCATGAGACATCTTGATTTCGTTTTGTTTTTATGCATACAAAGACCATATGTATTCCTAATGGAAATTCCTTAGCTTAACGTGACTATTATTAACATTATTATGATGGTGCTAGAGAGTCGATTTCAAATCTTGATGATCATGAAAAACACGTGCGTATCGGATTCGAATACTTGAAATGGGCATCTTAATTGATCGCCCTTTGCATATATATCACTAAGTAAAAGAGTGAAACCTATAATAAGAAATTACAAAAGGAGACGTAAAAATGGTGTAAATTATCAAAATTACAATAGGATAGTTGCGTGGAACTGAGCATAATTAGGGCATTAGTGTTTTAATATTTTGAAAAGGACGAATGTTAATTTATGTAAATTTGTAACACATTTCATGTATGAGATCGTCTTATATAAAGTTCTATCGTTTCTAAAATATTAATTAGTCATCATTTGCATGTGATCATGAGATCTTAGGCATGTAGTTTGTATCTATGTTTATTTTAAAACAAAAACTCAGCATTACTCTATATATGAGACAAATCTCATTTAGTTATTACTCCCTTCATTCTTTACCATTTTGCACACTTTCTATTTTGGTCTGTATGTACATCTTAAAATGAAAAAGAATCTCACAATTTCCACCCTCCACTCCCTTTAAAAAGTCAACAAAACACCAAAAAAATATTTTTTCTTAATTTGTGTGCCCACACAAGGGTGCAAAATGGCCAGGGATGGAGGGAGTATATGACTGATGAACTGATAAAATTTCTATCTAATTATATTTTAAAGGGGAATATGATTCAAAATACTTAAGTGAGATTACCTTTTAATATAAAGATTGTTTCACACAAAAGTGTTTTATTTTAAAGTATGGTAAAAGGATAAAGATACACATTTAAAGTATGCTAAAAGGATAAACAGTCTATAGTAGAAATTGCAATTTGTTGTTAACTCTTTAAAATACTCTCTTATAAAATTAAGTACTCCATATTATTTTTTAATGAAAACAAATTATGTTGAGAGAAAACGTTTTAATTGCGTTAGGCAATATTCAACTACTAAACTCATCATCAATTCAAAGATGATTGAGTTTCAACAACATAATCAATATTATTAGCAATATTCCAAATTTAGTAATTTTCAAACAACGAGAGTGTATGGAACAATATCCTAATTAAATACACACACCACGTGAAGATAATAATTAGAGAATGAGTGTTATATATATTTATATATCAGAGTTTTCTGTAATTTTAGATTGAATAAATCTAGTACATATGATGTACGATCCTTTCTTTCTTCAGACATTTATACTGTTGGGTGTTTATGTTTTGGGCTAAAAAGAATATATTTTTAGAGAGAGAAAGAAGAAGTGGATGAAATCTTTTAGAGAAGATTCAGTGGTCCATGTGCTATCAAGAGTAGTGGTGCACAAATTAGGGTGTTTCGCAATCTAATTAGTAAATGAGGGGATGAATGAATTGGTTGAATGATAACGACAATTCAAAACTTCATACCATAAATATTGTGAATAAATATGAACAACTTTGAATACTTCTGGCATTGAAAATGATATATATGCCCTCATCATTATCAAATTGTCGACCACTATTTTAAAATCTCATGTACTGAAAAATTAACCACATTGTAACTTTATATGTATAATTTTTGGTACCACATATACGATAAACTCCACACCCCGTACCGTTTGCCCCTCAGTCGAGTGAGGGGTAAATCGAAAGGTATAATTTGATTAATTTTTCAGTATTAACAGTTGTACATTTAATGTAAATAAATTGCATCATTCAATATATTAAATTGTATGGTTTTAAGGATGGTATGAAGAGATGATTAACATTTAATGCATAAAACTTAGTCTTTTTTTTTAAATGTGTTACTTTATCTTTTTTCATAACGATTTTAAATTATATAATTAGTTATTTTGAATTTAATTTATTTAAATGAGCATGTGCAATTATTTTTATAGAAAAATAGTTGCACGGTTCAGTTAAATAAATTGGATCTTTTAATATAACAAGTTACATAATTCTAAAATGTATTATGAATAGAAGGTGAACCTAAATTCACATCAAACCCACCCTATATAAAAAGAATTAAATAGTGTACCCACAAAGAATATATAGTAAGCACTTTGAAAGATTTATATTCCAATTGGTGGCCCTCAAAGGATGAAATATGTGACCATCCTTACAAAATAGCTAGCCTATATATAGGACCACCTTAATATTTTGTTTTCACACAACATTAATATTAATGAACAAACCTTATCTCGAGGGCGACTAACTATTTACCATGTAATTCTTATCGTTATGTGTTACAATTCTTTATACACAAAAACGTGTTCACAATATAAAATTAATATTATTAAACTTATAAATTGATATCACTACTCTTATGAATTAATACTTATAATATTTTAATATTATAATATTAATTTATATGTATAATAGTATCAATTGTTAAAAATATTCATGCATGTGTAATAATTATTTTTGAGAAAAATATTCTCAAATATTTTATGTTAGGTAATTAGTTAGGTTGTCATGTTTCCACGATTAGCAATTAAGCCAATATTATAGGTTGTCATGTTTTCACAAGTAGCAATTAAGCCAATATTATTTGACGGTTTATATAGTTCTTAATTTGCATGCATTTATCTTTTTATAGAAAATTAGGAATGAATCGAACCGTACTTTTTGTTGCCGTACATGAACGTGTGATAGGTCCAACCTGTTTCCACAATATGAAGTTGACCTGACCCACATTTTGGTCGGGTCGAGGTCGACCCGATTTAAAAAGATCCCTATCTTCTGATTATACAGCTGGCATATATATAGAGAGAGACATCATACATGTATAGTGTTACGTATATACACTTATCTCTGAAGTATATACAAATTAAATAATTTATTGGGGATTTAATGTAGTGAAAAAATTGTCCTATATATCATCATACTAGTAAGAAATTAAAGTTCATGCGTGACTCATAATTAAGTGATCATGAGAAAATTCTTGTGTGAGAGCTCACGATTTAATTGATGAATTTTAGCTCATTTCAATAATCCAATTAGTCAATATTACAAATGGTGGAATGTTTATTCTTATTCTTATTACTTATATCACTAGTTCCCCTTCAAATCAAATCCTTAAGCATTCTACTTTTAAAGAAATCATCTTTATATGAGTATTCTAAATAACCAACCACTACTAACTATTTGAAGAACAATGTAATTCTTGGACATCGTTTTTTGAATAAAAAATTAATTGATTGGAGAAATTTTATTAAAAAAAAAAAAAAAAATTAAAAAAAAACATGCATTGAATCGAAATTTTAAAACAATATTCATAATCGTTTGTTTATAAGATTTTGGAGGCGGTTTTGAAATATTTAAAATATTCGACATCTCTAAGAATTTTTTTTTTTTAAAACACCTTAATTTCCATCTTCCAATCTCCCTATATAATGCGCCAGCATATTTACCAAAATAAAAAACCCTAAATCCAACTCTTAATCAATCGCACTCTCGCAAAACAGAGAATTACATCAAGCATAATTCGCCATCAACATAAAATTCACCTAATCAATTCATCAAGGACGTCCAAAACAGAGAATTGAAAACCTAATTGAGGAAAAAAATGAATTGCGAAGCATTTTCGTTACCTTAATCAGCTGGCCTTTAACAGCTTCAGCTCCGGTCCCAATAACCTTATCACAGTAGGCGAGCCCTGACGGAGCCGCCGTGAACTCACACGGAGGGGCGGAGCCACCTTCTGAGGCGGCGGAACTCGGCTTCAGATCGAGAAATTGAATAAAGCTGGAGCAGAAGCCAATGCCAATTGCTTCTCTTCTGCTTAATAGAGCTGAATTCGTGCCTGAGTATTTGGTTTCGTTTAATTTGACAGCAGAGGATTCAATTGTGCGAGGATTGTTTCCAATTCTAGTGATTAATCGTAATGTAGGTGTAAGATAATTTAAATAAAGAATTTTACAAAAAAAATTGTAAAAAAAACGATTTTTTAACATATAATTAATTTCATATTAAGTAAAAGAAAGTTAAAGTTTGAAATTGGGGGATTTAAGGTAGTGAAAGTGTTGTCCCCCATGAGAGCAGATAATTGCGCCAATTAATTTTAAAAATTATATATGAGATCTTGGTGGGTTAATTAAAAATCAATTTTTAAAAAAAAAAATATATTAGACAGCGGTTGAAAATTTAATTGATGAATTTGGACTCATTTGAAAAATCCAATTAGTCAATATTATAAATGGTTGGGATGTTTATTCTTATTCTTATTAACGATTTTTTATCATTTTGTCCTTCAAATCAAATCCTTAAGCATTCTACTTTTAAAGAAATCAAATTTTTAAATTATTCAAAATAGTGAACATTTCTGAACAAAAATGGGTGAAGAAACTAGAGGTACAATCTTTTATGGGATTATAGTGGGAGGCGAAAATTTCATATTTTGAAAACATAGGGCTTCAAAATTATGATAAATAATTAAAATGTATATTTATTTTGAGATTTTATTACTATGATGAAAAGGTTGATTGATGTTGTATTGTTATATTATTATAAATGTATTGGGGAATAAAAAAAATAGATAATGTGAATGTATTGAGAGAATAAAAACACTATAAGAAAATGAAGAATTGTCCACGAAAATTTTCAAATTGCTACAAAATTTTCCTACAAAAATAATTTGGTTCTTAAAAAGTGAGGATTGTCTACAATTTGCCTACCAATTTTTAGAATAATTTTTTAAAAAATAGCACAAATAATTCCCTAGGCAAAATAATTACCTACGAACAATCTACCTACACACTTCTAATTTCGGTAGGCAAAATTACCTACACAAATAATTTTCTAGGCAATTTACATTTTCGTAACAATTACATTTATAGTTTAACCTATATATTAGAAAAATTTATAGGCAAGTTGTAGCAAGTCTTCCTATTTAAGGACAAAATTAATTTTATTGGAGATTTTGTAGGCATGTTAGGAAAATATTAAAAAATTTCGTAAACAATACACAATTTTTTTGTAGTGAAAAGAAGAATAGTGACAGATGATAAAATAGAACAGTACTTTTAAAATTTCTCAAGTTTTATTTTAAGTCTAAAAATAAATGAGAGTTTAAAATTATGAAGTTAAAGTCCAATAGAAATAGTTGCGAAACCAACATACCCTAAATGATGCATCATAGCAAGAGATCTCCTCGGTAGCAAATTCTAGCAATTCGTCCATAAATTTTTCCACTGTGATTTGTGAATGATTCATTCTTAAAAATTACAACATTACTCCATTTTCATAGTAGTCTGTCATATCACGTAGTCCAAGCCATATGTTTAATTTTGTCAATAAACTCTCACTTATGTTTATTTATTCAAATTGCATCTAAATTTTTTATCGAAAAAAGTGAAATATTATTAATGGAGCGGAGGAGAGTACTCGAAAAAAAATTGCACCTAATTTGATTTGTCATTAGTATATTAAAAAATAAATTCAACTAATTAGAGTAACACTTAACATATACCACTACTGATTCAACTAATTTTCTTATCAAGTAATTTTTCTAGATAATTAATTTAGTTAAAGTAGAATCATTGAATTTAAAAATACTCAAAATTACTCCAACACACAATTCCATCCATTTTCACCATCTCAAAAAATATATAATGACCACCTTCCATCTTGATTTATATATATATATAGTGTTATAAAATACATGATATGATTATATCAAAGCTAATGAAATAATATTAATTCATGGAATAATGCTAGCTACCAACACATACATGCACAAACATCCACATGTTTCCACAAAGTAGAGCAAAACGCTAATGATTAATCTTGATTACCAAGTCTATAATATTTAATTATTTTTCACAATAAATACAACCATGACTAAATCGACCGATCCATATTTTTGAACTCGACCCTACACATTCAATTTTGCCACCCCCATAAGTCAAATATTATTACATTTTTGTGAATTTTATAAACATGCAAGTTGTCAATTAATTTCCTTGACCATGATTTGGCTGATCAGACAAACCGGGTGCAGGTTTCTTTGATTGTTGCTGGCTTCCCTGCTGTCTGTACAGTGCTGACATTTTGTTCAAGAAATCCATGTTCATAGATTGCTGCAATAACACAAAATCCAATTATTAATAAAACAGACAAATGTTCAAAAGGTGTTGTTGGAATTATTGATCAATAAGTGGAAGAAATTCCACCTATATTAAATGCTTGTCATATAAGATAGGGGAAGACTAAAGAATAGGTGCATGCATGGTTGTAATTAAACTCTATCATTGGAATAATGGGGTCACATATGATATGTCTATGTCTATGTCTCTTGCACATGCCCCATTAATTAAGTGACATATATATAGAAAAAATATTTTATTTATATGTAGAGAAATAATATCGTAGAAATAATTATTTTTTTGACAAAAAAAATCGTTTATTTCAACATATAATTTCTCACAAATATGCAAGAATATTAACATTTAATGACAAAAATCCTGTCAATGTTGCTTATCTAGCTAAATCATGTCATTAAAGATTTTTTACTAGAGAAGCAATGGAGACAATTTTTTTGTCAGTAAAAGTCAATTTTTTGTTGCAGAAAGTTAATTGAAATTATGTACTTGTGCAATAAATGTATTGTAAGCGTCGTTGAAACTGGGATCCACATTAGGTTTCAATTGCGTCTGAGGGGCAGCAACCGGAGGCATGGTGAAGGACGGTTGTACAAATGAAGGGGCGGCGCCACCAAGAGGCATCGGAGCGTGTATGAGGGAAGGGAACGAATGGGGCATATTCCGAGTTAAATTGTTGACATCGAACATTCCCATTCCCATACCCATCCCCATTCCCATTCCCATTCCCATTCGGGCCATGAGAGACATTTGAAGTTGTTGTTGCATTCCCAAAGGCATCATCATTGGAGGCATGTTTCTTGCATTGCTCATCATGTGAATTTGTGCTTGAAGTTGCTTTAGGTATTCTATCACCTCATCCAACATTGATGCCTTGTCGGTCTACATAGGTTAATTCAAACGAATGGATTATCATTCAGAGTTAATATCAAGTATCGTCCTATATATTTTAGTGTTGTGTATTTTTAAAGAACCAAAATTGAAGAAGTAAAAATATATGGGATTAAGATTTTGATCAATAAATTAGGACTAAAATCTTGGTCTTGTATGTTTTACTTTTTCAAATTTATTTTTTATTCAATTTTGATCCTATATATTTTTATGTAATTTCCTAATATTAGTTCAAAAGAATCAAAGTTGACACCAAATAAACCAAACTTAAAAAAATAATAAATACAGAATAAAATTAGACGCGGTCTAATTTACATGATGATTCTTGGTATTTAATGATTAATTAGTGTCCAATTTCAATTATACATATGTTAAATTTAAATGGGTGATGAGATCAATCTCGAGTGTGACATGTGGATTAATTAGATAATCAATTTTTAATTTTAAGGATGTGAATTTAGCATTTATTTAAATTCTCACCTTACTTGCATTGGGCACCAACTTCTGAAGAGTCTTCATCTTCTGATTGATTCTGTCCCGACGTCTCTACATCCACAAACATATACATTCAATTACTCGAAGCTTGAATTTTAGTGAACTTTTAGAATAACTTATACCATATATAATTGAGAGCTTTTTATATATTAATCCCTCAAATGAAGATGTTGCATGGAATCTAATTTTGAAAAAAGTACTTATAACCCATTTCCAAAATAAATCCTATTCTTGAAATTTTATTATTTTAACTACATAATTATAATTACTAACATATTAAAAAATCTCAAAATTAATCTTGTTTATTATTAAAATAGTCCAACAATTTATTAATTTGTTAATTAATAAGATGTACACCCTCCGTCCCAATCATAATAGTAAAGTACCCTATATTTTCATTCCAATCATAATGGTAAAGTTACTTACACACTTTATTACTTTATCATTTTATCACATAAAATATTAATAAACAACACTTTCTACCCCCAATTACTCACCACTTTATCACTTTATCATATAAAATACTAATAAACAACTCTTCCTACCCCACCACTTTATCAATATTCCACTAAATTCTTATGAACAGTAAAAATGTCATTATGATTGGGACGGAGGGAGGAGTATGAAGATATATTTATAATTGATTAAAAATTACCCGTTCGGAGAGATTATGTACAGCAGCAGCACGTGTTCGTTGTGCGGATGATTGGGATGGGCAGCTTTCCTCTTTCGTGCTGCGTTCCCCTTCCACTTTTTTTTCGAGTAATACTCCTATAAACCGGGTCTATATATATAATTTTTTTACTGTTATGTACAAAAGTTATTATTGTTATGCACAAAAAATTTCACTGTTTAAACAGTGATGGATTTTTTACATGACAGTGGTAATTTTTATGTATAACAATGATCATTTATACATATACAATAGTGATATTAAAACAACCGAGTTCACGATAAATTTGGGTTTCACACGAGTTTTTGTCCTTATTTTCCTGTGACGTCTTAAAAATTACTATCAACTATTCAAATATACTACATATATTTTCTATTATGATCATCACCCTCTTAGTTTAGAAATATATAGTTTGTACAATATTGTTGTGAAGGTGTGAATAATGTTGGTGAGAATTGATTGCATGTGTTTGTACAAACTCAGACACTCCTTTTTTATTGGACAAGTCCGTGTATGCATGATTTTAATATTCCAGGTGATCATTTGTCAATATTGTATGGGAGGTAGGGGGTAATAAATTCAGATCTCAAACAAATTAATCAAGAATTTCTCTAGAAAAACCTCAGGTTTCTCTGTCGGCTTCTCTTTCCTTTAAATATTGAATTTTTATATATATAATGAAAATTGAAATGCACTCATACATTTATTACTCGTGAAATCATTCAACAAAAAAATAAAAAATAAAAATCGCCAGAAAGAAATTCGTGATTATTTTAAGACATTGTTTTATAATTTGTTGCATTTATTTATTTCTTGGCTCCATGCCCAACTTATTTCATTTATGCTACGACAACAGTTATCTAATCAATTCAATATGTATTAATCAAATCAAATGGTAATAAAATTACCAAAAAAGAAATATGCCTACACACACATATTATAATTTATAAACAACACATATATAAAATGTGTAACTTATCATCTTTTAGCTACTATTGGGTAATATCATTTAGAATGTGTACAACAAACATATTTTAAACATGAAATTTTTGCAATTTTTTGTAGTACTTTCGAAATTTGTGTATCATGTAAAATTAAATATCACGAGAAAATTGACCTATATATAATAACATAAATTCGGTGATTATAGTTCTCTGACTAAAAATCTTTAATGACAGAAAACAATCTTTAAATATTATAACGTACCGAGTAGTCATGATTGAGAGAATCGTCATAGTTAGTTCTTGCACTCTTCAAGCTCCTTCCGGATTCTAGAGACGTCCACGTCATCATCGTTGCATCCGCGTCCCTACAGAAGGCTGCGCTGGCGCTTCCGCACGCGCTCTCCGTGACATCACTTCTCCCCCTTTTCCCACCCGAGGATGCATCAATGGGGGTCAAATCCCCCCTCCAATTTCCCCCACCGGAAGCCGGAGGAGGGTTAATGGTGGATGTGTTGAGTTTGACTTGAAAATCATGATTTTGTTGCTGCATGGGATTTTGGTCCCATTTTTGGGAAGAAGAAGATGGGGGGAAGTTGGTGAAAGGATTGATAATTGATTCAAGAGTGTTGCAGTTTCCTAATTCCCATGTTGTTTGTTTTGGTAGAATATTACTATTATTTCCACCTAGCCCATGCATTGATATTTGCCCATTTTCCCATGTTAACTCTGTTACCTCACGGTTACACCTGACCAAAAATAAATAAAATTATTAAATATATATATATATATATGTATATGATAAATGGGGCTTTAGTTTCTTCATATTTAAAGCATGAAATATATAGAGTTATTTATAATTTCTTCATAATTAATTCAACAATTTTTTTGTACTTGATAAACGCGAATTTTTCAAGTACAACGTTCATGTTATATTATAACTCCAAGAATTTATGGAGCAAGCATGAAAGATGTCTAGAAATGAAGTAATGAAAAACAAGAATGAAGATTTGGAAGGAAAATCAGTATAAATTGATGTGAGATTTTGAAGGAAATCTAGTTTTTTTTTTTGAGAAGTTACAATTAATTAACATGGATAACAAAATTTGTTATTTTTAGAAGCATATTTTTTAAATGACTGAACAGAAACAAAATCGACGCAAGAAATTGACACACTATGGAGCTAGCTAGCTAGGGATGAGTAGAATAGTTGATATTTAATAAATAAAATACAAATAGAAAAAAATGAAAAGTAGAACCTGGAAATGGAACTCATCATATCATATCACATATATGGGAGTCTTGTCCAGAAATAGTAGCATATATATGGGCTAAAAGTTTCTAATTGCTGGAAATACACATGAGGATAACGTTATGAAATTTTATGCGTGTGTGAATTTAAATTGTGAAAAAGGAAAAAAAGATGGAGACAAGAGAATCTTGAGAATATATATATATATATAGGATAAGAGAGCATATATGATAGGAATAATATGAATATATGCATACATGGGGACAATATTAGTATTGTTGTTGAGGTTTTGGTGTGATGTAATATTATTTCTGCTTTCATCTTCTTGTGCTTCTTCATCTCCAATTTGTTGTCTAATTTGCTGCTTCCACTTAGGCACTATGCATTGACTCATCCTCTCTCTCCAAATGAATAGGAGTTTGCTTCTTCATAAATTTACATATATATACATATATATATATTGTTTATTGTTAATTTGTAGATATGTGTGTACATTTAAATTCAGTATTTAATTGGTTGGTCCCTTTGGATATGTATCAACTTCAAATGATAAAGGATTTTGGAAACAATACATGTGGTAGCAACCAAAGCTAAGCAGCCTCAACCGTGCACAGGATAAGTTTTTTGGCACCCTTCAAATGCTTTTAATCATATAAAAATGCATGAAAACGATTGCTTTCCTTTGCTTTTTCTTTTTCATAATTTAGGTATTTAGATTTAAATTTTTGGGTAGAGTTCTTGATGAATTTTTCATGGAGCTCAATATTGTAATAAACTGTGTGTATCAAGTTATAATATTGTTTAATATTGTTAAACATAGTCTAACGTAAAAATAAAAGTTCTTTTGTGTGTCAAAGTTTTTTTCTCAACTCTACTATTTTTCCATCTTTTTATTATTTTAGCTTGTTTCACCATGTGTACATTTTATACCAATATCATTTCAGCTTGTACCACCATTCAAATAATCTCGTACCACTATCAATTCAGTCGTACAACTATTAAATTAACCTCATTTTCTCATCCTTTCATTATTTTAACCCGCACCACCATATATACATCTGATACCAACATCATTTCAGTATGTGCCACCATTTAATTAAACTTGTACCACTGTCATGTTAGCATGTACCTCTATTATATTAACTCTGTACCACCATTATTTCAGCTCGTACCACAATTTAATTCAACACATACTATCATTTTTAAGCTTGTACCACAATTTAATTAAGTCTGCACGATCAATAAGTTAATAAGGTAACCCCGTACTACCACTTAATGAAGCTCGTGCCATCATTCTTTTTAATTTTTTTATTAATTTCACTAAAAGTATAATGGTCCAAAATGTTATTCTTTTGGTTAGAAAAGAATGAAACTAAAAACCATAATTAAAAAAAAAACTTTTAAAACGGGAATGACTAAAAATGTGGGGTTTTCTCCGATGAAATGAAACCCATAAAACCCTCGACCGTCAGAGTACTTATTATTACAGTGAATTACTCTTCTTGTCAACGAAATTTGTTCACATTTGTTTTATTCGTTCGATCACCAAATTTGTTCTCATGCTCTTTATGAAGATAAACACTATCTTTATTCTTTAATCATCACTTTATTTCTCAAACTGCAATTGAACTTTACTCACAAACAACTAATTTATTTATAAATAAACCCCACAATATCCTACAAATATTCTTACATTATCTACTATTGAAAATTTAGTTTTAAAAGTGTTCTAGCACTCAAAGTTGACCAAATTAATTGAGGAATTAAAACGTTGTTTTTTATAAATTCAACGTGACAAGATCGATCTACTCGCGGAGTAGATGATTGTGGTATATTTCATATCTCAAAACCGAATTTCAGTGAGTGAGAAATTAGTTAAAGAAGATGAGACATTAATGTTCTAGTGAGAAAATAATTAATGGGTGAGTGTTGACCATGTGTAGTCTTCCCACTCATCCCACATTGAAAACTTAAAGGAAAGTTTCCTAGTATAAATACAAGCTTGTAGTCATGTTCTCTAAAATGGTACATGGGGACCCTAACCATGAACCACACACGCGCACACGCCCGGGCCCTGGTTCGTGGTTCTTGGTTCTTGGACTTTGGGGCCCATCTATCTTTTTAGATACCAAAAATCTTAAATTTGACCATTTATTTTTGGACTTTGGGTCGGCACAGGAGTCAAGACTTATCCGTGAGCGGATTCAAGCTTATCCAGGATTCGAATTTTGAATTCGAATTAGAGGTTCGTCGAACTTGGACGTCTCATGCGGTCAAAACCGCCCCACTAGAATCGTGGGTCATAACTGACCACGAAGTTCGTGGGCTTCCCACGTTTTCCTCAACCTCCCGGAGTTGGTTCTGTCTATATATAGTGACCCCTCAGAATTCCTTTCAGTCACTTTTCCGAACCTACGAAAATCGACTCCTGCAATTCTACGTACATACTTTCTTCCCTCGTTTCTTTTCAGACTCGAATACGTTCGACGAGAGTATTATTTCGATGGTGCTACGATGATTTTATCTTGGAACCGTTTTTACCTTTTGGGGGCAAATTACGACGATCTTTGAAAGACTATTCAGTATCGTCTAGCGGGGAAAAGGGTGCGCCCTTGACTCGGTCGTTTTTTTTTTTCTGTGTTTACATTTTGTTTATTTCGTGAAACAGTGCAGTATCAGATTAAAGTTTTTAACATCTACTTTATTAATTTTTAAAAAAAACATATGTCCATTGCCATGGGGAGCAATTTGGTCAAATTTATACTTTCTGCGTTATCAAAATTTATATGCAATCGAAATTCATACACAGTCAATGTGAATATTTAGAATCTGATCCCATATTTTTTAAAGCACACCCACACTGTTCGTTGCCATTACCCTTTTTTAAGTTCACATTCTTACATAAAATTATCTTATATATAGAAGTATTTTATTATTATTGCGTCATATGAGCCGACTACTGATTCATTGTAGGTGATGAGATTGGATTGATTAATGATTGGGTAGGATGATTTAATTTATTATTGACTTTTAAGTCCATCTTTAATTAATGGTTTTAAAATTACAGCTTGTGGATGATTTAATTTATTATTGACTTTTAAGTCCATCTTTAATTAATGGTTTTAAAATTACAGCTTGTGGATGATTTAATTTATTATTGACTTTTAAGTCCATCTTTAATTAATGGTTTTAAAATTACAGCTTGTGGATATTGTCACTATCAAACATACACCAATTTGTAGTTTCATTTCAATCAGTGGGATTTGGGCTCAACAATACTTATCGCCATATTTGCTGTTCTGAATGCAATTTGGACCTTAATTTGGAAACATATTAAGAAAATATATATAGTTCATTGGAGATCACATGTCATGTCATGTATGTTTATGGAAATTTGTATTTAATTCGACACACTATATTTTTTGGAGTCTTTTTACAAACAAATATTGTTTGATACATTTTATGTAGAATTTGAATTTTTTCACTGAAATTAATTTAAAATTTATATAGTAAAAAAAAATATCATAGTAAAACGTCAATTTGAAACGATACAAGGGTCAAAGGGATCAATTTAGTTCGAGTATTTTGAAACCAGATGTTGAAATCATATAATCAAATTAGACGGAACAAATTTGATACCTATGACTTTGAAATCATATAATCAAAGCACATTTCAAAAGTTTAAAGAAACTTTCAGAAAGTATAGAAGCTAATTTTTTTTTTTTAAGGAAAAAAAAAACTTAAAAAGAAGAATATATTTAGATTTGTATTCTCATGAACACAATTACTATTTACTAATCAATCGCATTCGAGCAACAATTGAAGTTGTTTTCGACTAGTTAATTTTAGGGCATCACGTACGGCTTTGCTTTCTTATTCCCATCAAACAAACTTAATAGAATACACGTGGTCTATATGCCATAATTCAATGTGTGAATTGAAAAGAGGCATATTGTTTTTGATAAGATTTCATTAACATGTGACTTGATCAGATTTTTTTTTTTCTTTTGACGGAATGATTTGATAAGTACAAGTAGCTTGTTTTTTGTTCAATAATTTCAAACAGGGCTTTGCTATACAAGTGAATCACCACCAGGTGAAATAATTTTCTATCAATTTACAAAATAAAATGATAAAATCACTCTTAACGAAAAAAATGTATATTTTAAATATTATACATATTTTATTTTAAAATGAAACAATAAATATAATCTGTATTAAATACTGAAAACTCCATCATTATTGTTGCCGCCACCACTGCCGCCGTCGCACCATCGTTTTAAAAATCCCCGTCACATTGCCGTTTTTTTTAACAGAAAATTGGAGAAGAAGATGATTAAAGGTGAGTGGGGGAGTTGCCCGGATTTATGGAGTAATAATAGTGATTGAAAGTCTTCCATAAAAGATGAAGTTAGAGAAACGGTGGCAGCAGCGGCGTATAACAGTGGAAGGTCTTGAAAAAAATTCAGTATTAACAACAATATAAATTTAAACAAAATACAAAATATAAGATTTTAAATAAACAAAGTATAAATTATTTCAATAAAAATACAAGGATAATTTTAAGTATAAGATTCCTATCACCCTAGGTGAATCACCCCTGATTATTCCTCTTTCAAACATATCTTAGTTCTCAAATTTTCTTCCCTGAAAATCATATTTTGTCTACGCATTGATATGAAATACATTCTATCCTTTTCCAGCCCCAACTCCCTAATTACCACAATTGAAGTGCATATTCTTCTAAAAAATAAAAATGGTTTTCTAAACTGAGATTTTATTATTATAATAATAATTGGGTCCTCAACCAAGCAAGTTGCAAATGATTGGTTCTTAGGAAATTGAAAGGTTGGACAAGTAATTATAAATAACATATCTTGACTGGACCATTGAAATATTCCATCATTTATTTTCTCAACCCCATTACATGCATTCCCTCAAACATGTGTATATATATATATAAATACAGAAGATAGTATATATATTGCGGTTGATTAATTTTCTCAGAAAAAGAAAGAAATATGAAAGTTGGTCATAATATATGTTCACTTTATTGAGAGGAACTGAGAGCAATTAGAGAATAAATGGAATTTATGAACCCCTAATATGCTAACAGAATAACTTGTATTGTCCTTATTGTAATGAAATGCAATTCCAATGATTAAGTGTATGTCACATCCACTTCTATATATAATTGTTTGTTTCATTTATGGGGCTCTCTCAGAGGAACCACACTTATTTATGTGCAACAATATCAGCCATGAACATATTTATGTCTTTGTTGCAGTAATTTGTGGTCATCCTCTGTCCTTGCTCAATATTTTTGTTGCACTAATATGTGGTCAGCTTCTGTCCTTGTTAAAATTTGCAACTCCTTTAGAATTTATATTTTTGTGAGAAAAAAGTTGCAACTTGAGGAATTAAGGTTATATTTTTCTATCAAGACATGATTCATCATCTTCTGTATTTCTGTTACTCGTGTGTCATGGATTTATCTATACATTCCAAATTAAGATTTTAAGGAGAAAAAAAAGAGCATTGGTCCTATACTTTCAATTCAATGCATTTGTAATATCTCCAGGATTTGAATGAGTACCCCTTGTAATCAATTAATAAATATGTTTTAAAAAAAACTGCAGTCAAATTATGAGACTAGCACAAAGTAAATGTTTCACACTCAGGTGAAATGGTCTCACAAAAGTTATCTCCAAACTAATGGTCATTAAATTTCATAAATAAAAACCAACAAAAGATGTTCATGTTGTACATAAGAAACATAAAAAAGTAGTTCAGAGTTTAGACATATTTACATGCTCATCGGCTAAATCAACATGCATATAGTATATACCATTAACAGACCCCTACATGAATTTTAGCTGTTTCGACAACGAAACACATGGTATCGATACTCCATAAAGTAATTCCACCTCTTTCCACAAAAGCAAGAACATGGCTGCCATCAGTTATTATATTTCAAGAAAAGAAAAAAATATCACATTTCCATTTGATTCGAATGTATATCGATAGGATAAAGATTTGGTGCAACAAAGTAGATCTCCCAACCAATCAAAAGTGGTCCTCAGTTCAATACACACCTAATTAAGAATCGTCCTCCATTTTTGACACCTTTAGCTCTGATAGCAACTTCTCAACTATGGTCTTTAATGCAGGGGCACTCACCCTGCATCTGATATCATCAAAGCAAGACCTTCCTTCTTCGGCAGCTTTACAGAGATTAGGGTCTAGCGGAACCTTTCCAAGGAAAGAAACACCCATATCCACACACATTTTAGCACCACCACCACCACTACTATCAAAAACTTCACTAAAAGCGATTAAATTCATCAGTTCGGGTGCTTTCTCTCTCATGATTTGAATAGCCCACTCTGTGATGTCTCTTTGCTCGCCAGTTTCAGTCACACTTAAAAACTTCACATCCGTCAAAGGTTGGGACAAGCCACTCATATTCTCGACTACTCCAAGAACTGGCAACCCTACCTTCTTACAGAAACTCACTTCTTTCCTCACATCGATGAGAGATACCTGCTGCGGGGTGGTGACTATGATAGCACCATCTATTCCAGTTGCTTGGAGGAACTGAACGATCGAAATATGCTCGTCTGAGGTCCCTGGGGGTGCATCAACTATGAGAAAATCAAGTTCACCCCAATAAACATCCTTCAGAAACTGCTTTATAATTCCGTTCTTACGAGGACCTCTCCATATGACAGCATCATCTGGGTTGGGGAGCATGAATCCAATAGACATGACTCCAAGGTTGGACTCAACATAAACGGGAGACCATCCGAGGTTACTCTGGTGAATCTCTTGTCCTTCGAGCGCGAGCATCTTTGGGATGCTTGGACCACATATATCAATATCGAGGAGGCCAACCTGGAAATCCATAGCTGCCAGGGCAAAGGATAACTGAGCTGAGAATGTACTCTTGCCTACACCACCTTTTCCAGATAGGACTAGTATTTTGTGTTTGACCGTAGCCATTCTTTCAGCAATTGAGACCAAGTCTACAAGGCAACAATGGTGTATGAGTACAAATAAACAATAATTATGTGTAATAGGAAATCAACAAGTACTAATTTATTCCTTGGTCAGATGCACATACTTTAGTGATGGTTTACATATTATAAATGCTCCCAAGCTAGCGAGTTGTACAGCCTATCAGAAGTCCAAAAGTGCAGATAACAAACAAATAAACTGATCCTTTAGTCCCAAACAATTGGGGTAGGCTACATGAACCAATAGATGAACCAAAAGTGCAGATATTATTCATTAGAGGCACTCTTGCGTGAGACCGTCTCATAATGAGACAAAGTGTAATTTGAGCATTGGTGTTTTAACACTTTGGGAGGGGTGGATGTTAATTGTGCTAAGTTATACTCCGTCTCATGCATGAGACCGTATCATACGAGTTTTTGTCTATTCATTATTATTTTGCAAACAACATTGTCTTACATAAGAATGAACACGTTTATTGGGTTACAATTGATGATGGGAGACGGAGTACTGAGTACTGACATAACACAACAATTGGATCAGTTCAAAAAACCTCCGATTTAATTTTGTTGTTAACAAAAAAGTTAGGCTGCTAAGACAAAGTAAGACATAAAAAGTAAAAATCATCCATTTAATTTTTCTATTGTCATTTTCTGAATTGATCACAATAAACTACACTCAAAATCATGGGAACATCCTACATTTCTTGGAATTATGTGCTTATTATGCACAATAAAGACACAGTATCCAATCAACTAAGACTATGCAACAAATATTAAAGTTCAAGTGTTTCAAAAACATCAATTATTTAAAACATTACCGATCGAACACCTTATATGTAAAGCAGAAATCACAAGCTCACAAGGTACACGATGAATATATCTGATGCTCTAAATATTAATGGATCCATTCCAAGAACCAAAGGTTACACATATCACAAACTATATACCACTTCTACACCAATCCAAAAAGGAGATCTCTCACATATTACTGTTCCTCCTAACAAGTTCATACATATAGCAACAATGATTAAATGCATTTACAGCCTATACCAAAAGCCATAAATAGAGGGGGCAATTTGATGATGCAAAGATGGCTACATGAAAATTAACTGCAGGTCTTCAAATTGTTTGTGCAGCATATCGGCATATCCAAAAAAAAAAAAATACTATCCTTAACTCAAAATTGTTTTGTGAATTTCGGATGAGGAAATTAAAGCACTATGGAAATTGAAAAACCAACCTGGATCAGGTCCTTTAGGAGCAGTAGCACAAACCTCCTGATTAGGGCATCCTTCACAAGCATCAGACTTTCCAGCTGATTCAGATTCAGGCCCCGGGCAATCTGAAAATTATCAAAGAAACGTATAAAAGATTACACTATATCTCAAAAAAAATATTCAACTGGCAAGTAAGGGTTTACTCACGTTCGTTGGCATTATCAGGTACTTGACCTCCGTTTTCCATTTCTGTAATTATTTTCGAGCTGCCAATTATCAAGCAAACATTAACTTGTGAGAATGGAATGAAGGCGGAAACTATCAAACTCTCAAAACAATGAACCGGAAATTGTCAAACTCTCAATATAATACTTCCACTCCTAAACATGACAAAAAAGGAAAAATCGATTCCAACTAATTCAACGGTGGAAAAATAGTCAATAAATTAATTTGAGTAAAGTCCTTATAACTATCAAGAATATGAGAAACAGGTGAAAATCAAGGATTAAAAGAGATAGAAAACGGAAAAGAGATGCAAACCTTCAATCTTGATCCAGTTGGATTGGCGGAAACGAACTGTCAAGCAACGGCGGAGACGGTGATAAGACGGCGGAGCGAGGGTTTAGGTTGTTTTAAAGTGAGGTTTGAAAATATTAAATACAGCAAATAAATTGGGGGAACGCGTTTTATTAGTTGAATGGAAATCAAGGAAAATATATTTTGATGGATATAGATGGATTCATATTTGTATTCCAGATTATGTTTCATATTGGAATTGAATTCCTTACGCATTCAAATACGTAAGCTTCGATATTTATCCATTTTATAAATTTATTCTATTTTTTATAAAACAAAATCATCAATAACATTAAATTAAAGGCGGTGTGACTTATGTTACTAAAGAGTATACTCGTGATAATTTATTTTATAAGTGTGACATGTGTTTCATATTTTTAATAAGTGAAATTGGTTAAGAAGTGTGACTTATATTACTAATGTATGATCGTGATAACCGAAGAATGTGACTTTTTACTATAAAGTGTATTACTCATAAAAGTGAATGATGTGGCTTATATTACAGCAGAAAGTGTAGTCGTAATAACTAAAGAGTGTGACTTATATTACTAAATAGTATAGTCATGATAACTGAAGAGTCATGACCGTAAAAAATGAACCAATTTCACGGTGGACAAGTTTCACAACATACCAACTCTTAATTAAAACAGGAAATATATAACCAGGTGGCTTAGCCCACCTGGCCGCTGGGCTCCTCAATTGAGTGTGAGACCCAGGTTCGATTCCCTTTGGGAACGAATTGGAGTATGAGAGTTATAAGGTGGCTTGGTGAATTTGTGGAGTGTTTGGGTGCTTGGTGTACTAACTACTAACAACTAACTTTGTCCGATAAAAAAAAAAAAGAAAAAAAAAGAAATATACACTTCATGTTCTAAAATAAGAAAAAGAAAACAATTGATATCAAGAGTCCTTATATAACTTTTGCCTAGAATTGTTAAAAGAAACGAGTAGCTCGAGGACTCGACTCAACTCGTTTATATTGATAAATGATGAGTTCGAGTTCGTAGAAATATTTAATTTACCAATGAGTCTACCTTAGCTCGACTTGTTAGGATCGATAACCAATAACTTTTTTGTTATTCTATTAGGCTAAATAGGCTCGTTTACTAGTCGAGTCAAATTTTATTTTCAACTCGTTAATGTCATCGTGTTACTTTGAGCTCGGCTCGACAAGAGCTCGAATTGAGTTCGAACTTCAAGTACTCAACTCGATTTGAATAATAACTTTTACAATGTGTCCAATTTTAATTTTACATGTTTTTACTTTTTCAATTTCAATTATTTTAGATCAAAATTGACACTGAAAGTATCAAGAATGGAAAAATTAAAAACACGAAAGACTCGAATTACCTAAAATAATTAACATTAAAAGGACAAATTTAAAAAGAAAATGAAAAATACTGAACCAAAATTTAAAAAAATAGTAATTACATGTAAAATTGCACATGATCTGAACTACACTCTTTTGATACTATTTCGAAAGGAAAAGTGTGAATTTTTTTTACAAAAAAAATTTGAAATCTTTTCACAAAATCGACGTAAATCAGTAAATGGCAACAGGGAAAATTAGGAAATCACACACGTGCCGTGCACGGGACCCCCCAATATAATGTCCATCCCCCTCCCCTTCCCGCTCCTCTGTTACGATCCTTTTCAAAACGCCAAACCGATTTTTTCAAAAATGGAAGAACAATGCGGAGAAGAAATCACAGAGGAACAAAGAAAACGGGCCGAGGCTAATCGGGCAGCCGCCTTAGCCAAGCGTAAGGCCATGCTCTCACTGACCGAACAAGCCACTCATCAAAATGGCCACCGTTGGGGCCTTTCCAAATGTCGCAAGCTTTCTCCCGATGCTGCCAATGATGTCCCTGCTACTAAACAGCTCAATTCGACGGGCCCTTGCCAAAAGCCCGAGAAATTTCGGGCCCGTCTCGAGATATGCTCTCCGGATTCTTTTTCCGTCACTCCTGTAGCTATCGAGGGTTTTGTGTTTCCGGGTGAAGAGTTTTGTCTTGAGAAGCTCAGAGACTGTCTCGCCAATGTACGTGAACTGTTCTTAGAATTTTTTTTTCAGATACTTGTTCCGTTGCTATATATTTGTTTATTTATGATTTTGGATGTTTGGACATTGCGATAGAATTATGGAGTAGTTGTTTCAAATTTGGGGGAATGGTTTGTTTCTTATAATCCAAGATTTTGTTTGTGGGTTCGTTTTTATGGGTGAGGTAACCTGAGAAATGCCCTGGGAAGTTAGCATGAGAAATTTGGTTTATGAGTACAGACACAAGTGATCAAGTTGTGTAGGATGGGAGGGACACCCTAGGTGGAACACAATTGGGCCTGCACTTTAAGTTTATATGGATTAATTTCGAGCTTTCTAGGAATCATATATATATTTTGTTTAATTGTTGTTGGGCTAGTGCAGTATAAAGACCTTTCACCACTCCATCATTCCACCTTTTAAATGAAAAAAGAATGGAGGGGATTCATAGTCTTTATATTTTTTTCTGAATGGTAGTATTAGTTCTGGGTGTTTTAGGGGAAGTGCTTTCAGAGAAGATGATTTCGGGAGAATGCTTTAACAAGCATCAAATATTTATATTTGTAGGGGAACTATTGAAAATGTGATGTAGTCCTCTTTTGTCTCCGTGAATGAAATTGTAATAAAAAATAAAGATAACACTCGGGTTGGTTTCTTGAGGTTCTTGATCGAGTTTTAAACTGTCCACCTTCTTGGAAACAATTATTGGGATCCTCTTGTTTCAATTGGAGAAAGAAAATTCCCAGCAGCATTAGCTAGTTATATGCTTTTAACAGCCAAGGACGAAAGAAGGCAAAACGAACAAGTTAGTTTTGCTGGTAGAATAATCAGGCCATTGATATATTGATCTTACTAGTTATAAACTTATAATGTATTAAACTGCACTGTAAATTATGTAATTATCTAGTTATTGATCAATACTTATTCAACTTATCTCTTGATCAGGTAATTCCGTCACATTACACACAGACCACTGGTGGTGAAAAGGCCTGTGTTTTCAGGCTTTATGATTACCACTCGGTTCTGAAGTCCTTAAAGAATTGTGTGGACATTGAATGTGAAGAGATACCTTGGGCAACCTTCAATGTTATTGATAGATTTTCACATTCATTCATTGCTGAAAAATGGACGCCATGCAGGCCTGAACATTTCCCTGATGAGAAAGTAGATAAGTTGATTTCTGAGGTCCCAAAAACTTTGCTAAATGCTTTACTACCATTTCAACTTGATGGGATTCGTTTTGGACTCAGGAGGGGTGGTAGGTGTCTCATTGCAGATGAAATGGGACTTGGGAAGACCATCCAGGTATGAACAACCTCATGTTGTAATATACTCTAAATGCTGAAGATCACTCACTTTGTGCGATATTCATTTATATTTCTTATTTTTATAACAGACTCTATCTGTTCATATTTTACTAATGAGAAATGCCAATACCTGTTAATACACAAGATAAAAGATAATCCTGGGGTGTTCACTAAGTTACCTTTTCCATGGTTAGAGTTTATTTACCATATTTGTTGCAACAAGGCCTCAAAGTTTCCTAATAAGAGATGCAAGATTGATCATTGGGTAGAATCTACTGAAGTTGCTGCTAACATAGTGGTAAAATATGATGGGAAAAGGAAAATATAATGTCCTTGAAAATCTGGAAGAACTGAGTGTGCTGCAGCAACAGATGCTGCCACATGTAGTTGCATGACTTTGTCTGGTGTGAAAATACATATTTACTTGAGTTCTGGAGAAAATATATAAGTATTATATCTTCAAAAGATGATATGTACATTGCCAGGCCTAGAATCTTGCTTGGATAAGGCCCATCATTTCTTTGTGCTTGAGTAAAAGAACATGTTCGAGTTCATTCTTAATCTTAGGTTGCTGAATTCTTTGGTTTTGTTTTGCTGGTCTATGAGAGTCTAAAAAGTACTCTCGCTTTATGAGGTTGAGGGTGTGCCGTTATATCTAGGCATCCACTACCCTTGGTTAATAAAATTGGGAAAAAAAACAACCTTTAGAAAAGAAACTCTTTTTAGTTCTCCAGAGGCTTTATAAAGGATTTGCCAGAGGTTGGTTACAGAATGTTGCCAATACTATTTATAATGTATTACATGTTTCAGTTTTCACCTCTTTCTGGAAATTGTTCTATACTTTTATGCTGTGTTTGGATGCATGTCCCAAAGACATATTGAAGGAAAGCATTAAGCAAAATGAAATAATTATATTCAGAATTACATGATTTATGCCTATCTACTTTCCTCCTTTTTGTTTTGATGGTTATTAAATTATTTCATAAACATTGTCTCCATACTATTAAACTTAAGTATACGTAGAACTGTTATGCCTCACAACTTTTTGTTTAAAAGATTTATTCAACTAATCAGACTCTTGGTTGGATTAGGCAATCACACTTGCAAGTTGTTTCATGAAGGAAGGTCCCATACTTGTTGTTTGCCCTGCTATTTTGAGATATTCGTGGGCCGAAGAATTGGAGCGCTGGTTTCCGTGTTGCTTGCCTTCTGACATTCACCTAGGTATCTTTTTGAGGTTCACTTATAATTTTTTTCCTAACTGCTTCAATTTATTCGTATCCTTTTGCTTTGCTTGGAACACATTCTCGAATTGACTCTTTTGTCATCACGGCATCGGTAAATTGTCATACTGACTTATGGTTGGTAATAAATGTAGTATGCCAACTCCTATCTTAAGTTGTATTTTCTTTATTAGTGTTATGCTATAATCAAAAGACATAATGTGGGAGAATTTTCTATACATTGAACTAAGAGATATATATACAAGTGAGATTCTATTCTAACAAATGCCCATGCCCACTAAAGGCCCATTACTTATTATTCTAACACTCCCCCTCAAGCTGGAGCATAGATGTTAATCATGCCTAGCTTGTTACAAAGATAGTCAACTCTAACCCCATTAAGAGCCTTAGTGAAGATGTCTCCTAATTGGTCTTCAGTGCTCATATAACCTGTCGAAATTAGTCCACGTTGAATCTTCTCACGAACAAAGTGACAGTCAATCTCAATGTGTTTAGTCCGTTCGTGGAAGACCGGATTAGAGGCAATGTGAAGCGCAGCTTGATTATCACACCAAAGTTTGGCTGGTATTGAGATCTTCAAACCCACTTCATTTAGAAACTCATATACCTATACTATCTCACACACTGCTTTGGCCATAGCTCTATATTCAGACTCTGCACTCGAACGTGAGACTACTTTTTGTTTCTTACTTTGCCAAGAAATCAAATTTCCACCAAAGAAAACACAATATCCTGAAGTAGACCTTCGATCTTCCTTTGACCCTGCCCAATCAGCATCGGAAAAACATTCAACCTTCTCGTGACCATGATCACTATACACAATTCCACGTCCAGGGGCTCCTTTCAAATAACACAAGATTTGCTCTACTGCCTTCCAGTGATCAATAGTTGGTGATGACATATATTGACTCACTACACTTTCGGGGTAAGCAATATCTGGACGTGTCACCCTAAGATAATTCAACTTTCCAACCAACCTTCTGTATGTTCCAAGATCATCAAATAACACACCCTCTTTTGTAAGCTGCAAATTGGGAACCATTGGAGAGCTACATGGTTTAGCTCCCAATTTTCCTGTTTCAGAAAGTAAATCGAGCACATACTTTCTTTGAGACAGGAAAATTCCCTTCTTACTCCTACTCACTTCAACACCAAGAAAATACTTAAGTGTCCCCAAATCCTTGGTAGTAAATTGAGTAGGAAGAAAAGCTTTCAAAGATGCAATCCCTTTAACATCACTCCCAATGATCACAATATCATCCACATACACAACCATCAAGATAATACCACCCTCAGAACGCTTGTGAAAAACAGAATCATCAAATTTACTTTGCCTCATACCAAACTTCTCAACGGCACGGGTAAAAGTACCAAACCATGCACGAGGACTCTGTTTCAAACCATACAAAGACTTTTGAAGATAACATACCTTATGAGTCTCCCCCTGAGCAACAAAACCAGGTGGTTGCTCCATATAAATAGTATCTACGAGATCACCATGGAGAAAGACATTCTTGATGTCCAACTGGTGTAAAGGCCAATGATTAGTAGCTGCCATCGAAATCAAGACCCTAATCGAGGTAAGCTTGGCAACAGGAGAAAATGTGTCGGAATAATCAACACCATAAGTCTGAGCATAGCCTTTGGCAACAAGGCGAGCTTTCAATCGAGCCACAGAATCATCCGGATTAACTTTAACAGTAAACACCCATTTACAGCCAATAGGTCGTTTTACTGCGGGGAAGATCCACCAAAACCAAGTGCGATGAGTATCTAAGGCATTCATTTTCAATCATGGCATTCGCCAACCCGGGATGGGCCAAAGCTTTGAACTGCATTTTAGGGACAATGTCGAGGTAAAACAAAAGCTCGAGAGGAAGGGATAAATGATCATATGAAACAAAAGAGAAATGAGATAAGTGCAAAAGAACGTTTACCTTTTTCAAGAACAATAGGAAGATCATCACTTCGGAGGAGGATCATTGACGAAGATATTGGCTCATCAGACACGTTTCGCATATCGGGAACCAAATCGGCAATATCAGCGGAAGGTGGAGGGACGACGAGAGACGCTCAGATGACAGGTGGGCTAAGTGGAATCGGATGGTGGAATCACCGGGAATCGGATGGAGGAATCACCGTAAGAGGAACAATATATATCAAAAAGTCAGATCCTCGCCGATTGGGAGGAGGGTGGAATGAAGAGAATGGTGTATGCTCGGAAAAAGACAACATCGCCAAATACAAGATACCTGTTGAGACTAGGACAGAAACACCGATAACCCTTTTGTACCCTAGAATAGCCCAAGAAAATGCACTTCACAGATTTCGGATCTAATTTTGTAACCTGAAGGCGAACATCCCGAACAAAACAAGTACAACCAAATATTTTAGGCTCGATAGGAAACAAGGTCTTAGATGGAAATAGAACATGAAAAGGAGTTTTACTACCAAGAACCGAAGAAGGCATGCGATTTATAAGAAAAAAAAGCGGTAGAAACAAAGATCGACCCAAAAGATTTTAGGTACTTGCATGGAAAATAACAAGGCTCTAGCTGTTTCAAGAAGATGTCTATTCTTTCGTTCAGCCAACCCGTTTTGAGACGGTGTGTCAACACATGATGTTTGGTGGAGAATGCCATTATGAAGCATATAACTCCTTAGCATTATCACTTCGCAAAATTTTCACAGACACACCAAATTGAGTTCTAATCTCAGCACAAAAGGCAGAAAAATGAGTAAATAACTCGGAACGACTTTTCATCAAATATAACCATGTCATACGAGAATGATCATCAACAAAAGTGACAAAATAACGAAATCCAGGTTTCGATGTAACTGGACATGGACCTCAAACATCAGAATGGACTAACTCAAAAGGAGCACTTGCTCGTTTATTAACTCGAGGACTCAAACTAACACGGTGATGCTTAGCAAAATGACAAGACTCACAATCTAGAGACGATAACTGAGAAAACTGCGGACACAGTTTCTTCAACAAAGGGAGTGAAGGATGACCCAACCGACGATGTGTGTCCGGGGGAGTGGCGATTCTGTGCATCTTCTTTCGATTTAATTTGTTGTGTATCAAGGATATAGAGGCCACGCGATTCATGTCCCTTACCAATAATCCTCTTCGTCGTAAGATCCTGAAGTAAACAATGATCAGGATAAAATGGGGCACAACAATTAAGACTGCGAGTAAGTTTACTCACAGAAACCAAATTGAACTAGAGTTTAGGGAGACTGAGGAAAGATAGGGAAGATGTTGGGTTAACAGTTCCCGATCCAATGACACGAGATTGTGAACCATCAGCTAAAGTAATAGGAAATGCAGTATTATGAGGGTCAAAGGTAGAGAATAAGCTAGAATTACCTGTCATATGATCCGTGGCTCCAGAATCAATGACCCATTTCGATGATGAGGAAACAAGACATACATTAGAATTACGACCGGGCAAAAGAAGGGTAATGAGAACTTGCTTGTGGTGATTCACCTTTAAAATTTGCAACAACCTTGCATACTCACTAGTGGAAATAGTGACAAAATCATTCAAGTGGCCAAATTTATTGCCACACAAAGCCGCCTGAGCAAACGGAGGAGTCTTATTGCATAACTTTGGACAATCACGTTTGATATGTCCAATCCCGTGACAATAACGATACTCCACAAAAGACATTTCTCGTCAAAACCACAAATCAATCAGAAAATAATGCCAGAGATAAATCAACTACAAAATTCCAATTTCAAAATTTCACCAAAGCTGTACCCAAACACGAAATCACACACCACTCGGATGTTGATCCAAACAGGTACACCAACAGAACGAGCTCGACGAGACTAGCTCAACGGAAGTGGCCGGAGTAAATTCCGGCCAGAAACGCGCCGCCTCTCCGACGGCAAAAAAAACGTCTTCGGCGCGTCTGGCCGCCACGCGCCTCCTCCGGCCGCCGTACTTCCGGCGAAGGGTCGCCGGGGGACGGCGGACCTGCCTAGGTGGGCGGTGTCGACCTGTGGTCGCCGGAAAATGTGAATCCCCAAATCCTTCTCCAAACCCTAGTTTTCTTCTAAGCCCTAATTTCAAAATCTGAAAACTATGCTCTAATACCATGTTATGCTATAATCAAAAGACATAATGTTGGAGAATTTTCTATACATTGAACTAAGAGAAGAATACATATATATACAAGTGAGATGCTATTCTAACAAAGGCCCACTAAAAGCCCATTACTACTTATTATTCTAACAATTAGGAATTATTATGAGTCATGACATGTGTATATTCAAAAATCTCAAATTGTTTGTATGACGAATACAAACTATAGAAAGTTCTATCTTTGTGTCATTATGGTAACTTTCTGGAGTGTGGTTTTGCACTCAACTTCAGATGAGCTTATTGTATATATGCAGGAAGGCTTCTCTTAGCAGAGGATTTTCTATATCTGACCTAGTTGGTCTAGGCTTGCTTATTGACACATGGTTTTGAATAATATATTATGTTGCTTTCTGTTGCATATCTTATATGCTTAAGTCAAGTTGATTCCATTTCTCCTTTCAGTTTTTGGTCACCAAGACAACCCTGCAAGATTGGCTAAATGTCCAAGAGTTGTGGTGGTTTCATTCAATATGCTTCGACGTTTACAGAGTAGCATGGTGGAGCAAGAATGGGCTACCTTGATAGTTGATGAATCACATCATTTACACTGTAACAAAAAATTAATAGAGAAAGAAGAGGTACAAAATTGCCAATTCAGTTTGTAGTTTCTTGTAAACAGTGAAACATGGATATATGCATATAGCATTTAGCAAACATGGTTATAAAGCTTTTAATGTCTCCCTGCATGTTTTTATAAACTTAGCCTTTTAAATACTGCAAATAAGTCTGTGTTATTGAATGGTTATGCATTGATTATATTTGCTTCTTTGCCAAGGAAGCATCCTATGCCTATAATAATTAAACCTAGGGGATGCTTGGTTTTTGGAGGGGAATGGAAATGTAATTGATATGATTGTTGTGTGGTTGTTCCTCCTATTTACGAGGGCAATGACTCATTCTTCTAAAACGAGGTGTGATTCCTTTGCTTTCTCCACTCCAAATACCCACTTCACATCCATTTCCTCCTCCCTCAAACCATCCAACCGAGCAGCACCTAAGATCTGACAAACCTGAAAAATGCTGTAATATTTATCATAATATGACTGACCTGGTATTTTGACCATTAGGTTATATCCCAGTGAAGCTTTGATCACAGAAATATTGTTCTTGTTATCAGTAAAAGTTGTTTGCCTATTCAAAATGTGATGTAGTTCGAATTGCATTCAGCAATTAAAACTAGGTTTTTCACTTGATTTTGTTTGTTTCTGATATCTAGGGTGTTATAATATAAGTTGATCAGGCCAGTGTAAGGTCAGTTCGATATTTATATTTAATCACTTAGCTTGAAAGAGCCATGTGAGCATATGGATAAAATTTCACATGTAGGTAAGGTGAATAGTGAATACAGTATAATTATACCACAATAGACACGATTGAAACTTAATTGGCTCATGATTGAGGCATGAGCCAATTATTGAATTCTGTTGGGGCGTTCCCTTTGTTCATGCGACCCAACATGATTCTATTATTGGTTCATATAGCCTACCCAATTTTTTGGGATTAAAGGCTCGGTTTGTTTGTTGTCAAGAGATGATAGAGACTTAGATTAGTAGATGATGCCTTTGGCTCAAACATACAGTGAAAATGCAAAACTGAAATTGGTATAGATGGAAAAGCCAGTACTTTGTTCACTTGAGGAGAAAGTAAGAAGCAATCAGAAAATGCATCTGAGGACATTTAAACCTTTATACCAAGTAGTTGTGTTCGATCACTTCTGTTCATTAACAGTCCATTTCAAATTTAATCTGAGGATAGGATAATATTTTAAACTTTCTCTTTGATTCGCCTGCTTGCTGTCTAGATCAACTAGTCCTGGCTATTAGGTTAGCAGAACCCTTTTACTCTCTCTTTTTTAACTTCTATTCAACATGGATGAAAAGTCACTCCCAGCAGATTTGAAAAGCCATACAAGATTACCTTTTTACTGGCTTGATATGCTATTCTTTGAGTAATTTCATGTTATGGTTATCTTTATTCACTCCATAAACTTCTTGGATGTAGATATCCCTTCAAGTTTCTCTTTTTTTTTTTTTTTTTTTTTTTTTGGGGGGTGGTAAACAACTGTTTAGTCACCTTTCTAAAGGTTTTATTTTTTCCACAGCTGAAAGCTGTGCTTGATGTCTCTGCAAAGGTCAAGCATCTTATTCTGTTATCGGGAACTCCTTCTTTATCAAGGTTGATGAATCATTCCCTTGTCAGACTTCTAAGTCTATTTGTCTCAGCTACAACTGCTAATATTCGGTTGCTTTTCTCCTAGGTGATAATAGGCCTTATGACATTTTTCATCAGGTAAATATGTTGTGGTAAGTAGTTTAGCATTGTCATAGATTCATAGCAGTGATCTGTTATATACCTTCTCAGTTATATTATTAACAGGTCTTAATTTATGCAGGCCAGGATTACTTGGGCAAACCAAGTTTGAGTTTGCAAAAACTTATTGTGATGTCAAATTGGTCCGTGGTTCTCAAGGGAAAGTTTATCAGGTATCATTGAGTTGGCTTTTGTGGACCATATACAACAAATTTAACCGTATCCTTCAATCTGGAAAATGAATTGTATTTCTTTTAAATTCTTATAACATCTAGCTTTTGCCAGTTGCCTGAGTTTCTCCAATTTTCTCCTTTATTAATCTCTGGTTATATTCACTATCTACCTAAATTCTTCCCTGTCTGTTTGGCTCAATTCTCAAATTCTTACTCTTGTAATGTGTTACCATATCTTATATTGTAGGATTTCTCAAAGGGGGCACGCCTGGAGGAACTAAATGTTTTACTGAGGCAAAGTGTAATGGTGAGGCTTGTGCAGTTCTCTCCTTCTGCTCGTTCCTTTTAAAGATTATCTTTTTCTGGTTTTTGGGAGTGTTCAGAAACTAAATTTAGTTAATGAATTTGATTGCTGGATATTGTTTGAACAGTAGAATCTTTGAGGATCGTGCGACGAGAATCAGTTTTAGGCTTTTGTGATAAAAATTAAGTTTAAGAGTTCAATCACTTGCTTGCTTCCCATTTTTATTTAATTTTCTTTTGTGATATTACAGATAAGACGCCTGAAGGAACATGTTATGCTGCAACTACCACCCAAACGTCGACAAATCATTAAATTAGTTTTGAAGAAATCAGATATTAAATCTGCTATGGTAAAGCTGGAGCTTGAAGATATTGATGCTACTGCTGATAGTGATGCGGAAAATGTGCCTATTCATGTTTCTGATAAAGATCAAGGTATCATATGACGCCTTTTAAATGTATACGTCATGGTTAGGACAACGGACTTTTCAATATGCAGGAGATGCACATAATTGATGACTTTATATTTTTTTGTTTATATAATAGCTGATGCAAAATGCATCTTGTCCCTTTTCTTGTTCTATGTTTAACCTTCTGTTACAATGAGACCTTTGTAGATTGAACTTAACTTCTTTGCTCATCCATTTCTTTTGCTTTAAAAACCATAATATAAATATTCACTTATGATCTTGATCTCTTATGAATGTTGTAAACGTAAATGTGTTGGATTTGAAAAGTTTGATAAGAGATGGAGTTTATATGGAATCATCATTACCTGGTTCTACTTTGTTTTGTGTATTTTTATGGTCACCGTACAAAAAATGCGTACTCAGAGTAAATAATATTATTGAAATGCATTATTGAAGATATATATATGTGAAGCATCTGACATATCAAAGCATGTTTAGAATCTTTAAACTTATATGTGCTCTGGTGGCTTATATGTAAATTATAATATTGTTTCTCTGTCAATGTAGATAGTGATATGAATGAGAAATTGTCACAAAAACTATCTGCACTTGGTTTAGCGAAGTTGCCTGGATTCTTTGAATGGCTCTCCATTCATCCTATTATGGTGGAGGTGGATGGAGAAGAAACCACCCAAGAGAGTTCCAGCTCCCACAAAATGATAATATTTGCTTATCATCATAAGGTGCTTGATGAGGTACAGGTGAGGATTACCCCCCCCCCCTCTCTCAGGATGTCATTATTAATATCTGCATCTATGATATTTGAAAATGTTCCCTTTTCTGTCTTTCCTTCGGAGAAAAGGAATGATAAAAGATACTCCCTCCGTCCCAAGATTATTTGCAAACAAATTTATGATTTTTTTTTCACTTTAGCATAAAGTGAAGAAATGGTTTGGAGTTTCTGAAGAAAGGGGTTTACTTTATGCATAAAGTGAAGGAAGGTGTCCACTTCATTGACATTTTGTGTAAAATTGTAAATATTGTGAAGGTGGAGTTTGTTAGTAAATATACTATTTTGGAGTGTGCAAATTATTGAGGGATGTCCGAATAAGGCAGGTGTGCAAATAATCCCAGGACTAAGTTCTTTGCAATAGTTTGCTTTTAATAATTGGCAAATGTGACTTTCCAGATTTGTTTGCTAAGATTCAATCAATTATACAGATTCTTATCTCTCTCTATCTTCCATTGATCTCATACCTGGGAAAATAATTCTGTGATTGTGCCAATCGGTGGCTCGATTTTGTGCCTTACTGGTCTGAAAAGTCTAGATGCTATAATAAAAGCTAACGGACTGCTTCACCTTATGCTTAAGAGAGATCTTATTCTCCAAGGTGCAAATAAAGAGGATAACTATTAACATCATTTACCATGATGGATCTCCCTGAGATCATATCTCATATCCGTGCTAGTACTTCATCAAAGTTTATTTGGCTTCGCACAGCATATTCAGGATGTTTACTATCTTATTCTGATAATAAACATGCATTTATATGCGGTCACTACTATTTTTTTTTTCCCTATTACACAGGCATTTCTATGTGAGAAAGGAATAGAGTTTGTTCGCATTGATTGCACTATAACTGGTAACGACAGGCAGTCAGCTATTCGGTCTTTCCAATCATCAAAAGAGGTTTGCTTTGTTATTTTCTTTTCAATTTTCTTTTGGTCTTTAGCCCGTTTATAGTGCCTGTTAGTTATTTCTTATCTTTTATTATTACTGTGATTTTTCAAATCTTTTTAACTTTTTATGCTGCTTAATAATAATGTGATCCTTTAGGAACGTTACTTCTAGTCTTTTGGAAGCCTCTTTAATGTTGTTTTTTGTACTTCCTTAACATGACTCAATTTTCTATGATATGTACTTCTAATTATTTCATTTTTTAAAATTCAGAGCAAACAGAAACAAACAACAGAAGTCCACTCTTCAATTTCTTTTTATGGCTCTCACTGGTGCAAATCAACTCATTTGGATTTTATCAGGTCAAAATAGCATTGATTGGTATACGTGCTGGAAGCTCTGGTCTTAATTTAACATCTGCCGACATTGTTGTGTTCTTGGAGTTACCTACAAGTCCTGCTGATATTCAACAGGTACCTTAAATTGTCTCTTACGAGTTATTGAATTTTGAAGTTCTATTGAATTTTGAGTAATTTGTAGTTTAATAATCTTTGAATACTAATTGATGCTTGTACGCTCTTTAAAAAATTGGAGGCTGAGGATCGTGCTCATCGGCACGGGCAGAAGAGAGTGGTTAATGTATATATTTTCTGTGCAAAGGTATCAGTTTTTACACCCAATACATGAGTTGGTTATCTTCCTCAATATTTACTCTAGAATTTTCTTGTGTAGAACTTTTTTTTTTTTTTTTTTATGTAAATGCCAGGATACTTCAGATGAGTTGCATTGGCAGAAACTCAATAAAAGTTTACTTCGTGTTTCTTCAACTGTCAACGGGAAGCGTGACGCAATACGTGAAATAAGGGTACAGTTCTCCAAAATGATAAATTTCTTCCAGGATAATCACGTTAATATCCATATACCTTTCCTAATTCTAATATTTAGCCTTGGGTAATTTATCCTGTGATATTAACCACTGCTGTATAGTTGTGCCTTTATAGGAATTATATTCTCAGTTTACTCTGGTCCAGTAGTGGAGCAAAATAAAGCTCTCACTCTACAGTGAACATGACTACCATTTTCTCCAAAATCTGATGTCAACTGTCAGTAGTTAAATTAAGCATTTACATCAATAAGAACTTTGAACCAATGGCTTTATTTTGGATGCATCACTCTTCAGATTTATTGTTATTAGATTGCATTAACATCATCCAAAGATGTCAAAACTTAATAGCTATTAGATATGGAATGTTTTACAGACATATTGGTATTTTTCCTAATATTTTAATTTTTGTGAATATGCCATTCTTTGGAAATTGAAGACTTTGTGTGAATGGGTTATATCATTATGCAGTTTGGATTTAACTAAAACTCTATGTTGACTTGTTGTTTTCGTAATTATATGCCAGACTTTTTGATGTGCTGATTATGTCATGGGTCTTTCTTTAAGAATTTCTCATGTCGAAGTTTTGATTCTATTTTTCTTGTGCAGTATCTTAACTGTCTTAATGTATTATTTTTCTCTTCCATTTTTTTGTTTTTTTTTTTTGCTTAAAATTTAAAATTATCATATTTGCTTCATTTTATTTATTTTTGTGATTGGGTGCTCAATGCTACTAGGTCGAAGGTGTTTCTTATCTCGAAAGCACCAGAGATACAAGTGAGAAGAGCAAGCAATCAATGAAACTTCAAAAATCTAGTGTGGATCAAGAATCACACCTTCCAAGGGTGTCTTGTAACTCGCATGTAGACATAAATAATGGTTGTACTGAACAACATGAAAGTGAAAAATCATTAAATGGAGATGAATCTGTCAATAAGAATGAAGCTGAGGTGAAGAGTTCTGTCCAGCTGTCCACTCTTCGCTTTGAGGTAGACTACTACTTTGTTTTTTAAGTTGTCACTTTTGTTATATTTGTGTGTGTGTTGTTTGGGTAAACTGTTTCCCTACGAACAATTATGAATAATGAACATATAGGCCAGTGATAATAATAAAAATAATAAGATATAGCGATATATCTCAATTTGTTGAACTGGTGAGGTTAGATAAAGATGAATTAGATATTACACAGAGGAGAAAATCTGAAATTCCATTTTGTTCAATTTGTTAATCATCCAACGTACTCCTTTTACATGTTGAATTTTATATATAAATTTAAGGTTTCACAAACTCTAAAGTGTTCCCAATTTCTGAAAACATCCTGAGTACGCTTATAGTTGAGACCTACCACCTGGTGGTTATCTAAAAGCAAAAATATTTTCAAAATGTCTATACACCATCAAGAAGTAGAAATATATGCACAATTATCTCAGTCAATCAAGTGATATCACTTGTTTTCTCCTGATATCTTCTATGTGAAGAGCAGTCAGTCTGAGCCTTAGATCTTTAGTATTGAATGAAGGCGTCCGGATGTGCTGAATATTGGAAAGTGGTAATTATTTAATTATGCTAATTGCTGCTTGAGGTCATCTGTATACCGATTTCTTAATGTTTAAATCATCAAAATTGTATGTACAATAATTTAGATTTAACAATCAAGGGATGCTCGCTAGTTGCAGGGTAGCTCTAGTAAGCTTACTGATTCCAAATGCATCAAGTGATTTCTTGAAATTTGTAGAGGTGTCTTCTGATCTTTGTATATTTTTAGATCTCATAAAAAATGAGAATCATATTCTCGACCATTAGTTGTTAGGACCTTATGCTGTTCTTTATACATACCTTGTCCTCCTGAATTTGGGAGTAACAGTTATTTGGTAAGTGATGATTGATTTATTCCTATGGTACTCAGGTGAGCAAGCACACGGGAAGGATCCACTTGTATGACTGCAACCCAGGAACAAATTGTAGACCAACACCACTTTTCAAAAGTTTCCGGCCTGAGGAAGTTGACTGTCGCTCAATTGCAGAAGAAAATGAGAAAACAAGTGATAAACCAGTTGAAGATAATTCGTTATATATGGAAGGTCTTATGGTTTTCATTCAAGAATGGAAGGACCTGAGGCCTATTGAGAAGAGGAAATTGCTGAATAAACCCTTACAACTTCCACTCTCTAATGAACTATGTTACTTAAGTGAAAGTCTTAACCACGAAAATGGGGTATGTATGTTATTTAGAATTTATCTTGATCATGAACATGTTTGTTTTACTTGCAATCATTTTGTTTCATGAATTACCTCAATTCCTAGTAGAAATTTGTTGACAGAAATTCTGCTTTTTTCTCTAAGGGACTACTGAAGGGTGGCAGTAACAGACGTAAAACACCTTTGACTGAGATACACCATCCATTACCGTCAAATGCTACTTGGAGACAAGTCGGTCTCTGTGTTGGTCATGGTCAAAAAGAGAAATTTTATACACAAGCTTGGTCTGACAAGGATGAACCACTATGCAAGCTTTGTCAGACTCCTTGCAAGTAGGTCTATCTAAATATTTGGGGAAATAGTTTTTTTAGTACTGTAAGTTACTTAATTTTTTATTTGTCCTGTTAAGTTTCACGAATTGAAAATAGTGTAACTTCAATTTTTTTAAAATTTTGGTCCGGTGAAGAGGTGAAACATGAGGACTTTATCATGCGAACAGATCAGATTCTGCCACATTAGAGTCGACCTGATGTTTCACCTCCTATAGCTAGTTACCGGACCAAAATGTCAAATATTGATATAGGACTATTTTCAATTCGTGAAAGTCGACAGAACTGGAACCAAAATATGGATAACTTACGGGGCTTAAAAATCTGTTTTCCCTTAAAAATCAGGTGGGATATATGGGTCAAGTTATTGATTGATTCTTTGATGGCAGTGGTAATAATGCCAAGGTGCCTCAATTCTTTGAGGACCTTTTCTGTAGTTTGAATTGCTTGGAAGAATATCGCTCACGAACTAGCAATAGGTTTCTTCGTGAGGTTTGGACTTGGTTAACTTACCACTACTTAAACATTACCTATATGACTCAAATTGTCGCTTGAAATATTTCTTAATAAATTTTACTGAAATTAACTCACAGGGGCTTTTCCAAATTGAGCATGGGATTTGCACAAATTGCCAAGTAAACTGTCATCAACTTGTGAAGCACTTAAAAGTTCTCTCAGTCGAGAAGCGGGAAGCATATATTAAGAGAGTGGCTCCAAATATTGCAAGACTTGATAAACTGTATGTTCAACCTACATTCCACAACTCTCAAATTGTTACATTCATATTTTGAAGTTCTTTCCAGAAATAATATCGTAGAGTGTTGGTGAAACTCTTTATTGCGTGAGACTCCAACATGTTTGGTGTGTGTCATCAGGGTTTGCAACTATTATATTTCTTTCTTTTTGTATCTTGGATCAGTAAATAAGTCCATTGGACTAAAAATACACAAAACTATTCTGTTTCTTTACCTGCTTCAGGAATAGTTCTAAAACAGGACAGAGGCAAAAATCGGATTCTAGAGTTCCCCTTCATCATTTGATATTCAATCTTTTGTCATATATGAGGGTTATAATACTGTTTGTTTGGCAATTTGCAGACTTAAAAAGCTTGTTCATGATCCTACAGAAGGCAATGCTTGGCATGCAGACCACATCATACCTGTGTATAAAGGGGAGGTACCTGATAGTCAATTTATTGAAATTTCTCTATTTATATAATATTTGAATCTCTCTCAGAATTTAAGCTTCTTATGAGAACATAACACCCTTTTATTTGATGAATGCTCTACTTGATTTCCCCAGGTGAATGCAAGCTAGAGAACATGAGGACCCTCTGTGTTGCTTGTCATGCTGATGTCACCACTGCACAATGTAAAGAAAGGCGTATTGCAAGAAATAAGGCTAAGAAACAAATCAAAGAGACTCTGAGTAAAGTGCTACAGGTGCTGTTGGTGCCTCATTGTTTTAATTTTGAGAAATCAACTGTGTATTCAGGTTTTGATATTGAAGCTTGTTCACATTGTGCCTTCAGAAATGTGATTTAGAGGTCCAAAGTGACAAACTGGATGATGATCTACTACTCGATATTCCGGGGAGTGCATATTCTGGAGCAAACAAAAACACAAACACATCCAACGACCAAAATCAACTGCAAGAAAATATTTGCAACGAAAGTGGTGAAGCTTCAAGCATCGTTGAGGGTGAGGAAATGTGCCAAGAAGTGGAAGAACCTTGTTTGCCTACAGAAACTGATGTAGTAGTGAAGAAGCATTACAAGTTATCACATCTGAAAGACGCACTCAAAGATTATGTATGACACGAGAGGTAGCACTAAAGGGATGGAAAAACGAGCATATTTCTCTATTTTTTGGTCCAGAATTTGTTCTGCAAACCCTATATATCCTCACAGATTATATCCATTTTTTTGTAATCAATCATATGTTGTTCAAAATGTAAAGGCCTTTTAACAAAAAGAGTTTCCTTGATGATGTTGTATGACTATGAGTTACCATATTTCATGGTAGATATATATACTTCACTATGTTTATAAAGCCTAAAGGCCTAATTGAATCCATTCAATTTCCCTCAAATCCAATCATTTTCAGTTGAATGTCCATGCGTTGAGAGTTCTAACTAAAGCATACAATGTTAACCATTTGTCCGTAAGAAATCAATGCATTTGGGTAGGACCATTTGATTACCATATTCTGCGATCAAGAGGTAATTACTAATTACCTATTAAATCATGCAATTTAAATCTTTTTGAAGTTGGATTTAACAAATTCTTGTGTAATATTAAATGTTTGTTAGACAGATCAAATTCTTATATATAACCTTTCTCATTTACCTATTAATCTTAAATGAGATGATCTTACAAGAGAGCATAGCATAAACAATATGATAGAATCTTGTAAGAGATGATCTCATGCACGGCTGTTTCACTTGACAGTATGTACCCCAGGAAAAGGAAAAGCAAGGGGAGTTAAAGAGAGAAATAGTGAAAAAGAAAGAGAAAAAATGTGTAAAAAGGAAACATAATACCATTTCCCATTTTCTTGTTTTCTCAATGGTTTGGGCTATTTTTAACTTTTTGCAAGCCTGAGGCACAATATACCTATTTACGAAACTGAAAAATATAGCACACTGCCCAAATATGAAACAAGATATTTCCTTATAAAGTAAACGAAATTAGATATAGATAACCTATAAGCATCTCTTCCATAGTTCCAAAACAAGTGCTCAAATCAAACCAATTCATTATTGCTTGTATTAACCTCAGCTGTGAAAAATTGTTCCGCTTATCTCGATAAAGCTTGTAGGAAATCTACAATGCAGCATCAAAGTAGAGCTTTCAGAAGCAGATTGAGCATTGCCTATATGCATTTCTTCACTAAGCTTCACCACTTTGTTATCTCTCAGGTTTCTTCCTTTGAGAGTTCTGATGCTACCGCCTCTTTGGGGAAGAACACGAGCACCTTTTAAATAGTTGCGATGGGATTTCTGAGATGCATCAGCTTGGACTTTTCTATCGGGACCCATCTGATTCGAATCACCAGAATCATCAGCTGAAGGACTGTTGGAATCTTTGGTGGTTTTAGCCAATTTAAGTGAGGTAAGGAGCATATCCATGCTGAGTTCTTGCTGAATAACAGCTTTGTTTTGTTCACATCCATACGAAGCAGCTACTAAAGTCCCAGCTAAGATAGGCATCAATTCAGGATCACTGAAGAAAACAAACGGCAAATCACATACCTGTTTTCATGAAAAGTGCAGTTAGATTCTGTGATCTGATATATCTGGGGTAGAATATGAGATGTCTAGAAAATGGCAAATTCTTGTATGCACCAGGTGCACCATGCAACTCAAGTTCATTTTCAAACGATATTAGTTGTTTTCACTGAAAAGTATTAGGCGTGTATAATTGCACCATACAATTGGTGTACAAGAGACTTGCTCCTAGAAAATTGACTCACCTTGTGAAGGATAGTAGGGCTCTTTCCCCAGCGTAGGACAGCTTGATTCTTGGGATGGAATAATGCGAAATAGCCAAGAAGTGACAAAGATTCCAGCAAGAGTGTACCAATCTGAGAAATCACGAAATTAACAGTTATCTTCAAACAATCAATAGTTATAGCAATAGTTCTCTCTTTCACACTGATTTATACGCAATAATGAAAAGCAGGACCAACATTCGCTATGAGAAAGAGTCATGAGATCAAAAGATCTAAGTTCAAGTTTTACTTAGACTTAACCTCTTAATACACATGCAAACTATTAGTATTACATTGGAATGAATGAACATAACAATAGACTAAATATGATATAGTAGTAAGCAGGCCAATTAAATACATTTTGTCAAATAACAAGTGCACCCCCTGTAGTCACGGGGCGTTGAATGCCATAATTGCGTCCAAACCCAGGGAGTACGGTCTAAAGTTCGATTAAGAATATAAAATCCCAAAAAATGATACCCAATAAATACACATGGTTCGTTAGTAAAAAAAGATTGTAGCACATTCTGACACAACACTAGACCCAATTGCTAATAAAAATTCCCATGCCTAGATTCTAAACCCCAATGGCCACAGGAATTCCAGCCAAAGATGGCAACGGTAATTAACATGAGATTCTAAACTATTAATAAAGGGTTCCATCCATAAAAGAATCTGGTAGGTTGTTTACTTCATGTGATAAATTGATACTATAAACTAAGGAATACCTTATCATTGGGTTGTCCCCAGTTGCTTGTACAATGAGGAAGGATAAAACTCATTAAGTGAAAGAGCTCCATTTTGAGATCTGGCTGGTCCTGAAATTTTGATTTTGTAGAAGAAAATAATCGATGTGTAACAGAAAAAAAAAAAAAAAAAAAAAAAAAAAAAAAAAAAAGACAACAAAGTACCAAAGTTGAATAGAGTGAGAGGACTCAGAGGAGGGGGGACTTACCAGCATTTTCTGGATAAAAGATATATCTACTAGAGCCAGATTGTTCAACACTTTCAAAACTCCAGTAGCTACTTCCTCGAAATTAGATGGAAGCACGTAAGAGCTCTGAAATATATGGTTCAAATATTACTTAGTGCCAAACAGGGTGCTGTTATATTTCAGAACAAGTATATTAATATTAAAAAGCAAACAACAGGCCACATGAGAAATGTCATCTTAATACTATCAACCAAGACACCAAAAACCAAAAATTTAAGCCCAAATTTATTTCTGTTCTCAAGGTAAAAAAAATTACAACTAGAAAATGCAATAAACTAGACCGTAAAAAATTCTCAGTTTTCATCTATCACAACCAATAAAACATGTTTACAGGCAATAACCAAGAGTTTCCAACAAATAAGGTAAAAAATGCATAATAGATTATGACTGCATGTAAAGATGATTTTCACTTAACCTGTTCAGCAAACAAGCGGTTATTCGCCTGCAATAGCACAGCAGATAACATGGAAGGAAGACAAACTAAGCCAGTCTCAGACATTGCTGAAAGAAGAAAGGTTGCAGGCCTCTTTGAGTCAGAGCCATATCCCTTTTTTGGTTCTGCAGAATTTGTTCCACTGTTATTCCTATCCTTCTCAGTAACAGAACACTGACGTTTATCTTCTGTTGGTGCTCTACGTGACTCATCTATGGCATCTTGTGCTTGCTCTTTGAAAGTGATATGTTCGACATCATCAGAGATATCACAAACGAGACTTCGGCTATTTGTTCCCTCAACATTTAAAGATTCATCTTGTTGTTTCCTCATTTGCACAACATCACTAGGAAAAGAATCCCAATCTATCGAGGATGATTCTCTAAATTTGGAAGTCAGAACAGTCAACAAATTAATACCTAGGAGAATAGACGAAGGGAAAGGAGAACCTTCCACCTGTGGTCGATCATAAACTGCAAAAAGATCTCTTAGCCGGTGAATAATCCGGTATGCAATAACGAGCTCAATCAAACCATCCTGCATCTGAAGTTGGTATTCGTTATAGCTTACGTGATCAATAATTGCTGCAACAGTCCATAGAAAACCATCCACTATTTCAGAAATTGATTCCATATCCCCAGTTGAGGTTTTACTTGAAACAAGATTAGTGGGACCAGGGATATTTGACGATGCTGCTGCCATCTTGATATAGTTCTCCAGTGCTGTTGCCAACATCGGAATGATTGGGGGCAAAAGATTCTGTACAAGGAAATAGCATTTGTTCGCTGGAGTAGCCAGCACTACCTTCAAAAGCCTTAAAAGATACATAGTAACCTGACAAGCTTCAGGTTTAGACGATTGAGAAGCTGGCAGGGCAGAAGCAATAAAATCAAGCAAACAAGCTTGTCGAGAAGCCTGCAACTCAGCATCCCTTCCCTCCAAGAACTAAATTTATAAAATAAAATAAAAGGTCAATGACAATTAATAACTCTACCGAACAAGATAAAACAAGAAGACAAAGTCTTGCATGCACCAGGTTCGCCGTGCAACTCAAGTGCATTTTTAGAAGGTATTAGTTGCTTACACTGAACAGTATTAGTTGGTTAGTAATAGATGTTTTCACTTAACAGTATTAGTTGTTTTCGTTGCACAGTGTTAGTTGTGCACCAGTTGAACGGTGCAACTGGTGTACAAGAGACTTACTCAAACAAGAAATGACTGTATCAAGAAACAAGAATAAATAGTCGACAAAATCCATGGACAAAGGTCACATACCTTGATCATTTCAGCAGTAATTAGCCCAAAATTAGCAGCACCATCTTTTCTCGCTTGGCGAAGTTTTTGTAAATCCTGTAGCCACCTACTGATTTTACCCCTTGCAGTTCCGACAGCAGTCCTATATCCAAGACTAGAACTTTCAGCAGCAGCTGAAGGCTCGGGAAATTCATGTTTCAGAGACATAAGTCTTTGTCGGATTTTTTTTATCCTTCGCTTTAGTGAGTGTTGCAATGCATCACCATTCAAAATACCAGTGGTTGATGTACAACTACCATCATTGGTGAGATTATCATCTCCATTGCCGTATGAAGTTGATCTACCTTGGGCTTGGACTTCTTTACCTGCAAAGCGTCTCAATAAAGGCGATTGGTCCCTAAAATCCATCGATGCTCTTTCTCGAATTTGTTCTAGATAAAATTTCCGCCGTTGTTCACTTTCGCTGAGTCTTTCGGCTAATTTTTTAGCCAAGAGTTCAGATTCTTCTTGCTGAGCTTTGGCACGACTCTCCTTCCTCCTCATTTGTTCCATAGCCTTGGCTTCACGGGCAGCACTCGATGCTTTCCTCTCTTCTTCCCTTCTCACTTGAGCTTCTTCCTTTCTTCGCTGAGTTTCTGCAAGTCTCTGCAGTTTCTCAGCTTCGATGAGCCTTTTACGTTCTAAAACGGCTTCTTCCCTAGCCATGTCCTCTTTCTGTTTAATTTTTATGATCTGAAGTTTCTCTGCTCGTCTCAACTCAGAATCATTAAGTTTCTTTCGCAATATATGTTTTTTGTTCTCTTCATTTAACGAGGTTATAAACCGTACCTCATTAACTTTACTGCTCTCATCACCAGCTCTTCTTACAACCTGAGCTATATAAGCTTCATGCCTAGATTCACTACGCTGATGGCGAGCAAACATCGACTCCCGCAACTTATTGCTGCGAACATTTTGCCATTCATTTACGCGGTTCAGTTTCTCAGATGTTCGTTGAAGCCTTTGAACTCTCTCATACTCGAGTTGAGCTCGGATTCTTGTGGCTCGGGCATGTTTTTCTTCAGCTTCTTTTTTAAGATCAAGACCAGATTTCTTCATCTTCTCAGGAGACATAAGTTTATCGTGTAGAACACGTACTCGCTCAGTGCTTCTCCTGCTCAGACTGGGTGAATAAGAGAAACGGGAAGATACACGATGATGAGGGGTTGCAAGTATGTCCTCCCAGTTCCTTTTTTCTTTCCAAGCATCCATGGACTTTCCTGAAATTCCATTTCTCTTTTCTCTCTCAGGGAATGGAATGTTTTTTCTCAAGGTATCAGCCGATTTAAAGTTTCTTTCAGCATTGTGTTCTACTGGGATCTTGATTTTCTTATGACCAAACTTCTCTGCATCAGAAGAAGATCCATGTCGTTCGACATTGCTCTTTCCGTTAACATAGGTGGTAGAACCCTCCTTCGGAGGTAATCTAGATGCCACAGGGCCTGATTTATTTGAATCCAGGTTTCTCTTTTCTTTAATTGGGTGCTGAGATGTATCTGAGACTCCATTCTGCTCCGGTACTTTTGATTTAGCTTCTTTAGAGACACTCATCAGATCATCTTTTTTGACGTACTGGCAACTATGACAATCAGATCCAAGATTCTTGGCCTTGTGGGAATGATCCCTAGTTCTCTCTTGTTGTATTTTCCTAAAAGCCTCAAGAGATGAAGACAAAATATCAGCCCTATGTGGTGAAGTTGTCATTCGACGGACCTGCCCTCAGATTAAAACACCAAGGACTCAGAAAATCGAACAAATAATGAGCAGCATGTAGATAAATGAAGTTGAGGAACTCAAACAAAGCCTTAGAGGATTAACGCATAAATAATCATCCATCCCATTCACATGGGATCTCCTTCAAGTACTTCTTTAAGCACTATGGTAAAATATACTCCCTCCGTCCACCAATCTTATGCACACTTGCCTTATTCGCATCCACCAATCTTATGCACACTCCATTTTTGGCAAAAGTTAATTTATCTGTATCCCCCAACCATTACTTAGTTACTTCAAATCCCATTATACTCTACTCACAAACAATCACTTTATCTATAAAAGGACCCCACAATACCTATAATATTCTTACTTTATCTATTTTATCTACTTTTTTCTTAAAACCTATGCCAAAAGAATCAGGTATAAGATTGGTGGACGGAGGGAGTAACTCATAAAAAATCTCTTAAAAGTTGAAACGTGAGATGTAAGGTCATCATATATCATAAAGAGCAAAAGGCACAGTTCAGAAATCAATACTTTCAAGACGAGCACTCACAAAAGAGAAAATTACCACGAGAGTACACAGGCATCCATCATCAGTGTTACAGAGTCATCATTTTCAAGAGAGAAATTAAACAAAATTTTAACTATTTCTCTGACCAATTTATTATTTTATTGGTTATTCAGTTAGTAGTAGCGAGAAAGTGCTGACCTCCCATGAGAGTGCATGTGGTCTGCGATGATCAGACAGCATTACGAGTGGACCCCCATCAGCTCCAAGAGGTGACGACCTTTTCGGTTTCTCAAAATTTTCTACTCTAGCATTCAGTTCTCTGAAATCCGATGCAGCTTCTTCAAGAACAAGGCTAGCCTCTTTCATTTGACCAAGATCACATTCAAGTTCACAGAGAAGATAGAGCTCATCTACAGCCCTATTAAGGTTTTCAAACAGAAAGCACCAGAGGCGTTCTCTAAATCTTTCTTTGCTTTCACCAGTGTCATCTAAATTGACAGCATCTGCATTCTGGCCATGCAGTAGATCATCAGGATTTGCTTTACATTTTTTATCCGTAGAAATTAAAACTGAAGCTGCCAATATAGATTTTCCACTACTTCCAGGTTCACAATTCTCTGGTGTTAGTATGTCAGAATCTCTGGTACTGCTCGAAGATGCTTCAATAAGAGATACTGCAGAAACATCGGGACTACCTAATTCTGATAAAGAATTAGCTGATTTCATCATTCCCATGTCTTTGTTGCTTTGGCTTTTCTCAACTTCTGGTTTGGAACGCTCATTTTCCACATCAGAACATGGTATAGAAGTACTCTGCCTAACAACTTTCTCACAAGTAATTTGCTCTTTGACACCTTCTAAAGACACTTCCTTCACTTCCTTAGTAGTCTCTTCTACAAGTACACTGTCCTCCACAGGATCAAGATTCTGAACTTTGATTCCCCCAAATTCAAGTTCAGCTCCAGGAGCTTTCCCATAATGTATGAGTGTTCCCTCATCCAAGTCACCCCACTTGATTTTTGGAAGGACCGTATCTTTACGAAAAGATTCTTGATTGACAAGGACTTTATGTGTAGTATCTACAGTACTTTTTGCTGCCAAATGAGATGGATCTAAGTCCTCATTATTTTGACTAACAACACATTTATCGAGGTAGTGTCCCACCGTCCCATTCTCATTCGATATAGAAATGGGTTCCGTAATATTACCCTGCCCAGCACTACCTTTACTTGCTTTGGAACTTTGGGTTGCATTTACGCTACTCTCCAGCTTTTGACCTGATAAAAGGTGATGATTAGGCTTGATGAACCTTTGCTTTCCAGACAGCCCTTCAACCCAACCATGTAGTGAGAACTTCATATTACTTCTGTGTTTCTGCGAAGAAGTTCATAAAATGACTCAAAGAAGGGAGTGAAATGAAACAAATCCATAAATATCTTGAATATTTACAAATGATCCTACCTGTGTCATTACCTTGAAAAATCAAATGAAAGTTTCTGAAATGCAAATCAGAAGAAATTGGTATGCAGGTGTTAAAATATAAACTTCCAAGTGCACTGAGAAAGTTATTGACTATGAATGAACTTCAACCCACAAAAACTTTAACAAAGCATTGCACAAAACCATAATGTTTGTAAGTTGCACACATTTGGTTTATGAACTTGGTATTTGAAACTCCAAAGATGAGTACATGAGTAAAACTGAAGATATCTTGAGAGGCAAATATATCATGTTACAGTTGATTATTCAACTCCAGTAGGATTGAATTGCAGAATGTGAAAATCAACAACCATTAAACAAGAGTTAATCATCCATCATAAAAAGTATAATACCAATCTCTAATCCAGATCAATCTCGTAAACATTCCTCACTCATCTCAATTTTAGGTTTTCCATGTGACAGAAAAACTTGAACAAACTCTAGGCTAAATATCCAAATTTTCACATAAAGTTAAATAACACAGCATAAATCCACAAAAAAATTTCTACCCATCATTGTACATAAGAGAAGCATAGGGAGAGAGAGTACAAGAAAATGCTTTTCTAATACAAGAATAATATAAAGTAAAACTCTATAATATGACTTCCTAACAATAGAATGAGTGCAAACAAAACCTTTTTGACTTGCATCCATCCAGAAGCTTGATCATCGCCTCCATCACCGCTCTCCATCAAAAAAATCAAAAACCAATTACTATATTTTCTAAAAAATCACTAAAACCATTCCCCCAAAAAGTATACCCCTCCAAGATGAAAATCCACAGCAAACACAACCAAATAAACGAATGCTTTTGATTCTCCAAAGAGTAAATTCGTTTACAATATCAAAACTTAACCGGAAAAAATTGAACTGAGAAGAAACACTGAATTATGTTGAATAGATGATCAAAATTTGAATAAAATCAGCCGCGCGGTGTGTTGAGAAGTGATTAGAGTAAGAATTTCCTCAAAAAATGCGGACTGAAAAAGCTTAATTAAAGTATCGACAAAGTAATTTGTTGGCTTGTTCTTTCCCCCTCGATCAGAAATGGAAATGGAGATGGTTCTGACTAAATGAATGATCAAAAATTGAATTGCAGTAGTAATTTTAAAGTAAATGCAAAATGAGGGAGATGATGTTGGGCGGAATTATATCCTGCCCATATATATCATCTCCTCTTAAGTCTTGGGCTTGCCTATTTGGGAATGAATTATTTGGGAAACCTACTAATTGATATTTAAAAAATTACCTATATAAAAATTAAAATACAATTTTTAAGGCTAAGTTTGTATGCAATAAATGCACAGTGTATTTCATAGTGTATTTTAAAATCATGTCGTTTATACTAAATCATGCAATTATTAATATGAAAAACAAGTTACACGGTTCTATGTAAAAAAATTGCATGTTTCAGTGCAATAAATTTCATGATTCTAAAATATATTAATTTATGGTGCACCTAGTAAAAATGAGACTCACTTTTTTTTTAATATACAACTAATACTTTTACCAGATGAGTTGATACTTTTAATTATATAAAAATTGGTTACACTTATTGTTTGGTGCAACCGATACGTCAAAATGTTATTCTTAATTTTAATATATAACACTTTAAATTACAATAAAAAAATTATTTTAATAATTATATGTATAAAATATAAATATCAAGTTAAGCCCAATTAGTACATCAGCCCGGTGTCTTCAACCTCTATGAAAAAAGTGCAGAATCATTTTTTTTTTCAAAAGTAGCGAGAAAAAATGATTTTGAAAGCAGTTTTTAGAATTTGAATAAATAGCCCAAATTTACTACAAATCAATCAATAGTTGTATTGTTTCAAAAAAAAAAAAAAAAACCAATAGTTGTATCAAGATTGCCCTCTATGCGCCAAATACAAATGATTTCCCCATAATTTTATTGACAAAACATTACCTTCGAGAAGGAAAATGGCTTAAAATTCCATGGTCTCAGATATCTTCAAAACGCACAAGACTCATTCATTCATTAATATACTCAACAAATTATTGCTCAAGATACAGAGTTCTTTACACATACAAAACTGACTCTCTTATTACAAGAATTCCCAATTCTAAAATGGAGACAAGAATACATCACAGAATACAGCTGAAGTAGGACAGGTAGAAATGTTCTACTCCCTATGATTTGCGACTGTTCTTTTCTTGAATGCCCGATTGTGCAAACCTCAATCTGAGAACTTCAAGAACATCTTCGAATTCTACTCCTTTCCTAGACAGCAAAACCATGGAATGATATAGCACATCCGCCATTTCAGAGGCTGTCCTAGATGGGTCCTCATTTTCCTCAAGTGTTCTGCACAACTCATCTGCCTCTTCCCTGCACAAACAGTAGCAAAGCACAGGATTAACATAATGGAGAATCAAATATTATTTACAATAATAACTTCCAAGAGAAACAAGATTCTAAGCAACAATACCTGATCTTAGAACACAGCAGCTTTTCATCAGATAACAACCGCATGGTCCAGGATGGTTTGCTATCTGTCTTTTCTAAAATTTCCTCTTTTCTTTTTGAGATAGTAGATTCTAATGAGTACAAAGTTGTTAATGCTAGTTTATTGACATCAACCTACAAAGGGAATTAACACAAATTATAATGTCCAGGCAAATTAGTTTCAACTTTGGAGTAAATTTTTTACCTGTGGATCATTTACGACCTCATCAACTGAAGTATAATAGCATGTCTCAGCTCCAGTATGACAAGTTGGTCCATCAGGCTTCCCCAGATATATTATCTGGCAAATGAATAAGCAATTAATTTATATGATTAATGACAAGAAAATAACAAAGAAAGTAGATCATGAAGATGTCATTGACTTACAGAATCACGGTCACAATCAAGAAAGATATCACAAACATTGATGAAATTCATTGAGGTCTCTCCCTTTATCCACAAAGATGATCTTGACCTGCTATAGAATGTTGCCTTTCTGGAAGAAATGGTATTTGAAAGGGCCTCTCTGTTCACAAAACCTTGCATTAAAACAGCTCCAGTATCGACATTCTGAGCTATCGCCACTGCTAACCCTTTATCATCCCATTTAACGCTATCCAACAAGGGACCAACCTATACTATAAAATAAATATTGCATTAACGTCTTTTTCCAAATTACAATTATGCTGAAGATACTGATATTTGAGACAATAAAAAGGGTTTTATTCAAATAACCATTGTAAATGACGGAAATACTTGCATGAATGTGGGCAGTAAAAAAAAAACAGCTTTATTGATAAGTTTGGGTTATTCACATTAGGTACATAGAAACTCAAGCACATTTCTAATAAAGTAAGTAAATTTTCCAAATTAAAATGAATAAAGTAATACAAATGTTGTGCCCAGATGTAGCTCAGATAATCATTGAAATTGATTACAAAGCAACGATGAGCACTTTATTTTCTATACCAGGCAATAAACGGTCTATGCAAAACAAAAACGCATTAGACACCTGGCATAATATGTAACTCAGGTACATAGAAACACTAAAACTCCTTTAAGATTGTAAGCATACTAACAAAAAAAAAATGAATGGGTATTTCAATTTTCAAATGTTGTGCCCAGATGTAGCTGAGATAATCATTGAATTTGATTACAAAGCAACGATGAGCACTTTGTTTCCTATACCAGACAATCAACGGTCTAAGCAACCAGGAAAGCATTAGACACCTGCCTATGCCCGGCAGAAAATGATGTCAACAAGAAATCAATGAATTTTTTTACAGAAATAAACATAATCAAGCATTCTAAAGAAAGAAATATGGGGTCCAGATGTAGCTCAAATAATTATAAGAATAAATCACTGGGCAACGATGAACACCTACAAAAGAAATCACAATGAGAGATGAGAAACCCATCTATCATGTTCCTTCTATATCTTCAGTTTCCCAGATATGTAACAGCATTCACCAAATGAAATAATGAACACTTGACTAACATCTGGTATTGAGGGTAACATGTTAAGTGAAAGAAATGCGAATATAAAAGGCAAAGAATTCATTCAAAAACTGGCATATCTGTCTGAAATATCTCAGCAGAGTCCTTGTTCAAAAAGATGTTTCTTCATAGAAAAAATGGAATTGTAAGAGACAACTCCGTATAAGAAATAAATACATTTCTACTCAAGAACTCCTCTTCAGCTATACAGAACACATAGAAACTACATAATCATCCATATGTTAGCAGTATATATGAATCTGAGATGCAAAAAATATAAACCAGGAAGCTCATTATGCAGCATCTAATTTATGATAAGCAAATGGACAGATACGCCAACCATATTATGATCAGATCATAATTCATTTTAATTTCAAAGACCAAGCATACGAAACCTCAAGATCTCATATTATAAAGAAAGCAGGGATTTAATCAAAGGAAAATGTAAAGCAAGTTACCTTGGCTTCTATATGCAAGCCAGGGTCTGAAGTTCTGAGGCAGGCAGAAACCCTGGTCGAGAGCCCACTAGAAGAGCTAAAATTGCGACATTGTGGATGAACTTTTGGAAGTTGAAAGCAGTTGTAAGGAACAGCCATTGATCTTGAATCGCCCTGGAATTAGTTAACAGTCAAGAGAATATCAGTGACCACAAGCATAATTGCTTATTGAGCAAGTAATCGCAATGAGCGTAAAGCAAACACGTAATTAACCAGTTACCAGAAAGTTTCGAATAAAACTAGTGTCTAAAAACCTAGAAACGAAACAAAAAGCAAATACAGAGAAATCAAGCACTCAGATTGAAATGCTCAGATATATATAGTGATTCTTCACTTTTCCTCAGAATCATAACAATAAATACACACACAACGAAGAAATGAAGCGTAGATTAATTTTTTTTTTTAAAATAATAATAAATCCCTAAATTTAATCACATTTAAAGATTAGATAACAAAAGCAATGATTCTAACATAAATTGTTACCTTTCTGCCGGAAAACAATTCTGTATTCTGCTGCAACAAATAACTCGAGAAAGATTCGAAGGTGTAAACGATGGCGTGGTGCTGCGAACGCGTCCGGTTAAATATATACAGAGAATTAGGGTTGCATTCGCTGATGGGCCGAGTCCTATGGGCTCTACATTTTGCATCACTTTCGCTTTGTATTTTTTGTAACTCCCTCCATCCCTAGTTTATTGAAGTATTTGTTAAAAAAAGTCCCACCCAAATTCAATTAAATTTTTTTATAAATAATAATAATACAACTTTTCTTTTTTTTTATCTATACCCTCAATATTGTATTCAGTGTCATTATTATTTTTTACACTAAAATTAATTTTATCTCGTTTAATTTACACAAATAATATTATTTTATCATTTAGTTTCCATTAATAAATAATTTTATTCCTTTTAATAATAATAAATATTTTTTTCTTAAAATTCGTGTATACAGTAAATGTTCAATCAATTATGAGGCGAAGAGTGTATAATTTACCTCTTCAACGATCAAGACTCATTTGTTTCACAAGACTAAATAAATTTATTGACATAATTGGGTAGATTAGATTGATTAATTTAAGATATATGTTTGTATTGTAAAATTATTATTTTTTTATCATGCACCGAAAAATTAATGATTATGTTTAGATTTAGAGATTAAGTTTTCAACAAAAAAAAAATAGAGATTAAGTGATATACCTATTAAATATCATAAATTAGCTTAAACTGAATTAATCACAATTTATTATTGTGAATTTATTCAATAATATATGTTGAGATGAGATACCTATTAAAATGTTATAAATATCTTTCACATTATATAGACTTAATATTTTTAAGTACAAATACGAAAACAATGCTGAAATATTATATTTGGGATAAATTATGTCTCGTCTTCCACATGAGCTATGATGTCCCTTAATACAGGGATTAGACAAAAGAAAAAGGATTAAGCGATCATAGTTTTAAATTAGGGATAAGTTTATAAATAGTCTAACATAAAAATAAAAGTTATTATGTGTCACAAAGTTTGTAGTCATTATTTTTAGCCAAACGAATATTTTTTTCCCAACTCTACCATTTTATCATTCTATCATTATTTTAATCGGTACCATCATATATAAATCATGTTCCACCATTCAATTAACTCCTTATCATTATCACTTAAGCTTGTACTATTATTAAATTAATCTCGTACTATCATTTTTCAACTCCGTACTATCATTATTTCGGCAAGTACCACAATTTAATTCAATTTGTACTGTCATTTATAATTTTGTACCACAATTTAATTAAGTTCGTACTACAATATTTTAGCTCCATGCCCTTTAATAAAGCCTGTATCATCATTTTTTTCAATCTTTTTTTTACTTCATTAAAAGTATAATGGTCTAAATAACT
>JBBCBC010000041.1:4848712-5096075 GCA_037126765.1 Stenogyne calaminthoides
ATTTATGTAAAATGCTCGTCTTATTAATATACAGAATAAGTCAACAGGATACAGGGAAACTACTCTTTTGAGAGGCTTTCTTTCTTGAGCTCATTCTAAACAAAAACACGGGCATGCATATTATGAAGTACAAAACCAAATAGAATAAAGGATCAGCAGGAACAATACCAATGAAGAAAATTTAAAAGACCAGAAGCTAAAAGCACGTGAAAGTAAACATGGAATAGAGAGTGAAAAGAAGAAGTCCTGCAGAAACTGAGACACCAAAGGTATTATTTTTAGGAACTTACTGGGGAGGTCACCAAGAAGAGCAGTGAATGGCTGCCACAGACCACGTGACTTTTCAGTTCTAATTTGAATAGCTCGAAGCTTTGAAGCTGCAACCATCTTCATGGCCTTTGTGATTTTCTGAATATTCCTAACACTCTTCATACGATTGCGAACTGCAGATATGCATCATCGTGATGAAATATATATTTTCCCCAAAAAGACAAGATCAACCAAAACTAAGCAAAATTAATTTTTACCAATTTGAGTCGAGATAGAACGAACTCCCAAGAAAACCTGCTCCCTGTTGGCATTTGACATGTGTTTGTTCATTTAGAGGTAAAGAAAAAAGGAAAAAAAGATGACTATTGCATGGTAATAAAGATCACACATCACTTGCCCATGGCAGAGAAAGTAATGGAATGGAGTGAATTGATATATATATATATATATATATATATATATATATATATATATAATATGAATATATATGAATATATATATATATATATATATATATATAAATACTAGTGAGAATACATACATCGAATAGGAAATAAATTTTACGTGTCACCACAAGATAAGCACATTGCCCACACGCAGGACACGCGAGTCCTTCAAATTGTATGCCACATAAGTTTCCTTCAGATGACAGTACTATGGAAGAAATTGTGTTTATCATTATCTTAAAAATGTAATGGTGTTTAATTAGTTCATACTTTTACCAAAATCAAAATTGTTGATCCCTCCACCGAAATCTACTAAACACAATGATTTTACTAATAAGCAAGCTAATTTTCAAATATTCATAGTTGTAATTCTTAGCACACTTAAAATATCTCCAGGACGTCTCTTGGTATAGCTTTAGTTAATGTGCACATAGACACATAGAGAGGCAGTTAGTAAGTATGCAATGCCACTCATATGCATGGCCATGCAGAAGATTTACATGCACAAGTGTTCACTCATCCAATGTTTTTTTGAAACATAGAACACTTAATGAATGTAAATAATCGTTTATATCCATTTACATATAAAACTGAGTTGTAAGGTCTATTTTGAAATAGATTTATATTTAGATCAGAGGTAAACACAGAGAAGATTAATTCTTGCATTCAACCTAACATGATTCTATCATTGGTTCATATAGCCTACCCCAATTATTTGGGATTACAGGCTCGGTTTGTTAGTTTGTTTAGGTAAACATAAGCCAAGCTCTCCCAGGCACATTTGATTACTAAATAAAGATGCAAATAAGCATTCAAAAAACACACGGGAGTTAAAAAGGGTAGCCAGAAAGAGTGCTCCCCACTTAAATCCTGACTAGAAGTCCATATTAACGAGCAAATTGACATTATAACACCTCAAGATAATCATTATCAACTTCAACAATTAAAAATCATAAGCCAAGCAGGAGAAGGCAAACAGAAGAAGAAAAGGTTTTTATAATGAAGTCAGAGCAAGGTGTAAAGAAAAGAAGAAATCGATCATTACCCTAGAAGAGGTGTACCTTGTTATCAAATTATCGGGTCTACATAACTACCATCTCAATAACAAACATTTCCAAACTAATTTAGGCCAAAAAAACACTAGACTATATTGGTGATGAGAAGCACATTTCCATGAGAAGCAATTAAGAAATCGAAATGCAACCAGAACAATGAAATAAAGAATCACAAACACATCTATCTATCTATCTATCTATCTATCTATCTATCTATCTATCTATCTATCTATATATATATATATATATATATATATATATATATGTGTGTGTGTGTGTGTGTGTGTGTATATATCCAAAAATGAAGGCAAAAGGAGAGGCGGAATCGTACTCGGAAGGCGCGACGGAGGAGCGGAGGGGATTGACAAGGTGAGGAGAGATGAGAGGGGCAGCGATCCGCCTACCCTCGCGTCTGAATGCAGCCATCGCCATTTCTTGCTCTTCAATTCGATCTGATAACCAAATTTCCGCTTCTGTTCGGAACGAGAGATGTGAAATCTAGGGTTTCTTTCAACTGATCACAATGGCTCTTTGTGCGAGACAGATGCTGATAGCTGAGTGGCAAAAGCGGTAATTAATTTGTCTTGTTTAGTAGTTCCACGACGTCGTTTGCGGTTGACGAAGGAAATTTCGCTTGCCCCCCTTGAAAAGATGAAAATTCGTTTCGGGATGTGAAGTTTAGTAATAGTGATCATTTTGGTACAACAAGCTAATAGATTGTCACAATTACTAAAAAAAACTCTAATAATTCGTACAAGATATTGTAAATATTTTGAATATTGTTTTTAAAAATCTCCAACCCAAGCACAACCTTAAAAATGATTTGGAGTTGATTAGGATTAAAATAGTTTTATCTAAATGAATATATTTATTTGAACAATTAAATTCTAAAATGGTACACATGACTTTGTTTTTTCTTGAGATGCACCAAATTTATTCATCAAGGGACACCCAAATAGTCACATGGTTTTCAATTTAATTTCTTGCTAATATATCACACTCATGTCTCATTGAACTTTACCAGCATTGTATTTGATATGAAAAAAACACAATGATATAGAGACATTTAGCATGAATGATTATCCTCTGTGCAACAACTAACAACCATTGTGAAGGGTGATCAATTCAATTTGAATCGATGCTCAAAAAAAAAAAACTCAAGCGAGTACACGATAAAATATTTACTGATGCATGCGCATGGGTCCGAATGGAACCTCACAATGCATTTGCTGTTAGGATACTACAGAGAATTGGAGAGCTGCAAAGAAGGTAATGAGATACATTCAAGGATATACGGTTTTCTTCATGTATGTACAAATGAATAATCTAGACGTAATTTGCATTGTGATGCCTTTCTTGGATGTGTAGATTCACAGAAATCAGCATGTGGTTCGATTCTCAACTACTGTCCTAACTTCGACTAACATCCTCCGATAAACAGTGAATGAGACTTCTTGAAGGAAGCCATTTCCCAGCATCTTCGTTGTTCCTCTCATTAGTATCACTTTCAATCTGGAGGTCCCATTCTCAAATCTTCTGACACAGAGCCCTAAATATTAGGATTTAGGATTCAATTCGGACATTTGAATAAGATTTCGATGCATTGTATTATGCTCAATGAATCGTAAGTATCAACTTTTGAAGAATAAGTGCTAACCTACCTGATGTTCTGAAGGACTCAGGTTAGGTAATTTTCAGAGTAGAGCCACCTTCCTCTTGAGTTAAGTGCTCCACAAGTGGACCGACCATTCCTGCAAACTCGTGAATATTAATTTTCTGATACTCGTAGTATTTTGGAACTATCTCAGCCTTGTAAAAAGAAATAGCATTACTACATACAGCAATGAAATTTTAGCCAGCTATATTCTTCTACTTCCAAGTATCATAGTGTTTTATAGTTATCTTGGAAATAATACACTTTCATCTTCATAAAAGAAAATTTTGCCTCCAATTTTCAAAGTAATGACATTCCATAAAAATATACATTAGAAATGTTTACAGATGACAAAACAAGATACAAAAGCCAGATTCATGTTAGTGCATAGGGTGATTGAAAAGATTAATGAATCCTCCATATGACTATTTTTTGCAGAAAATATATACTACAGTTCTTATTTATAAGATCTAAATATACCTGAATTTCTTAATGTCCAAGATCCGACTCAGTAGCTTGGGCCCAAATCTGCTAGGCCATCAACAATTGATGTGAACGTGCCAGAGAGTTTCATGAACAAAAATCACCAATAATCTTTACACGAACACACGCCATGTCTGAAGTGGTGAAAGCGGCTAGTATCACGAACTATAATTTCTTGATTCACAGTCCCCGAGACAAACTTCATAAATTCATGACAGTCTCCACAGATGCGAAGATTCTTGAAGATTCTGATCTTTCCACTAGTGGCCTTGTTTATGAGAGCAAAGCCTAAAGCCAACCTTTCACTGTGATTCGAAAAATTATCGGCTTTTTCCTTCCCCAATACATTATGAAGCGCATATTTCACATTAGGCACATAACCATCTTCACCAATTCTCTGGCCCAATTCCTCCAACTTTTGATGGATATTGGATAGTTTTGGATGAGATGAATCCTGAGATAAGAAAACATGAACTTGAGCATCAATCTCGACCCAGCTGCACCCAGGTTCCTTCTTTATGCCTTTACTGGACATTGATGCTCTAACTTTAGAGACATCATTCCACCTCCCTTTGCTAGCATAGAGATTAGATAACAGAATGTAGGTTGAATCTGTTTCTGGATTGACTTCAAAAAGTTTCTCAGCTGCTTTTTCACCCAATTCGACATTTCCATGGAGTTTACATGCACCAAGAACGCTCTCCCAGATCAAAGAATCTGGAGTTAGCTCCATATTCTCAACAAGTGTTTCAACCTCGTCGAGTTTTCCAGCTCGACCAAGTATATCAACCAAGCAAGCATAGTGCTCAATGCCTGGAGTAATACCGTACAATTCACTCATCGAGTGAAAATGCTTTTTTCCTTCTTCAACTAATCCAATGTGGCTACACGCAGAGAGGATCCCAACAAATGTAACTTCATCAGGCAACACTCCTGCGTTTATCATTTTTCCAAATGCTCGAAGAGCCTTATCACCTTCCCCGTGTTGAGAATACCCATTTATAATTGTGTTCCACATAACAGTGTCACGTGATTCCATGCCATTGAATAATATTTCTGCATCATTAATATATCCACATTTTCCATACATATCGACCAGGGAACTAGATACAAACATGTCGAAGGAGAGCCCAGATTTAATAGCCAACGAATGCAACTGCCGTCCACTCTCAAGGCTTGCAATCCCAGAGATACCCCTTAAACAGCTGGCAACAGTGAACTCATTAGGAATAACACCGTCTCTTCGCATCTCGTTGAAGCAATGAGCAGCTTTTTCCCCCTGATTAGACTGTGAATAACCCGAAATAATAACTGTCCAAGTGAAAACATCTTTCTTATCTAATCTGCTAAAAATAGCTTCCACATCCTCCATGCTACCACACTTGGCATACATATCAATTAGAGCAGTTCCAACATAAACATCACCGACAAAGTTATCTTTAACTATGTGTGCATGTACTTGTTTCCCAAACTCAATATTCAAGAGGCTCGAACAAGACCTCAGAATGCTAACAAATGTATAAATGTTGGGCCTGAAACCATCACTTAGCATCTGCTTGAAAATCCTGGTTCCTTGATCAAAAGTTTCATCATCGTGGAATCCAGATAAAAGGGCATTCCAAGAAATTATATCCCGGTTAGTCATTTTATCGAATATATGATACCCATCAGATGTTGATCCAAGTTTCATATACATAGCAGTTAATGCATTACTGACCAAATCATCAGATTCAAAACCGAATTTGTGTGCACATGCATGGATGCTTCGACCATATTTCAGATCACCCAAATCAGTGGCAGCACTAGCAAGACTAGACAGAGTAAACTGATTAGGTCTCATACCAGAATTCCTCATCAGGTTGAACAACTTGGCTGCTTCTTCCTTCAAACCTTCATGATCAACCACACTGATAATCGAACTCCATGCAACTATATCAGGATCTTTCATCATCTTAAACACTTTAAGTGCATCATTAGCTACTCCACATTTTGAGTACATATTAACCAAGCTACATCTAACAAAATCATCAAGTTCACCCCCGACCTTGATCGCAGTTGAATGGATTGCCTGACCAGCTCTAAAAGCACCAGAGCTAGCAATTCCTTTTAAAACAATAGACAGCGTGTAATTACTGAACCTCATTTCTGGCTCTGTCATTTTGCAAAACAATCGCAAGACAGCCTCTCCATTTCCCACCTGTGCATAACCATTAAGTAAAGCATTCCACAACACTGCATTTTTTTCCGGCATCATACTAAAAACATCTTCCGCATATTCCATCTCTCCATTTTTTGAGTAAAGGTCGATTAAAGAGGACCCGATATACACATCTGAAAGAACACCAATCTTAACCGCTTCTGCATGCACTTGCTTCCCAAAATCTAAATCTGATGACACTGAACAACCCTTTAATACAGTGGCTAAAGTAAACTCATTCGGCCTCACACCCTCCCTCCTCATTTCACAGAACAAATCAACACTCTCCATCCCCCGCCCTTTAGCCACAAAACCCGATATCAAAGCAGTCCACGACACCACATCTTTCACAGGAATTTGCTCAAACAAATGGCAAGCAACTTCTAACGCCCCACATTTCACATAGAAATTAATCAGAGAAACCCACAAATGCGAATCAGGCTCAATCCCACTTCTAACTATACAACCATGAACCACTTTTCCTTCTCTAAAACGAATTTCCGACGAACAATCTCTCAGCATCTCAGAATACCATTTAAGCCTACTTTGTCCACTCTCACTTACCCAGCCCCCTCCCGAATTTCTACTCCTTCCAATTACCCTGTTTTCTAAAACCTCTAAAGAATAACCGTATGCTTCTTTTAACGCATGCCAAGACCGTACCTTTTTCGAGTTCCTTCCACAACTGAACTCCCAATTGGGATTTTCCGAAACTCTCAGAGCAGAGGCAGAAAAGGAGGAACGGGAGCTGAACGACGGAAAGATGTGGTTTTCATTGCGGAGAAACGTCGAACACCTTGCGGGCACTAAGTAGAAAGTTGATAAGATACCTTGAATTACAGTTTGGGGTGAGTTGCGCATTTGTAGAGGAGCAAAATCGCATCCCATTAGGTCTGCTTGAGCGATAATGAAGAGTTATTTCATGGTGAAGCTGTGGCGGCAGATGGTGTGGGTTGTGGGTTTTAGTTTGAAATTTCTTGAGCTTTTTAAACCATATTTTTAGGTTCCACAACTTGAGAGATATTCATTAGTCTTTTATTTTTAATTTTAAGGCTAATATATTTTTCATTGCGGTCTATTTATTAATAAATAATAGTACTATTAGTTACCTCTGTATTAAAAAAAAACACTCCAATTAACTTTCATGATTTACTTAGCAGGTGCCTATTTATTGGTTAAATATAAAAATTGGTCTTACTTTTTTATATATAATAAAAAATTACGTGTTATACATAATCTAAATCTATCTTAATTTTTCTAAAATAAAAAATCACCTTGTTTATTGTCAAATTGGGAAATCTTTTGTTTTAAATCAATTAGAAAAACCCACAAGCTAAAGCATTATTGGGATGACCCATTCGAAAATTTTTGAAGCAACCATGAAAGATCGCATACCCAGTCATAGCTCGCTCACGAGCAAGGGCGAGCATGCATGTCAGAGCAACTCCGTCGTGACATCTAAACTCACTCATAAATAAGGTGTGATCTCACCAAACGTCTCAAATAGGGGGAAACGGAACCCAACGAAGGGCCAAAGTCACAAACCTACGATCAAACTAAATTTGAGTAAATTATGACGAACCAATGGTCGTGATAGAAAACCTATAATAAAATGTCACAATCATACCTTGGTGAAGATGCTGGAGCAAAAGACATGTAAACTCATGAATAACAAAGAAACGGAAGTTGGTCCTTTGGAGAGGAACGAAAGAGAGAGCAACCATAAGCACTAGTGCCGGTCCTAGGAATTTAGGAGTTTGAGTCGACCTCATAATTTTTTTATATGAACTCAGAAGCAATACAAAATTTTAAATAACGTCCTTGTACCTTTAAAAGAGGAATATAAACCTTTGTCGCTAGGCCAATGTACTACACATAAGTAATGTCACACCTATAACTATACCAATACATACATATATATTTCTAAAAATTATATGCCCCTAAAAATTAACGAAATTCTCGGGACCGAGTCAATCAACTCATCTTCCTCGAGGAAGGAGCGTCAGTGATAAGCACACACTATATTCATGTAGAGAAAGATAGAATGGTGGAAAGGTGGACCCAAATGGCGAGGAGGCCAAGTTTTGATCCTAAAATAATATACAATTGCTAGGGCTCTTAAGCCTCGACTCACTTTCATGTTTCAATGCAAGAATGCTTTAGTTCTTGCCGCGTAGCTTAATGTCCATTTGCTTTTCAATACATCACGTTCTTAACTTGTTTGATAATTGTTGATTTAAGTCAATTCAACACTCACATGAGCCATTAACTAGGCTAAACTAAAGTATAATGGCAATAATATTCAATATCGCATATGTTCATATGCCAGAATTACTGAGTTAATTGGGTTTTTTTTTTTCGTGGGTCGGGCGGGGTTTTTTCTTCTCTCGCAAGCCTTGACCATATATTTCTTCTTCTTTCTCGCGTCGCAACAAACGCGATTAGATCTCAGTTTTGGTTTTTTCGGCGCTGCTTCTTCAGGTTTTTCATTCTCTTATCTTGTTCTTGTTTTTTTTTTCTCTTCCATATTCTTTTCAATTTATTCAGTTTTCTCATCTTCACAAATTTACAGCTTCTTCTACACTCTCCTCACGTTGTTCTTTAAATCTGTAATCTTGGACTGAGCATTTTTTTTGCTCTTGTACTGATTTTTGTTCATGTAGTAACACTTGTTTGTTCATAGCGTAACACTTTTTTGTTCATGTAGTAACACATCAAGTTGTTCTTTAAATCTGTAATTTTGGACTGAGGATTTCTTTTCGTGCTTGTACTGGTGTGGTAACACGTTTTTCTTCATAGGGTAACATTTTTTTGTTCATGTAGTAACACTTGTTTTTTGAGTGTGTTACTTTCTGGTTCCAAGTATTATAAACATTACTAAGAGGTTCCAAAAGGTGGAAGGATTACATAAATGCCCTTAATGAGTCTTCTTGTTCCTATTTTTTTGTCTTCTTGCTCCTATTTTCTATCTTGTGTCTATTTTTTTTATTCATATTTTATCTTGTGTCTATTTTCCTTTATTTATTCTTAATTTTTTATATGTATTATACAATAAGGGAGTTGATGACAATTTTTGAATATTTTCCTTTATTTAAAATAAGATAATAATTTCAAATGGGATTACGTTATGTATACACATTCAAAATTTCATATCTAAATCAATTAAAATACCAAATTTTACATATTTAAAATAAAAAAATTACATATTCTCATCAAAATCCTGAAGAAATTTACATGTTTTCGTCTTATTCGGCATGAACATGCATCCGTACATGTACATATGCATCTACACATGAACATATGCATCCACACATGAACATATGCATATAAATCTAGGAAAATTAAATTCCAAAAACTTGGCAGATCTATCTTCATCTTCTTCCTCCATCTTCAAATCTGCATCTTCGGCATCTTCAAAAAGCCAACAATCAAGAAACTTATGAAAAAACCACCGTCAAATTTCTTCAATATAACCAACCATCATCTATAACCTCCTCATATAAGCAAGAAAAATCTCAAATAAATAGCAAAAAAACTTGAAACACATACACAAAAAATTAACAAAACAAAACATCCAAACACAAAACACAAACCCATTTATGAAAAAATCTCTGCAACATTCAAACACAAAACACAAACCCTTTTATTTCATCAAAATCCCCCAAAATAACACAAACTCATTTCAAAAAATCTCTGCAAAAATAACTCAAATATAGTTCTTGACCTCTGTCAACATAAATCTACAGTAATACAAAATTCCAGATATTCAAACCCAAAATGGCAGCAAATAAATCATATACCTTACAAAAACTCACCCATCCATCGATGGAACCTCTCCAACTCCGGCCACACCCTCACCCGTCCCCCGCTCTATTCTCCTCTCCTCCGGCGCCTCCGCCATCAGATCTCGCTCCAAAATCACATTCCCCTGCATCCAAAATACGTCGTAACACCATGAAGTCTTCTTCTCCTTCTCTGGCTCCGTACAGTCGTACCGCTGTGGCGTCTTCAATGGTCGTCTGCCAAAAAATCCTTATATTTCTTCTTCGTCCGTCGGCGATGGGTGGCTCTTCTTCGTTAATTTCGTCGTCTCCGGTGGTGGCTCTTCTTCCTCTAGCCGCGCCGCCTTCGCCTTTTAACAACCCATGTTTCGATTTCGGGTATTTGGAGACCACGACCGATATTTTTCTTCATGGGGAGGTAGTGGGAGGCGGCGGCTTCTTCATGTCGATCTGGTTTTGTGTTTGGGATTTGGGATTTTGATGGGGGAGGATTGGGGTTTGTTGGGGAGTGGGGGTTTGGAGGGAGACGATTTTGAATTTGGGTGGATTTTGATTGGAGAGAGAAGAAGAAGAATTCTAAAGAAGGATTTTGAATTTGGGTGGATTTTGAATTTTTTTCTTGTTTAGGCTAAAGATTGGGTGAATTCTGAAGAAGGATTCTTCTCATGAATTGTATTTTTTAATCGTTATTAGCTGACTATGGGCAATAAAGTCATAGCATTATAATTGGAACCTCCTAGCAATTGTAAAAAAGTCTTACAACCTATTAGCAATATTGTGATCATTTTGAAACCTTGTTGTAATTTTCTCTTGTTTTTTAGTAATATATAACATTGCATACATGTCATCCTAATACTATGTGAATACTCATGTGTTACCATATGAACAACAACACAAAAACTTAACAAAAAAATAAAAATTAAAAAATTATGTGATCAATAAGAATTGAACATACGATCAAATACATTTAGCAATAGACCTAAAACACCAGACTACAACACATATTTAATAAAGACATTCTTTTATAAAGATATATGTGTCCACCCACCCCACAACTCTGGCCCGTCTAGGCTTGGCGTGGGCGGGGAATCCTCATGAAAATTCATGGGATCCTCCGATGGGGCGGGAATCCATGAAATTTTTTTCGAGGGATGGGAATTTTTTCCCGAAGGTCGGGCGGGCGGGCGGGGATAGCATTCCCGCATGGGTGGGGATCCCCATCCTGATTTCACGGGGCCCCGAATTAATTTTATAATTTTAATTAATATATATAATTATATATAAACATATATATAATTAAATAATATGTTTTAAAATTCTAAACTCTAATCTTGAAATTATAGTTTACTAATATATATTTTTTGAGGAGGAGCTTGACATGGATGCAAGTGAAACAGAGAATTGAAGTTGTTTAATTATGAGAAATAATAAAATGAGATAAACAATGTTTATTTTTTTTTTTTTATTTATGTTGTATGCTTAATTTTATATTTCGAATTTTTGTTGATGTTGATGTTGAACTATTTTTTAATTTTTATAGATGTTGTTTAATTTGTATTTTGAATTTTTATATTCGTAATAAAATTGTGAAAATTAAATTTTTATAATAAAAAAAAAAATGGGTGGGAATTCCCGAATCCTCATGAGGATGAAAATTCCCGGAAATGGGGAACGGGATTTGATTTTTTCCTCGAATGGTTCATGGGGGGCGGGAATGGGGAGTTGTCCCCTCGCCCGCCCGCCCCATTGTCAAGTCAAGTCTCAGTTCCGCCCGCGCTTCGTCTCGACCTCTTGACATAAATTTTTGTTTATTTTTGTCTTAATTGTGTTGTATTGCACATATCACTATTATGTAATATTTCACAAGAGTTCTACTCAAGTATAATAAGAGAAATATTAATAAATAATTGGTTATAAAATATATTATTAAATATTTAAAATATAATTATTAAATATATTTTTAAATCTATTAGAGTATAAATTTGATTATATTAATTAAATCTTATTATATATATATATATATCCATATTAATATTTAACAATAATACTAATAAGGAGCCGTATATAGTCATGGAAATTTGTAACAAGTACGTGACCAAGGATGAAAATATCCCGATATGTTCGCGATATATCTCATATTTCGTAAGTGCGATATGTGAGGTAAACAATATGTTTACTGTATATCGTGAAGATATCGCGATATATCGCAATATTTCTCGATATATTGTGATATATCGCGATATCTCGTGATAATTCGCAATTAAATATTAAAAATTTTTATTTTTTTTATCACATTTTTTTACTTTTAGAGGGTAATGTATATATTTTTCTTGATTATGATGAATATATCGCAAGTTATTGCAAAATATCGATACATTATCGGTTCAGTCATAATATAAAATTGAAAGAAAATCGAGAAATATCGCGGATAAATCGCAAAATATTATATATATATTTTTTAAATCGTAATTCTTTTTTTAAGAAAAAAACTCAACTATAAATAGTAATGTCAATAATAGAGTATTCCTATAATAAGTTGTCAATTTATTTCATAATGTATTTTGCTAGAGATATATTATATAATTTCAAGGTACCAAATTAGTAGTGTAACTGTGCAATACATCTAATATTGTTTTGATAAAGATGTTATTTAAATCTTTTATATTTGAGCATAAGTCATCATTTAGGTATAATTGTATTGTGATGTAAATTTAGACATTTTGTGTTGTATTATATATTATATTGTAAATTGTTTAATATACGTCAGACAGTATTTATATAATCTTTTTTTTAAACCAAGACAAAACTCAACACGAGCATGAACTATCAGGAAGGCAATCCACAAAGAACAGACGCTCGACCCAATAATGAGGACTATAAAAATCCCTAGCTTTCCTAGCCAAAAGATGAGCCATTATATTGGCATCACCAGAAATCCACCTCACCTCATAGTGTGGATGAGATCGTAACACATCTTTGCAACCTGAAATAATGCTTCCAAACACTGTCAAAGTGCTCTTCTGAATTTGGATAGCGTCCACCACTAATTTCGCGTCCATTTCAATTATCACCCGATCCACTCCAAGCTCTTTTATCCACGATAAAGCTTCGTGGAGTCCGATCGCCTCTCCTTCCTCAGGTTTATACATACTCGGCATAACATGTGTACGGCTGTAAATATGTCGTCCCCATTCATCATGAATGATATATCCCAAACCCATTTCCCAAGAATCCGCGAAAAACGCTGCATCAATATTCAATTTAAGATAATCCGCCGGAGGTTTATGCCAACTCTTGCACACACCCAAATTTTCTTTCATAACTGATCTTTTCCTTACTGTCTTCCAATCGCTGAGATATTGCTGAGCTTGACGGACTACCAGTCCCGCCCCCATGAAAACCATATCCCAAACCCGCACATTCCTTTCTCGCCACAAACTCCATAAAATCAAACAAAAGGCATCTGTCTGCTCAATCGAAAGAGTGCAGAGGAGCTGCAACGCCAATCAACTAAGCCGTCTGCCTTGTACACAATTTCATCCAATGGGGCCTGTAACGAAACCAGATTCCAACAATCTTGAGCAAATACACAGTCCACAAAGACATGCCAACTTGTCTCCCGACCCTCCTTGCATAGACCACATGTATTCTCGACTTGCATATGCCGACGTCGTAACTCCATCCTAGTAGGCATAAATCCCTTGCACAGCTACCAAACACAAGACTTTATCTTTGACGGGATTTGAAGAGACCATAGACGACTCCATCCATCAGCCCTATTAGATTCCATAGTCGATATCAACTTTATTCCCATTCTATATGCCGACCGAATTGTATAGCTACCCGTTTTATCAAAGTGCCAGATTAGTGAATCCGGAACACCCACCGGCGGAACAACCATATTTAAAATACGTTGAGCATCTTCGACAGAAAAAGCTTCCCGAATAACCTGAACATCCCAAAAATACGTGCCCGAAATAAGCAAATCCGACACCATCATATCTTCAAACCCACTAACTATTGGAGTCTTCACGTAAAACTCATCGTTTGAATCGAGCCAAGGCTGATTCCATACCGTAACCCTATCATCGACCCCAATCTTCCAACGTGTTCCCCTGCGTACCAAGTCCCTAGAAGACCAAATACTATGCCATGTATAACTTGGATTCCGACCAATAGTTGATGATAAAAAATCTCCCCTATGGAAGTATTTAACTTTGAGAACACGACACACCAATGCATTAGGTTCGTTTACTAAACGCCAACCCATTTTGCCCAGCAACGCCAAATTAAATATGTGTAAGTTTTTTAAAGCCATACCTCCATCCCTTTTCTCCTTGCAAAGCTCCTCTCATTCCGACCAAACCAGTCCTTTAGCTTTGTTAGAATCATTACTCCACCAAAACACATTTATCATCCTGTGAATCTCATCAAGAAAAGTTGAAGGTAGCAAAAAGATGCTCATGCAAAAAGTGGGAAATAGTCTGCGCAACAGATTTAATCAATACCTCTTTCCCTGCTTTGGACAATTTCTTCCCTTTCCACGTATTCAATCTCTCCCATAATAGATCACGAATGTAAGCAAAAACTGCTTTCTTGTCCCTGCCAATTAGAGAAGGGAGACCCAAGTATCTACCAATATTAAGGTTTTGATGGATACCCAATATATCCCCAATACTCTCACTAGTCTCACTATCAACATTCGTGCTGAAAAAAGTTCCCGATTTCCCATAATTAATAGCCTGCCCCGAGACACGTTCATACGTAGCAAGTACACATGTTTAGAGATTGGGCCTCTAAATAAGTAGCTCTACAGAATAAAAGACAATCATCGGTGAATAATACGTGAGAAATCATAGGACTTTGACGACATACTTTTCCACCATGCAACCTCCCTTCACGATTAGCACGACACATAAGTGATGACAAACCTTCCGCACAAAGAATGAAAAGATAGGGTGAAAGTGGGTCACCCCTACCAAGGCCTCTTCCTGGAATAATAGGGCCAATAATCTCATCATTTACCCGAAAGCTATACCTTATAGTACAAACACAGAGCATCATCCATGTAATCCACAACTCACCAAACCCTAATCTCCTCAACATTGCTTCCAAAAAGGATATTTTATTAATATGTTTGCTTTAAACATATTATTTTATTGTGATATTAAATGAAATATATGTATAATAGTATCTTGTAATAATTTATAAAATTTGCTTAAATTTTTTTTTTACAAATTTTTATATAAATTTTTTAAAATTTTAACATAATTTTCGTTAATTTTCTAAAAAAATTGCTATATCCATATGTTATATCAATATATTCAATATATACATAAAATCAAGGTTGCGATATTTTTATCCTCGCAAGTAACAACGTTTTATAAAACCCAGAGTCGCGAACACAGACAAAACGCACGAAAATCAGACCTAAATTCCTATCAAACTCAAACGTATGGCATCGTCGGAAAAACGATGCCTATACGAAGTCCTCGGCGTAAGCCGCGACTGCACCGCCGACGAAATCCGATCCGCGTACAGGCGGCTCGCCCTCCAGCGCCACCCGGACAAGCTCGTCAGGAGCGGCGTCCCTGAGGCCGAAGCCACCGCCGCTTTCCAGGAGCTCGTTAATGCTTACGAGGTCCTATCCGACGCGCACGAGCGCGCGTGGTACGACTCGCACCGCAACCAAATCCTCTTCTCCTCCACCACCACCGCTGGGAGCGATTCCGCCAGTCTCGTGCCGGATTTGTTTTCCTTCTTCTCGAATTCGGTCTATTCCGGGTATACGGACACGGGGCGAGGGTTTTATAAGGTTTATGGCGATTTGTTCGAGAAGATTTACGCCAATGAATTGAATTTCGTGAAGAAATTAGGGTTGCCGCTCCCGAAGGAAGCTCCGGTTATGGGCAATTTGGAGAGTCCTTATGCGCAGGCAAGAACTTTCGTTACCCTTGGTCTTATTGTTTATTGAAACGTTGGTTAAATGTGAAGTCTTTAAGCTGAAACTGCCAAAATATGCATGTGGAGATATTCATCTATTACTTTTAATTTGCATGTTTAATTGTGTATATGGTTGCACATTGCATTTCATTTTTACAATAAATTCCAAAAGATTCGGAAGTCTTGACAGTAGGTTGAGCATATACTTATGTTTCAAGAAGACCCCCTTCCCCAGATTAGACTAATCTGAGGGAATATGCATACTAGCAAAGATGGGGTCAATTATGGGTTCACCTTTGGACTTACCCACTATTTGTGATTAAGGATTTCTTAAAGGACGTCCAGTGTGTAGGATGTGCAGTGCAATCTTGAGGAGGTTATTTGAAATTGCCTCATTCACCATCCCTCTTTGCACCTGAACATTTGTGTTTTTCTCCCATCCCCAACACACGTTTAAGTTCATTCATAGTTGTTTAGATTTGTTGATTTAGCTTATAATTACATATATTATCTTCGTTAATTATTCATCTAGTCTGTAAGTAATACATATTTACATCGTTGAGCTAATAAAAAAGTTAAAAGTAGACTAAATCAAATGACAAATAGAATACCATCATTATATATATATATATATATATATATATCGCCTTGTGGCATACCCGAGGAACTCATTGCGACTCAGTGCGCCTTGCGCTTCTGACCACTACGAGTAAAGGATATCAAGTGTGATGCTGTAACTCCTCTGGGTATGGAAAACACATGTCTTGGAGAACTCACCATGCTATAATTGTTATGAAATCGAGGTTATGGATTGAACTAAACTCAAAATCTTATGGTCACCAAGGTCAAAGCGTATTACTTTATTTAGGAAACCGTTGGAACCGTTCCTTGTGTGACGTGTCAATATAGAGTGCAATAGTGAGGTTTGGAATTCAAGGTTTAGTCATGGCAACTTCCTCGAGTAGATGCTGTTAATAATCAATTTAGGTTTGGGTGTGGATGTTGGGGGGTTGGGGACTTTGAAGTATACCGAGGAAAGGAAGCTATTTTCACCATTCCTGTGCTAGCCTAAACTGTAGAATGGTCAACCAGAAGTTTGTGTAATTGAATTTTAGTGCATGTGTCAGAGAATAGGAATAGGATAGGCTGCTATTTTAGTTTCTAGTGAAGGCAATTGCTTTGTGATTCTGTTTCAATGCCTTTGCATAGTTGGTGTTTCCTTTTGGTTTTTTAGACTTAAGTGAATCTTGAAGTAGTCAAATTTTATAGATATTTGGACTTTTAGCTGTAATAGCAACTTCAACTGTTCTAGCTAACTGTCTATAATTTATCATCTTGAGTAAAGTCAGTTCTCTTGATACTTCAAAAGTGTATTAAGGTGGCAGTATCCACAACTAACCCAAGAGATCTACAAAACAACACTAGATAACCTCGAAAGAAAATATATGAGATAAGTGTAGATGTGGCTTATTCCATTCTCTAAGAAATTACATATTGGCCATGCTTTTGGGAACTTTCACAAGCATGTACGGCATTTTTTCAAAAGATTTTGGGTGAAGATGGGTTAAAGTATTACTTCCCTAAAGTTAGAAGCTTTTGGGATGTTAATTATTTTATTTATTTGTTTTGTGGGTGATGTTTATTTTCCAATTCTGCTGACAAGTTTCAATTTGGTGATGAAGGATATTAAAAACCTAAGTACGGCTATTTGGGGCATAGTTGATTATGCATTTTTAAATCGACTTTGTCAACAGTCCCATACCTCTATAACAAAAGAATTGGGGAAGATTACCCAATCATCATAAAATTCAGATTTAATAAATTGTTGATTATTTGTAGAGATTTGATGGAATTGCAATGTGACCACACCACTCCATGCAATCAATTTTTAAAAATGATTATATATCCTGTTAGAATTAATATAACTTTTCTAAATGCAGGTCACAGCATTTTATAGCTACTGGTTAGGGTTTGCAACAGTACTGGAGTTCTTTTGGGCAGACCAATATGATGCTATGGCGGGTGTAAACAGAAAGTCGAGGAGGGTAATGGAAGAGGAGAACAAGAAGTTGAGGAAAAAAGCAAGGAGAGAGTACAATGAGACAGTGAGGGGACTGGCGGAGTTTGTGAAGAAGAGGGATAAAAGAGTAATTGACATGCAGATAAAAAAGAATGAAGAGATGGAGAGGAAGAGAGAGGAGGAGAAACAAAGAAAGAAAGAGTTGGAGAGACAGAAAGCAGAGAAAGCAAAAGCTTATGAGGAGCCTGAGTGGGCAAAGGTAGAAGAAGAAGCTGAGGAGGATGAGGCTGAGAGTGAAGTGGAGGAAAAGAGAAATGAGTTTTATTGTGTAGTCTGCAGCAAGAAGTTCAAGAGCGATAAGCAATGGAAAAACCATGAGCAGTCTAAGAAGCACAAAGAGAAGGTGGCTGAACTGAAGGATGCATTTGATGAGGAAGATAAAGAATATGAAGCGAAAGAAGAGATTGAAAGGGGGTTAGAGGAAGAAAAGGAGGCTGATGGAAATGGTGTTGATTACTTGTCAGCAGATGATGGGGTAAATGAGTTACATGAGCAACTCAAGGGCAGTTTTGGTATTCAAGAAGATGATAGTGATGATGAAAAGAATGCGTCTAATGATGATGAAAAGAATGCATCTAATGATGATGACGAGGCAAGTATTCTTGAAGCTATGTTATCTGGGCATAAGAGTAGGAACAAAGTTGGGAATCGGCCTAAGGCTCCAGCCGATAAAATTCAAGTGGAGAACGATAGTGATGAATTGGAGTTTATGGAGTATAATGATGCAAAGGGCTCACGGAGGAACAGGGGAGGCAGGAGGCGAAGAGCTAGAAGACAAGAAGGAGCAGAAACAACGGCAGCTGCTGATGTGGCTGAGAGAAATGATAAGGAGCAAGATGTTGATGTTGGAGAGTCAAGTTCACATCCTGTACCAGAACCTGAGTCTAAGAGAAGATCTGATGATGCTACAGAAAGGATCCATAAGCCTCCACATGTATCTACAAACAAGAAAAATACAACAAAGAAGGAAAATGCTTCCAAGTCAAAGGTTGCTTCCAAAGGAAGAAAGCAAAAGGTACCCTTTCCTTTTAATTGGTTTATTTTGAAATTTTATGGACATACTTTGATCTCTCTCTGCTATACCTATGCTATTAAATTGACATGTCAGCCAATGAAATTGGATGTGTCAGACATTACAATTTTCTGCAATTGTTTTGTAAATCGCATGTGTAACAGTGTATAAAATTAGTTTGACGTATTTAGAAAGATGAGCTTGATAGGAGCGCACTATGTCTAGCACTACTCCCCCAATCTCAAAATCTGTTTTTCTTTCTCAATGTTGGGTTTCTTAAAACATTTCTCCGATTTCCTGGATATTCAGGCAGCAACACATGATTCTGACAACTTGTGCGAAAAATGTGGAAAACAATTTGAATCAAGGTATTTCTTATGTTAATGTTAGCTCATCTAGATATTTTTTCTTTCCACTTGTCAGTTTCATTCTTACCCCATTGGATCTTTCCCTATCTGGTCACAGGAATAAACTTCACAAACACTTGGGAGACACTGGTCATGCTTCACTTAAATCTCGATGATGCCTGATTGTTAAGCAGTAACAAAATTTGCATCTGCCACTTGAGTGAACTGCCTAGATTGACGTTTCAGCATCTTTATTCACATCATGCACCATTATTTATCGTTGGAGTGGAACTCCAAGCCAATTAGGTGGTATTTTCATTTCAATTTGCTCCCATGCGAACTGGAGCTTCTAATTTAGGAGCTTCCATTTTCAAATTTTGTATTTTTGGACAAGATTCATACATGGAGGTTGAATTGTATACGGACCTCAAGTGTAAGTTCTTAAAATATGCTGAAAGTATTTGAAGGCTAAAGACTCTGGAGTGGTTAATAGAACCAAAAGTTATACTGCATACTTAGAATTGTTTAAGAGGGGTTTCTTTAATTCTTTTGATAAAAAGCTTCATGTTCCATGTTGCATGTATTATGACTCATTAGTGTATCTTTTTTTATCAGCATATGAAGTAACTTGTTACTATATTAACTGAGTTCCTTGTACGTAATTTCTTTCTGGGACTGCTGAGTCCTATCTAAGTAGCTGTACTTAATTCCTGATCAGAAATCAAGTTAATGCTATAAATTCTATCATATCAATTTCTCACGAGGAATAATATGTGGCTTCTCGTATTTTTAGTCATGCCTTTCATTTCAGTATCCATATTTTCAGCTTATGTCATGGGCTTACGTAGATTATAGCTAGAACTATGAGTATGTTTTCACCTTAGAGATAATTCAAGCTGTCCCCTTCACTTATTATAAAATCCAGCTTGTAACAAGGAAGGTTGCGGTCCATACTTAATTGCTAGGAGGAGCTTCTTAGTCCTCATATGTTGTTATCCAATATTTCATTGCCTTACAGTTAATTTTAATTTCGCTAAAGAATTACTCTTATACATGGATTAAATTCTGATGGGAAACATTACTATCATATCCGATTTCCACTCAGAAAATGTCGGGGATGAGGGTGGAAGGTGGCCCAATGCTGTTTGGCCCCTGATCGATTGTTGTGTTTATTTTTGCAAAATTCTAGCATGTTGAGATGTGGACTAGGGTCGATATGTTAGCCTTACATTATGTCCAGTGATGAAGTTTGATGCTTTTATGTAGGGTCTAAGTTACAGCATTTGATGTTGTTTCTCTGTTGTCTGAAATAGGAGAGTTACCAGATTGGCAATGTGAAATACTCTGGTTCAGTGATGAGGTTTGAATTTGATTCTTTTATGTAGGGTCTAAGTTGCACCATTTGATGTTGCTATGTTGTCTGAAATAATAGTTTTACCAGATTGGCAATGTGAAATATCTCTGGTTCGTAGGACCGTCGGTTTGTTGTACAAACTTATATTCAATTACGCCTGATTATCAATACCCGGGTTTTTGCTGAATTCACATATCTTACAGCTGCTTTTGATGTTATATATGGTGTTATAACGTGCTGTACATATGAGTGTATTAGCGAGAACTCAGGTGGACTTAGGGTGGATACTGAAATGAGAGGCCCAAAACACACAAAAGGAGACGTAAAAATGGTGTACATAATCAAAATTACAATAGGGACAATTGCGTGGAGCGGAACATAATTTGGACATTAATGTTTTAATATTTTGAAAAGGGCGAACGTTAATTTGTAACACATCTCATGTATGAGATCGTTTCATATAAATTTTCATCATTTTCAAAATGTTAATTAGTCATCATTTGCATGTGATCATGAGATCTTAGGCATGTAGTTTGTATCTATGTTTATTTTAATACAAAAACTCAGCGTTAGACTATATATGAGACAAATCTCATTTTAGTTATTATATGACTGATGAGCTGATGAAATTTCGATCTAATTATATAAAGGGGAAGATGACTCAAAATACTTAGGGCGTGTTTGGATTTTTTGACGGGATGGATTAATTTGGACAGGATTTGACGGGATTGCACTATTCACAAATTAATTTTTGACACATTATTTGTTGTTTGGATTTTCAGATTATGTTTGAGACATTTAATCCCAAATTGAATATACATTTTATTTGGATTATGGGTTTACCACATTTTTTCCCAGGATTTTCAATTATGTCATTTGTCATTTATATGTTATGTCCTAGTCATAATGGAATATTAGTTAAAAAATGAGGGACATTACTGATATTTCAGTTCCATATCATTATTTAATGAGTTGTTGGATTAATTCATCACACCCTCCAACATTAGACAATTAAACCCATATTCATGGGTTAAATGATGAAAATGGATCCGGGCCCAACTTTATACTCGGGCTTTAATCCGCCAAATAAAACAACCTACTAAAGCCCACTAAATAATCTAATCAACTTAATCTATTAAACAAAACAAGCCCTTAAGTGAGAGCACCGTTTAATATAAAGATTGTTCCACACAAGAGTGTTTTATTTAAAGTATGGTAAAAGGATAAATAGACAATAGTAGAGATTGCAATTTGTTGTTAACACTTTAAAATACTATCTTATAAAATTAAGTACTCCGTATTATTTTTTAATGAAAACAAATTATGTTGAGAGAAAACGTTTTAATTGCGTTAGGCAATATTCAACTACTAAAGTACTAAACTCAACATCAATTCAAAGATGATTGAGTTTCAACAACATAATCAATATTATTAGCAATATTCCAAATTTAGTAATTTTTGAACAACGAGTAAATGGAATAATATCCTAATTAAATACACACACCACGTGAAGATAATAATTAGAGAATGAGTGTCATATATTTATATATCAGAGTTTTCTGTAATTTTAGATTGAATAAATCTAGTACATATATTGTACGATCCTTTCTTTCTTCAGACATTTATACGGTTGGGTGTTAATGTTTTGACTCAAAAATAATATATTTTTAGAGAGAAAAGAAGAAGTGTGGATGAATCTTTTAGAGAAGATTTATTGGTCCATGTGTTAAGAGTAGTGGTGCACAAATTAGAGTGTTTCGCAATCTAATTATTAAATGAGGGGATGAATGAATTGGTTGAATGATAACGACAATTCAAAACTTCATACCATAAATATTGTGAATAAATTAATATGAACAACTTTGAATACTTCTGGCATTCAAAATGATATATATGCCCTCATCATAATCAAATTGCCGACCACTATTTTAAAATCTCATCTACTGAAAAATTAACCACATTGTAACTTTATATGTATAATTTTTGGTACACAGAGACGAAAAACTCCACATCCAGTACCGTTTGCCCCTCAGTCGAGTGACGGGTAAATCGAGGGGTATAATTTGATTAATTTTTTACTATGATTTTTTTTTTTGTTGAGAAATCTCAATTTGTTTGTTTATATACTTTTTAGAGATTGTGTTAGGATGGTATTTAGAGATGATTAACATTTAATGTAAAACCTTGTAAATCATGTGTTACTTTCTTTTTTTTGAGCGCGTAAATCAAGTGTTACTAAAGACTGAGTAATTTGTAAATGTTAACTAAAAATAATTAGAAGTGTTATGAACAAATTCGGCATTGAAACTGATGATACAAATAGTACTTTGGATTTTACTTATATACCTCTTTAAAATTACAGAATTAATTATACTGAAATATGCAACTTATTTACACTGAACCATAAAATTATTTTTATGAAAAAATAATTGCACAATTTAATGTAAACAAATTGCATATTTTAATATAATAAATTGCATGATTCATTATGAATATACAGTGAACCTAAATTCATATCAAACCCACCCTATATAAAAAGAATTAAATAGTGTACCCACAAAGAATATATAGTAAGCACTTTGAAAGATTTATATTCCAATTGGTTGCCCTCAAAGGATGAAATATGTGACCATCCTTACAAAATAGCTAGCCTATATATAGGACCACCTTAATATTTTGTTTTCACACAACATTAATATTAATGAAACCTTATCTTGAGGGCGACTAACTCTTTACCGCGTAATTCTTATCGTTATGTGTTACAATATTTTATACACAAAATTCACAGTATCGAATTAATATTATTACACTTATAAATTGATATCATTATTTTTATAAAATAATATTAATAATATTTTAATATTATAATATTATTTTATAAGTATAATAATATCAATCGGTAAGTGTAGTAATATTAGTTTATAAGTGTACCAAAGAGTACTTACTCTTTTTCATGCATGTATTATAATTATTTTTGGGAAAAATTCTCAAATATACTCATATCTTAATGGCTAGGTCATGTATGCACCCGGGTGCACCGTGTACTCATAATGCATTTTAGAAGCGTGCAACTTGTTATGCTGAAAAATGCGACTTATTTACACAGAAAAGTGCAACTGTTAATATGGGAACAATTGCATGCCTCTGTTTAGAATAGTTGCACGTTTCTATTTTGTATAATTACACGCTTCTAAAATACACTATGAGTGCACGTTGCATCCGGGTGCACATGAGATCAACTCTATCTTTTATGTTAGGTAATTACTTAGGTTGTCATGTTTCCACAAGTAGCAATTAAGCCAATATTATTTGACGGTTTATATAGTTCTTAATTTGCATGCATATATCTTTTTATAGAAAATTAGAAAGAGTCGAACCGTACTTTTTTTGTAGCCGTAACATGAACGTGTGATATGGTCCAACCTGTTTCCACAATCTGACGTTGACCTGACCCACATTTTGGTCGGGTCGAGGTCGACCCGATTTAAAAAGATGCCTATCTTCTGATTATACAGCTGCCATATATATAGAGAGACATCAGACATGTGTAGTTGTATTTGTATACACTTATCTCTGAAGTATATACAAATTAAATAATTTATTGGGAATTTAATGTAGTGAAAAAATCCTTTAAAAAAAATGTAGTGAAAAAATTGTCCTATATATCATCATACTAGTAAGAAAAATTCTTGCGTGACTCATAATTAAGTGATCATGAGAATAATTCTTGCGTGAGAGCTCACTATTTAATTGATGAATTTGTAGCTCATTTCAATAATCCAATTACTCAATTACAAATGGTGGCATGTTTATTCTTATCCTTATTACTTATATCAATTTCCCTTCAGATCAAATCCTTTTAAGTATTCTACTTTTAAAAAAGGCAAATTTTTCACCATTTGCACCAAATCAATTTGGTGCAATTTAATTTTAGGAGTTTTTTTTTTTTTTTTATTTTTTTAGATTTTTTTTTTCAATTTTAAATTTCTTTTAACTTTAATTTCAGTTTTAGAATTTTTTTTTTTTCAGGACCCGGACTCAAACCCGGCCCAAGTGATTCATGGTTCACCCGTCCCGAATGGTTCATATATGATTTAGGGTTCATTGTTTAGGGGTTAGGGTTTAAAGTACATAGTTCATCCAAATTAAAATTGAATTCAATTGCACTAATTTGAATTAGTGCATGAGGTGCACATGAAAGTGACTCTTTAAAGAAATCATATTTATATCAGTATTCTAAATAATCTTTCTGAACAAGAATGGGTGAAGAAACTAGAGGTATACAATCTTTTACGGGATTAAGTGGGAGGAGGAAATTTCGTATTTTGAAAATGTAGGGCTTCAAAATCACTATGAATAGTTAAAATGTATATTTATTTTGAGAATTTATTGAGTACGATGATGAAAAGGTTGATTGATGTTGTATTATTATATTATTATAAATGTATTGGGGGAACAAAAAAAATAGATAATGTAAGTGTATTGAGAGAATAAAACACTATAAGAAAATGAAGAATTGACTACGAAAATTTTCATACAAAAATAATTTGGTTATTAAAAAATGAGGATTGACTACGATTTGTCGATCAATTTTTGTAATAATCTTTGAAAAAAATAGCTACACAAATAATTCTCTAGGCAAAACAAATTACATACGAGCAATCTATCTACACACTTGTAATTTTCATAGGCAAAATTACCTACATAAATAATTTTCTAGTCAATTACATTTGTAGTTTAAAAATAGTCTATATAATTAGAAATTTTGTAGGTAAATCGTAGCAAGTCTTCCTATTTAAGGACGAAATTAATTTCGTTGAAGATTTCGTAGGCATGTTGGAAAAATATTAAAAAAAATTGTAGGCAATACACTATTTTCTTGTAGTGAAAAGAAGAATAATGACAGATGATAAAATAGAGTAGGATTTTTAGAATTTCAAAATTCTTACTTTAAACCTAAAAACAAATGAGAGTTTGAGATTATAAAATTCAAAGTTAAGTCGAAATAGTTGCGAAACGAACATATCCCGAATGATGCATCATGGCAAGAGATCTCCTTGGTAGCAAATTCTAGCTCCATTTAAAATCATGATTTCAATTCGTCCATAATTTTTCCATTGTGATTTGTGAATGATTCATTCTTAAAAATTACAACATATATTTCTCCATTTTCATAGTAGTTTGCCAAATCACTAGTCCAAGCCATGTTTAATTCTGTCAATAAACTCTCACTTATGTTTATTTATACAAATTGCATCTAAATTTTTTGTCGAAAAAAGTGAAATATTATTAATTGAGTAGCAGGAGAGTACTCGAAAAAAAAAATGGAACTAATTTGATTTGTCATGAGTATATTAAAAAATAAATTCAACTAATTAGAGTAACACTTAAAATATATCACTACTGATATAAGCAGTCTATATTCAACTAATTTTTTTATCAAGTCATTTTTCTAGATAATTAATTTAATTAAGTAGAATCATTGAATTTAAAAATACTCAGAATTACTCCTACACACAATTCCATCCATTTTCACCATCCTTAAAAAATATATAATGATCACCCTCCATCTTGATTTAGATATATAGTGTTATAAAATACATGATATGATTATATCAAAGCTAATTAATGGAATAATGCTAGCTACCAACATATACATGCACAAACACCCACATGTTTCCACAAAGTACAGCAAAACCCTAATGATTAATCTTGATTACCAAGTCTATAATATTTAATTATTTTTCACAATAAATACAACGTGATTAAATCGACCGATCCATTTTTTTGAACTCGACCCTACACATTTAATTTGCCACCCCATAAGTCAAATTATTACAATTTTGTGAATTTTGTAAACATGCAAGTTGTCAATCTCCTTGACCATGATTTGGCTGAGACAAACCGGCTGCAGGTTTCTTTGATTGTTGCTGGCTTCCCTGCTGTCTGTACAGTGCTGACATTTTGTTCAAGAAATCCATGTTCATATATTGCTGCAATAACACAAAATCCAATTATTAATAAAACAGACAAATGTTCAAAAGGTGTTGTTGGAATTATTGATCAATATTAAATGCTTGTCATATAAGATAAGGGAAGACTAAAGAATAGGTGCATGCATGGTTGTAATTAAACTCTATCATTGGATTAATGGGGTCACATATGATATGTCTATGTCTCTTGCACATGCCCCATTAATTAAGTGACATTTATATGTAACAAAATTATTATATATATATATATATATATATATGTAAAGGAATAATATCGTAGAAATAATTATTATTGTTTCGACAAAAAAAATCTTTTATTTCAGTATATATATAATTTCACAATAATGTCAAAGGATAAAGTATCACTAGTATGGAAAAGTTGACCTTTATGACAAAAATCATGTCACTATTGCTTCTCTAAGCTAAAATTATGTCATGAAAGATTTTTAGCTAGACAAACAATAATGACAGGATTTTTGTCATTATAGGTTAATATTCATGTAGTGCATGAAGTTAATTAAAACAACGTACTTGTGCAATAAATGTATTGAAAGCGTCGTTGAAATTGGGATCCACATTAGATTTCAATTGCGTCTGAGGGGCAGCCACCGGAGGCATGGTGAAGGACGGTGGTACAAATGAAGGGGCGGCGCCACCAAGAGGCATCGGGGCGTGGATGAGGGAAGGGAACGAATGGGACATATTCCGAGTCATGTTGTTGACATCGAGCATTCCCATTCCCATTCCCATGTGAGCCATGAGAGACATTTGAAGTTGTTGTTGCATTCCCAAAGGCGTCATCATTGGAGGCATGTTTCTTGCATTGCTCATCATGTGAATTTGTGCTTGAAGTTGCTTTAGGTATTCTATCACCTCATCCAACATTGATGCCTTGTCGGTCTACATAGGTTAATAAAAACGAATGGATTATCATACAGAGTTAATATCGAGTATCGTCCTGTAATTTAAGTTGTGTTCAATTTTAGTGTTGTATATTTTTAAATGACCAAAATTGAAGAAGTAAAAATATATGGGACTAAGATTTTGATCCTATATATTTTACTTTTTCAAATTTGATCCTTTTGTATCAAATTTGAATAAAGGACTAAAATCTTGGTCCAGTATGCTTTACCTTTTCAAATTTATTTTTTGGTCCTATATGTTTTTATGTTTCCTAATATTAGTTCAAAAGGATCAAAATTGACACCAAATAGATTAAAATTAAAAAAGTAATAAAATATAGAATAAAATTAGACACGACCTAAGTGACATGATGATTCTTGGTATTTAATGATTAGTGTCCAATTTCAATTATACATATGTTAAATTTAAATGGTTGATGAGATCAATCGAGAGTGTGACATGTGGATTAATTAGGTAATCAATTTTTTTAAGGATGTGAATGCATTTATTTAAATTCTCACCTTACTTGCATTGGGCACCAACTTTTGAAGAGTCTTCATCTTCTGATTGATTCTGTCCCGACGTCTCTACATCCACAAACATATACATTCAATTACTCGAAGCTTGAATTTTAGTGAACTTTTAGAATAACTTGTACCATAATTGAGAGCTTGTTATATATTAATCCCACAAATGAAGATGTTGCATGGAATCTAATTTTGAAAAAAGTACTTATAAGTTATAACCCATTTTCAAAATAAATCTTATTCTTGAAATTTTATTATTTTAATTACGTAATTATAGTTACTAACATATTAAAAAATCTCAAAATTAATCTTGTTTATTATTAAAATAGTCCAACAATTTATTAATTTGTTAATAAATAAGATGTATGAAGATATATTTATAATTGATTAAAAATTACCCGTTCGGAGAGATTATGTACAGCAGCAGCACGGGTTCGTCGTGCGGATGATTTGGATGGGCAGCTTTCCTCTTTCGTGCTGCATTCCCCTTCCACCTGTTTTTCGAGTAATACTTCTATGAATCAGGTCTATATATGAATTCTATCATTATTAATTATGTGCAAAAACTATCATTGTTATGCATAAAGAATTTCACTGTTTAAAATTATAAATCAAATTTTAAACAGTGATAGTTTTTGTACATAGCAGTGGTAATTTTTATGCATAACAATAATAATTTTTATATATAACAGTAATACTAAAACAATCGAGTTCACAGTGAATTTAGGTTCACATAAGTTTTTGTCCTGATTTTCCCGTCACGTCTTAAAAATTACTATCAACTATTCAAATATACTACATATATTTTGATCTATATATTTATGATCTGATAAGTTTAGAAATATATATTTTGTACAATATTCTTGTGCAGGACGTCTGAATGTTGGTGAGAATTGATTGCATGTGTTTGTACAAACTGAGACACTCTTTTTTTATTGGACAAGTCCTATGCATGATTTTTTGTCAATATTGTATGGGAGGTAGGGGGTAATAAATTCAGATCTCAAACAAATTAATCAAGAATTTCTCTAGAAAAACCTCAGGTTTCTCTGTCGGTTTCTCTTTCCTTTAAATATTGAATTTTTATATATAGAATGAAAATTGAAATGCACTCATACATTTATTACTCGCGAAATAATTCAATAAAAAAAATTCGCCAGAAAGAAATTCGTGATTATTGTAAGACATTGTTTTATAATTAGTTGTATTTATTTATTTATTGGCTCCATGCCCAACTTATTTCCATTATGCTACGACATGAAGAGTTATCTAATTCAATATGTATAAATCAAATCAAATGGTAATAAAATTACCAAAAAAGGAATTATATGCCTACACACACATATTATAATTTATAAACAACACATAAAATGTTTAATTTATCATCTTTTAGCTACTATTGGGTAATATCATTTAGAATTAATGTACAACAAAACATATTTTAAACATGATATTTTTGCAAATTTTTGTAGTACTTTCGAAATCCATGTATCATGTAATATTAAGTATATATCACCAATATTTTCCGTAATTATACTACAAGAAAATTGACTTATATATATATAATAACAGAATTTCAGTCTGACTAAAAATCTTTAACGATATAAAACAAACTTTAATTATAACGTACCGAGCAGTCATGATAGAGAGAATCATCATCGTTAGTTCTCGCACTCTTCAAACTCCTTCCGGATTCTAAAGACGTCCACGTCATCATCGTTGCATCCGCGTTGGCCCTTCCACACGCGCTCTCAGTGACGTCACATCTCCCCCTTTTCCCCCCTAAGGATGCATCAATGGGGGTCAAATCCCCCCTCCAATTTCCCCCACCGGAAGCCGGAATGGTGGATGTGTTGACTTTGACTTGAATATCATCATTTTGTTGCTGCATGGGATTTTGGTCCCATTTTTGGGAAGAAGAAGAAGATGAGGGGAAGTTGGTGAAAGGGTTGATTATGGATTCAAGAGTGTTGCAGTTTCCTAATTCCCATGTTGTTTGTTTTGGTAGAATATTACTATTATTTCCACCTAGCCCATGCATTGATATTTGCCCATTTTCCCATGTTAACTCTGTTACCTCGCGGTTACACCTGACCAAAAATAAATAAATTATTAAAATATATATATATATATGTATATGATAAATGGGGTTTTGATTTCTTCATATTTAAAGCATGAAATATATAGAGTTATATTTATGATTTCTTCATAATTAATTCAACAAATTTTTTTGTACTTGATAAACGCGAATTTTTTCAAGTACAACATTCATGTTATTATAACTCCAAGAATTTATGGAGCAAGCATGAGAGATGTCTAGAAATGAAGTAATGAAAAACAAGAATGAAATTGATGAAGATTTGGAAGGAAAATCAGTATAAATTGATGTGAGATTTTGAAGGAAATTTAGATTTTTTTTTTTTGAGAAGTTACAATTAATTAACATGGACAACAAAATTTGTTATTTTTAGAAGTATATTTTTTAGATGACTAGACAGAAACAAAATCGACGCAAGAAATTGACACACTATGGAGCTAGCTAGCTAGGGATGAGTAGAATAGTTGATATTTAATAAATAAAATACAAATAGAAAAAATGAAAAGTAGAACCTGGAAATGGAACTCATCATATCATATCATATCACATGGGAGTCTTGTCCAGAAATAGTAGCATATATATGGGCTAAAAGTTTCTAATTGCTGGAAATACACATGAGGATAAGTGGATAACATTGTGAAATTTTGTGTGTGTGTTTGTGTGTGTGAATTTAAATTGTGAAAAAGGAAAAAAAGATGGAGAGAAAAGAATCTTGAGAAAATATATATATAGGATAAGAGAGCATATATGATAGGAGTAATATGAATATGAATATGCATACATGGGGACAATATTAGTATTGTTGTTGACGTTTGTTGGGGAATTAATTGTCCGAATTTATTCGGGATGAATATTTAAATATAAATTTAATTTTGACAATTATTACTAGCATGAATTAATCCTAAATTAATTTAAATAATAATTCAACAATAAATTATGCATATAAATAGTTCACGTAAATCCTACGCATGCGAAATTACTACGAGTTAACGTGAACTTACCTCTTGGAATGACAATGGTCTCGTCGATGAAAACACACCAAAAGATCTTCCCAAAGATTCCTAGTCCCTTCGCTTTCGACAATCAATTGGAAGGATCTTTCATGAACAATTAACAAAAGGAAAAATAAACTTTGTTGTACCACCTTTGTGGATTTACTAATTTTTTCAACACATGGAATTGTACACTCACAATTGACGTTTTTTGAAAATACACAATCTGTCGACGTTTCAAAATATTTGATATTTTATCGACGCTGATATTTTTCCGAAAAATCAATTTTCGTGTTCCCTGGGGATGAAACATTCATCCCCTATTTATAATAGAGAGGGGACCGAAACTTAGGGCTCAAAATAGGGTTATGAAAGATCTTTTCTTGATCTCCAAGAAATTTTGAATATATCCCATATATTCTTCTTTCCATGTGTATTTTTCCACAAAAATCTCACACCCTTATTTAACCCATTTTTTCAAAATTAATAGGAGACTTTTCAAGATTGGATCTTTTTTTAATTTATGAGATATTCTTGTATTCCAAGAATATATATCTTTTTCCATAAAATCTTTTCAAGAAAATCAAGAAAATCATTATTCCTATTATTACTCTATATATTTCGAAAATTACAATTAAAGAAACCAAGTGGGAGATTTCTTGAATTTATGGGATAATCTTGTATTCCAAGAATACTTATCTCTTTTCCATAAAATCTTTTCAAGAAAATTAGTCTCCCTCTTTTTCTTTAATAATTTCGAAATTCAAGGAAAATAATGCAACAAAAATTTATTTTATTTTTAAACACATTTTTTCAGTTATTGGACTTTATGTTGGGCTACTTGGGGGGCCTTTAGGAGAATTAAGATTGAACCTTCCAATGGACCTTGAATTATCAATATTGAGCCACAATATTATTCAAGTCCATAAATATTAATTAATCCCACTACATAATTAATATCAAGACTATCCATCTTAACCCATATTACGCTTAATATGGCTCTTGTTATTATTTCCGTGTTTAAGATTATCTAGCCCATTAATTAATTCAAGCCCAATGAAAATAGTTTTCCATTAATTAATATATTTTATCCTTAGTAAAGGAACGTATCAACATTATTATCCATACCTAAACTAGTTCCACTTGCAAGATTTGGTATGATAAAACTTATGAACCTCTCGAGGGCAAATCGAACAATGTCAAGATTTTGCACACCATTCTCCAGTTAAATCTTAAGAATCGCGTGTGACCAATAATATTGCCCAAGATATAAAATATTGAATCTCCTCGATTCTCTACCCGTAATAAGGCAAAGCAATAGTTACTAACCACGCGACAATCCTATTTAAGGACGAATATTAAGAAATAATTAACCATCGGCGCCTAATTTTCCTAGTTCATTCGGAAGAATTTGTCCTCCTCAGAGGGCCCTCTTCAAATCGATCAATCATGACTAAACAGAATCTCTTGGTCAAGACAAAACCAATCCGGAGCTTTTACACTTCAACCTTTCACGATTTAATTGTTCATTTCATTTAGGTCGTGAATGGTGTCTTTTTAATTCTGAGGATTGTTAATTTAATCTTTACGTGATCCGACATCACTAAATTAACTACAATGTAACACATATTATTTATTGAGCAGGTTATCAATAAATATACGTAATATTCGATGATATTTAAAAGATCAAATGATAAACAATTTATTTCATAAATAAGTTCGAAATTGATCGATTATACAAAAAAAACATAGAAAAGATAATAATAACAAGAGATGATCTAATATTATTTCTCCTTTCATCTTCTTGTGCTTTTCATCTCCAATTTGTTGTCTAATTTGCTGCTTCCACTTAGGCACTATGCATTGACTCATCCTCTCTCTCCAAATGAATAGGAGTTAGCTTCTTCATAAATTTATCTTCTAGCTACTCCCTCTCTCTCTCTATATATATATATATATATATATTATTATTATTAGATGATATGTGTGTACATTTAATTTCACTATTTAATTGGTTGGTCCTTTGGATGTGTCAACTTCAAATGATAAAGGATTTTGGAAACAATACATGTGGTAGCAACTAGCAACCAAAGCCAAGCAGCCTCAACCGTGCACAGGATAAGTTTTTGGCACCCTTCAAAATGCTTTTAATGATATAAAAATGCATGAAAACGATTGCTTTGCTTTTTCTTTTTCATAATTTAGGTATTTAGATTTACATTTTTGGGTAGAGTTCTTGATGAAATTTTCATGGAGCTCAATATTATAATAAACTATTTGTATCATGTTATAATGTATGATATTGTTAAACATAGTCTAAAATAAAAATAAAAGTTCTTTTGTGTCACATAATTTATAAATATTTTTTTAGTCAATTTTTTTTTCTCAACTCTATCATTTTTCCATCCTTTTATTATTTTAGTCTGTTTCACCATGTATACATCTCATATCAATATCATTTCAGCTTGTATCATCATTCAATTAATCGTCGTACCACTATCACTTCAGTCTGTATAACTATTAAATTAACCTCATTTTCTCATCATTTCATTATTTTAATCCGCACCACCATATATACATCTGATAACAACATCATTTCAGTATGTGCCACCATTTAATTAAACTTGTACCACTATCATTTCAACATGTACCACTATTATATTAACTTTGTATCGTACCACAATTTAATTCAACATCTACTATCATTTTTAATCTTGTACCAAAATTTAATTAAGTTCGCATTATCAATAAGTTAACCTCGTACCACCATTTAATGAAGCTCGTGTCACCATTGTTTTTAAAAAAATTATTAACTTCACTAAAAGTATAATGGTCCAAAATATTATTCTTTTGGATAGAAAAGAATGAAACCATAATTAAAAAAAAAACTTTTAAAATGAGAATGACTAAAAATGTGGGGTTTTCTCGGATGAAATGAAACCCATAAAACCTCGACCGTCATAGTACATATTATTACAGTGAATTACTCTTCTTGTCAACGAAATTTGTTCACATTTGTCTTATTTGTTCGATCATCAAATTTGTTCTCATGCTCTTTATGAAAATAAATATTATCTCTATTCTTCAACCATCACTTTTTTTTTAGATCGGACAAAGTTAGTTGTTTGTAGTTAGTACACCAAGCACCCAAACACTCCACAAATTCACCAAGCCACCTTATAACTCCCATACTCCAATTCGTTCCCAAAGAGAATCGAGTCTGAGTCTCCCACTCAATTGAGGAGCCCAGTGACCAAATGGGCTAAGCCACCTGATTTTCTTCAACCATCACTTAATTTTTCAAACTGCAATTGAACTTTACTTACAAAGAACTAATTTATTTATAAATAAACCCCACAATATCTTACAAATATTCTTACATTATCTACTTTATTAATTTTTTTAAAACATGTGTCCGTTGCCATGGGGAGCAATTTGGTCAAATTTATACTTTTCTTCGCGTTATCAAAATTTATATGCAATCGAAATTCATACACCGTCGACAGTGTGAATATTTAGAATCTGATCCCATATTTTTTAAAGCACAATGCACAATTTATATGATGAAATGATTATTGACCTTTAATGAAATAAGTGATAATTTTTATGTTATTTTTTTTAGTTAAAGAGTATAAAAGTATTTAACATTGTTCGTTACCATTACCCTTTTTTAAATTCACATTCTTGTACATAAAATTATCTTATATATAGGAGTATTTTATTATTATTGCGTCATATGAGTAGAGGAACGACTACTGATTCATTGTAGGTAATGAGATTGGATTGATTGGGTAGGATGGTTTTATTATTGACTTTTAACTCCATCTTTAATTAATTGTTTTCAAATTACAGCTTGTGGATATTGTCGCTATCAAACATACACCAATTTGTAGTTTCATTTCAATCAGTGGGATTTGGGCTCAATAATACTTATCGCCGTATTTGCTGTTCTGATTTCTGAATGCAATTTGGACCTTAATTTGGAAACATATTAAGAAAATATATATAGTTTATTGGAGATCATATGTCATGTCATGTATGTTTATGGAAATTTGTATTTAATTCGACACACTATTTTCTGGAGTCTTATTACAAAAACAAATATTGTTTGATAATTTGAATTAATTCACTGAAATTAATTTAAAATTTATATAAGAAAAAAAAATATCATAGCAAAACGTCAATTTGATTAATTTACTTCGAGTATTTTGAAACCAGATGTTGAAATCATATAATCATATTAGACGGAACAAATTTGATACCTATGACTTTTGAATATATATTTTACTTCACAAAGCACATTTCAAAAGCTTAAAGAAACTTTCAGAAAGTATAGAAGCTATTTTTTTTTTTTTTAAAAAAGAAAAAAAAACCTTAAAAAGAAGAATATATTTAGATTTGTATTCTCATGAACACAATTACTATTTACTAATCAATCGCATTCGAGCAACAACTGAAGTTGTTTTCGACTAGTTAATTTTAGGGCATCACCTACAGCTTTGCTTTCTTATTCCCATCAAACCAACTTAATAGAATACACGTGGTCTATATGCCATAATTCAAAGTGTGAATTGAAAAGAAGCATATTGTTTTTTGATAAGATTTCATTAACATGTGATTTGATCAGATTTTTTTCTTCTTTTGACGGAATGACTTGATAAGTACAAGTAGCTTGTTTTTTGTCAATAATTTCAAACAGGACTTTGCTATACGGGTGAATCACCAATGGGATGAAACAATTTTCTATCAATTTACAAAGTAAAATGACAAGAACACTCTTAACGAAAAAATTTAAATGTTATGCATATTTTATTTTAAAAAGAAAAAATAAATATAATCTGTATTAAATACAGAAAACTCGATAACTCCACCGTTGTTGTAGCTGCCACAACTGCCGCCGTCGCACCACCTTTTTAAAAATTCCTGTCGCCGTTTTAAAAATTCGGTCACATATATAGGTGAGATGGGGGACAGCCCGTAAAAAGTGGAAGAAGAGGAAAAGATAAACATTTTCTTTTTTTTTTTACAAAAAATTGAAGAAAAAGATGATTAAAGGTGAGTTGGGGAGTTGCCCAGATTTATGAAGTAATAATAGTGGCTAAAAAGTTTTCCATAAAAGATGAAGTCAGATAAACGGTGGCAGGCATATTAGTGGAACGTCTTGAAAAAATTTTCAGTATTAACAACAATATAAGTTTAAACAAAATACAGAATATAAAATTTTAAATAAACAAAGTATAAATTATTTCAATAAAAATAGAAGAATAATTTTAATTATAAGATTCCTATGGTGAATCACCCCGCTGATTATTTCTCTTTCAAATATATCTTAGTTCTCAAAATTTCTTCCCAGAAAAATTGTAGTATCATATTTTATCTACGCATTGAAGAAATACATTCTATCCTTTTCCAGCCCCAACTCCCTAATTACCACAATTGAAGTGCATATTCTTCTAAAAAATATAAATGGTTTCTACAACTGAGATTTTATTATTATAATAATAATTGGGTCCTCAACCAAGCAAGTTGCAAATGATTGGTTCTTAGGAAATTGAAAGGTTGGACAAGTAATTATAAATAACATATCTTGACTGGACCATTGAAATATTCCATCATTTATTTTCTCAACCCCATTACATGCATTCCCTCAAATATGTATGTATATATATATATATACACAGAAGATAGATAAAGGAATTAATTTTAATTGCGGTTTGATTAATTTTCTCAGAAAAAGAAAGAAATATTAAAGTTAGTCATAATATATATTCACTTTATTGAGAGGAACTGAGGCAATTAGAGAATAAATGGAATTTATGAACCCCTAATATGTACTAACAGAATAACTTGTATTGTCCTTATTATAATGAAATGGAATTCCAATGATTAAGTGTATGTCACATCCACTTCTATTTATAATTGTTTGTTTCATTTATGGGGCTCTCTCAGAGGAACCACACTTATTTATATGCAACAATATCAGCCATGAACATATTTATGTGTTTGTTGCACTAATTTGTGGTCATCCTCTGTCCTTGCTCAATATTTTTGTTGCACTAATATGTGGTCATCTTCTGTCCTTGCTAAAATTTGAAACTCCTTTAGAATTTATATTTTCGTGAGAAAAAAGTTGCAACTCGAGGAATTAAGGTTATATTTTTCCATAAAGACATGATTCATCTTATGTATTTCTGTTACTCATGTGTCATGGATTCTCCTATACATTCCAAATTAAGATTTTAAGGAGGAAAAAAAGAGCATTAGTTAATAATTCTGATTTCAATGCAGTTATCATCAATCAAGTGAGTCTCAGCAAAATTATCACAAAAAATAAAATGTGAACAGATTTTAACTGCAGTCAAGTTGTGAAATGGTCTCACAAAAATTATCTCCAAACTAATGGTCATACAATTTCATAAATAAAAACCAACAAAACATGTTCATGATGTATATATAAGAAACATAAAAAAGTAGTTCAGACATATTTACATGCTCATCGGCTAAATCAACATGCATATTGTATATACCATTAACAGACCCTACATGAATTTAAGCTGTTTCGACAACGAAACACAGGGGATCGATACTCCAAACTTTTCTCCATAAAGTAATTCCCCCTCTTTCCAAAAAAGCAAGAACATGGCTGCAAAGGATCCTCATCAGTTATTACATTTCAAGAAAAGAAAAAAAATATCACATTTCCATTTGATTCGAATGTATATCGATAGGATAAAGATTTGGTGCAACAAAGTAGATCTCCCCAACCAATCAAAAGTGGTCCTCAGTTCAATACACACCTAATTAAGCATCGTCCTCCATTTTTGACACCTTTAGCTCTGATAGCAACTTCTCAACTATAATCTTTAATGCAGGGGCACTCACCCTGCATCTGATATCATCAAAGCAAGACCTTCCTTCTTCAGCAGCTTTACAGAGATTAGGGTCTAGCGGAACCTTTCCAAGGAAAGGAACACCCATATCCACACACATTTTAGCACCACCACCACCACTACTATCAAAAACTTCACTAAAAGCGATTAAATTCATCAGTTCACGTGCTTTCTCTCTCATGATTTGAATAGCACACTCTGTCATGTCTCTTTGCTCGCCAGTTTCAGTCACACTTAAAAACTTTACATCCGTCAAAGGTTGGGTCAACCCACTCATATTCTCGACTACACCAAGAACGGGCAACCCAACCTTCTTACAGAAACTCACTTCTTTCCTCACATCGATGAGAGATACCTGCTGCGGGGTGGTGACTTTGCTTTCTCTCTCATGATTTGAATAGCACACTCTGTCATGTCTCTTTGCTCGCCAGTTTCAGTCACACTTAAAAACTTTACATCCGTCAAAGGTTGGGTCAACCCACTCATATTCTCGACTACACCAAGAACGGGCAACCCAACCTTCTTACAGAAACTCACTTCTTTCCTCACATCGATGAGAGATACCTGCTGCGGGGTGGTGACTATAATAGCACCATCTATTCCAGTTGCTTGGAGGAACTGAACAATCGAAATATGCTCGTCTGAGGTCCCCGGGGGTGCATCAACTATGAGAAAATCAAGTTCACCCCAATAAACATCCTTCAGAAACTGCTTTATAATTCCGTTCTCACGAGGACCTCTCCAAATGACAGCATCATCGGGGTTGGGAGCATGAATCCAATAGACATGACTCCAAGGTTGGACTCAACATAAACGGGAGACCATCCTAGGTTACTCTGGTGAATCTCTTGTCCTTCGAGAGCGAGCATCTTTGGGATGCTTGGACCACATATATCGATATCGAGGAGGCCAACCTGGAAATCCATAGCTGCTAGGGCAAAGGATAATTGAGCTGAGAATGTACTCTTGCCTACACCACCTTTTCCAGATAGGACTACTATTTTGTGCTTGACTGTAGCCATTCTTTCAGCAATAGAGACCAAGTCTACAAGGCAACAATGGTGTATGAGTACAAATAAACAATAATTATGTGTAATAGGAAATCAACAAGTACTAATTTATTCCTTGGTCAGATGCACATAATTTAGTGATGGTTTACATATTATAAATGCTCCAAAGCTAGCGAGTTGTAGAGCCTATCAGAAGTCCAAAAGTGCAGATAATAAACAAATAAACTGATCCTTTAGTCCCAAACAATTGGGGTAGGCTACATTAACCAACAGATGAACCAAAAGTGCAGATATTATTCATTAGAGGTACTCTTGCGTGAGACCGTTTCACGATGAGACAAAGTGTAATTTGAACATTGGTGCTTTAACACTTTGGGAGGGGTGGATGTTAATTGTGCTAAGTTGTACTCCGTCTCATGCATGAGACCGTCTCATACGAGTTTTTGTCTATTCATTATTATTTTGCAAACAACATGGTCTTACATAAGAATGAGCACGTTTATTGGGTTACAACTGATGATGGGAGACAGAGTACTGAGTACTGACATAACATGGTCTTACATAAGAATGAGCACGTTTATTGGGTTACAACTGATGATGGGAGACAGAGTACTGAGTACTGACATAACACAACAATTGGATCAGTTCAAAAAACCTCCGATTTAATTTTGTTGTCAACAAAAAGTTAGGCTGCTAAGAAAAAGTAAGACATAAAAAGTAAAAATCATCCATTTAATATTTCTATTGTCATTTTCTGAATTGGTCACCATAAACTACACTCAAAATCATGGGAACATCCTACTTTTCTTGGAATTATGAGCTTATTATGCACAATAAAGACACAGTATCCAATCAACTAAGACTCTGCTGCAAATACTAAAGTTAAAGTGTTTCAAAAACATCAATTATTTAAAACTTTACCGATTGAACACCTTATATGTAAAGTAGAAATCACAAGCTCACAAGGTACACGATGAATATATCTGATGCTCTAAATATTAATGGATCCATTCCAAGAACCAAAGGTTACACATCTCACAAAATATATACCACTTCTACACCAATCCAAAAAGGAGATCTCTCCCATATTACCGTTCCTCCTAACAAGTTAATACATATAGCAACAATGATTAAATGCATTTACAGCCTATACCAAAAGCCATAAATAGAGGGGGCAATTTGATGATGCAAAGATGGCAACATGAAAATTAACTGCGGGTCTTCAAATTGTTTGTGCAGCATATCGGCATATCCAAAAAAAATACTATCCTTAACTCAAAATTGTTTTGTGAATTTCGGATGAGGAAATTAAAGCACGATGGAAATTGAAAAACCAACCTGGATCAGGTCCTTTAGGAGCAGTAGCACAAACCTCCTGATTAGGGCATCCTTCACAAGCATCAGACTTTCCAGCTTATTCAGATTCAGGCCCCGGGCAATCTGAAAATCATCAAAGAAACATATAAAAGATTACACTATATCTCAAAAAAAAATATTCAACTAGCAAGTAAGGGTTTACTCACGTTCATTGGAATTATCAGGTACTTGACCTCCGTTTTCCATTTCTGTAATTCTTTTCGAGCTGCCAATTATCAAGCAAACATTAACTTGTGAGAATGGAATGAAGGCGGAAATTATCAAACTCTCAAAACAATAAACCGGAAATTGTCAAACTCTCAATATAATACTTCGACTCCTAAACATGACAAAAAGGAAAAATCAATTCCAACTAATTCAACGGAGGAAAACTAGTCAATAAATTAATTTGAGTAAAGTCCTTATATCTATCAAGAATATGAGAAACGGTGAAAATCAAGGATTAAAAGAGACAGAAAACGGAAAAGAGATGCAAACCTTCAATCTTGTTCCAGTTGGATTGGCGGAAACGAACTGTCAAGCAACGGCGGCGACGGTGATAAGACGGCGGAGCGAGGGTTTAGGTTGTTTTAAAGTGAGGTTTGAAAATATTAAATACAGCAAATAAATTGGGGGAACGCGTTTTATTGGTTGAATGGAAATCAAGGAAAATATATTTTTATGGATATAGATGGATTTATATTTGTATTTCATATTATGTTTCATATTGGAATTGAATTTCTTACGCATTCAAATACGTAAGCTTCAATATTTATCCATTTTATAAATTTATTCTATTTTTTATAAATAAAAATTATCTATAACATTAAATTAAAGACAGTGTGACTTATATTACTAAAGAGTGTAGTCGTGATAACTGGTTTTATAAGTGTGACTTATGTTTCATATTTTTTATAAGTGAAACTGGTTAAGAAGTGTAACTTATATTACTAAAAGGCATGATCGTGATAATTGAAGAGTGTGACTTTTTACTATAAAGTATATTACTCATAAAAGTAAATGGTGTGACTTATATTACAGCAGAAAGTGTAGTAGTAATAACTAAAGGGTGTGACTTGTATTATTAAAGAGTGTAGTCGTGATCCGATAAAAAAAAAAGGTGTAGTCGTGATAACTTAAAAATCATGACTGTAAAAAATGAACAAATTTCACAGTGAACAAGTTTCACAACATACCAACTCGTATAACTTCGTGTAAGCTTCATGTTCTAAAATAAGAAAAAGATAACAATTGATATCAAGAGTCCTCATATAACTTTTGCCTAGAATTGTTAAAAGAAACGAGCAGCCCGAGGACTCGACTCAACTCGTTTATATTGATAAATGACAAGTTCGAGTTCGTAAAAATATTTAATTTACCAATGAGTCTACCTTAGCTCAACTTGTTAGGATCGATAACCAAGAACGTTTTTGTAATTCTATTAGGCTAAATAGGCTCGTTTACTAGTCGAGTCAAAATTTATTTTCAACTCGTTAATGTCATCGTGTTACTTTGAGCTCGGCTCGACAAGAGCTCGAATCGAGTTCGAACTTCAAGTACTCAACTCGATTTGAATAATAACTTTTACGATGTGATGTGTCCAACTTTAATTTTACATGTTTTTACTTTTTTAATTTTAATTATTTTGGATTAAAATTGACATTGAAAGTATCAAAAATGGAAAAATTAAAAACACGAAAGACTCAAATTACCTAAAATAGTCAAAATTAACATTAAAATGAAAATTTTAAAAAGAAAATGAAAAATACTGAACCAAAATAAAAAAATAGTAATTACTCCCTCCGTCTCAATCTTAACTACATTCTTTCCATTTAATGCGTCTCAATTTTAACTGCACATTTCATTGAATAGAAATACTCACTTTATCATTTTATCACATAAAATATTAATAAATAACTATTTCAACCTCCAATACTTTATCACTTTATCATATAAAATACTAATAAACAACTCTTTCTACCCCAACACTTTATTATTTTTTATTAAACTCCGAGTACACAGTAAACCACCAAACAAGATTGGGACGGAGGGAGTACATAATTAGGAGTGGCAACGGGGTGGGTCGGGGCCGATTTATGCCTCCCCCGGCCCTGACGTGGAACTTTTGTCCCCGAAACCGAACCGAACCGAACCCCGACGGGAATTTTTTTTTGTCCCTATCCCTGCCCCTATCGTTTTCGCGTATCCCCGAATCCGACCCGAAAACCGACTAACATATTTAATTTTTATTTTTTTATTATCATAAAGATTTTATCTCCCAAAAAATAATGAAGAACCAATTATGTTATAAAATTATTTTTTTATAAATTAACTTAAAAGAACAAAATATAAATAATCAAACAAATATTTAAATAATATATAGTGATATATACATATATAGATATAAAAAATATTAATATAATATGTATCGGGGCGGGGTATATAAAAACCGTCTCTTCCCGTCCCCGATTTAAATTTATCGGTTTTCTCCGAAATCGAATCGAAACCCAAAAATATTCAAGACAACCTCCCCGATCGGGGCGGGGCCGGGGCGGATCACCGCGGGGACGGGGCAAATTGTCATCCCTCATAATAAAAATTGCACAGGATCTGAACTACACTCTTTTGATAATATTTCGAAAGGAAAAGTGTGAATTTTTTTTATCAAATATAATCTGCTAAAGACGAAAATAATGAATAGAAAATTAGATAAATTTTACAGAAAATATTTGAAATCTTTTCACAAAATCGACGTACATCAGTAAATGGCAACATGGAAAATTAGGAAATCATACACGTGCCGTGCACGTGCACCTCCCCAACATAATGTCCATCTCCCCTCCCCGTTCCCGCTCCTCTGTTACGATCCTTCTCAAAACGCCAAACCGAATTTTTCAAAAAATGGAAAAACAATGCGGAGAAGAAATCACAGAGGAACAAAGGAAACGGGCCGAGGCTAATCGGGCCGCCGCCTTAGCCAAGCGCAAGGTCATGCTCTCACTGACCGAACAAGCCACTCATCAAAACGACCACCGTTGGGGCCTTTCCAAATGTCGCAAGCTTTCCCCCGTTGCTGCCAATGATGCCCCTGTTACTAAACAGCTCAATTCAACGGGCCCTTGCCAAAAGCCCGAAAAATTTCGGGCCCGTCTCGAGATATGCTCCCCCGATTCCTTTTCCGTCACTCCTGTTGCTATCGAGGGTTTTGTGTTTCCGGGTGAAGAGTTTTGTCTTGAGAAGCTCAGAGACTGTCTCGCCAATGTACGTGAACTGTTCTTTGAAAAAGTTTTTTCAGATATTCTTGTTCCGTTGCTATTTATTTGTTTATTTATGATTTTGGATGTTTGGAAATTGCGATAGAATTATGGAGTAGTTGTTTCAAATTTGGGGGAATGGTTTGTTTCTTATTTTCCAAGTTTTTTTAGTTTTTGTTTGTGGGTTCGTTTTTATGGGTGAGGTAACCTGAGAAATGCTCTGGGAAGGTAGCATGAGAAATTTGGTTTATGAGTACAGTCACAAGTGATCAAGTTGCACCATCTTAATTTTGTGTTTTGTGTAGGATGGGAGGGACACCCTAGGTGGAACCCGTGGTGGAACACAATTGGGCCTGCACTTAAGTTTATATGGATTCATTTCGAGCTTTCTAGGAATCATTTATATATATTTTGTTTAATTGTTGTTGGGCTAGTGCAGTATAAAGACCTTTCACCACTTCATCATTCCACCTTTTAAATGAAAAAAGAATGGAGGGATTCATGTCTTTATATTTTTTTCAGAATGGTAATTTTAGGGGAAGTGCTTTCAGAAAAGATGATTTCGGGAGAATGCTTTTACAAGTATCAAATATTTATATTTGTAGGGGAACTATTGAAAATGTGATGTATTCCTCTTTTTGTCTCCGTGAAGGAAATTGTAATAAAAAATAAAGATAACACTCGGGTTGGTTTCTTGTGGTTCTTGATCGAGTTTTAAACTGTTCACCTTCTTTGGAAACAATTATTGGGATCCACATGTTTCAATTGGAGAAAGAAAATTACCAGCAGCATTAGCTAGTTATATGCTTTTAACAGCCAAGGAAGAAAGAAGGCAAAACGAACAAATTAGTTTTGCTGGTAGAATAGTCAGGCCATTGATATATTGATCTTACTAGTTATAAACTTATAATGGATTAAACTGCACTGTAAATTACGTACTTATCTAGTTATTGATCAATATTTATTCTACTTATCTCTTGATCAGGTAATTTTGTCACATTACACACAGACCACTGGTGGTGAAAAGGCCGGCGTTTTTAGGCTTTATGATTACCACTCGGTTCTGAAGTCCTTAAAGAATTGTGAGGACATTGAATGTGAAGAGATACCTTGGGCAACCTTCAATGTTATTGATAGATTTTCACATTCATTCATTGCTGAAAAATGGATGCCATGCAGGCCTGAACATTTCCCTGATGAGAAAGTAGATAAGTTGATTTCTGAGGTCCCGAAAACTTTGTTAAATGCCTTACTACCATTTCAACTTGATGGGATTCGATTTGGACTCAGGAGGGGTGGTAGGTGTCTCATTGCAGATGAAATGGGGCTTGGGAAGACCATCCAGGTATGAACAACTTCATGTTGTAATAGACTCTAAAAATGCTGAAGATCACTCACTTTGTGCGATATTCCTTTCTATTTCTTATTTTTATAATAGACTCTATCTGTTCATGTTTTACTAATTAGAAATGCCAATACCTGTTAATACACAAGATAAAAGATAATCCTGGGGTGTTCACTAAGTTACCTTTTTTCATGGTTAGAGTTTTGTTACCATATTTGTTGCAAAAAAGGCCTCAGAGTTTCCGAATAAGAGATGCAAGATGGATCATTGGGTAGAATCTACTGAAGTTGCTGCTACCACAGTGTTAAAATATGACAGGAAAAGGAAAATATATAACTTGCATGACTTTGTTTGATGTGAAAATACATATTTACTTGAGTTATTATATCTTCAAAAGATGATATGTACATTGTCAGGCCTAGAATCTTGCTTGGATAAGGCCCATCATTTCTTTCTTGTTTGTAGTAAAAGAACATGTTCGAGTTCATTCTTAATCTTAGGTTGCTGAATTCTTTGTTTTTGTTTTGCTGGTCTATAAGAGTCTAAAAAGTATTCTCGCTTTATGAGGTTGCCGGTGTGCCATTATATCTAGGCATCCACTACCCCTGGTTAATAAAATTGGGGGGAAAAAAAACCTTTAGAAAAGAAACTCTTTTTAGTTCTCCAGAGGCTTTAAAAAGGATTTGCCAGAGGTTGGCTACAGCCTGTTGCCAATACTATTTATAATGTACTACATGTTTCAATTTTCACCTCTTTCTAGAAATTGTTCTATAGTTTTATGCTGTGTTTGGATGCAAGTCATAAAGACATATTGAAGGAAAGCATTAAGCAAAATGAAATAATTATATTCAGAATTACATGATTTATGTCAATCTACTTTCCTCCTTTTTGTTTTGATGGTTATTAAATTATCAACTGACCTTTCGTAAACATTGTCTCCATACTATTCAATCTAAGTATACGTAGAACTGCTATGCCTCGCAAGTCTCTTTGTTCAGAAGATTTATTCAATTAATCAGTCTCTTGGTTGGATTAGGCTATCACACTTGCAAGTTGTTTCATGAAGGAAGGTCCCATACTTGTTGTTTGCCCAGCTATTTTGAGGTATTCGTGGACAGAAGAATTGGAGCGCTGGTTTCCGTCTTGTTTGCCTTCTGACATTCACCTAGGTATCTTTTTGAGGTTCACTTATAATTTTTTTTTTTCCAACTGCTTCATTTTATTCGTATCCTTTTGCTTTGCATGGAACACGTTCTTGAATTGACTCTTTTGTCATCACGGCATCAGTAAATTGTCATACTGACTTATGGTTGGTAATAAATGTAGTATGTCAACTCCTATCTTAAGTTGTATTTTCTTCATTAAGAATTATTACGAGTCATGAAATGTGTATATTTAAAAATCTCAAATTGTTTGTATGATGAATACAAACTATAGAAAGTTCTATCTTTGTGTCATTATGGTAACTTTCTGGAGTGTGGTTTTGCACTCAACTTCAAATGAGCTTATTGTATATATGCAAGAAGGCTTCCCTTAGCAGAGGATTTTCTATTTCTGACCTAGTTGGTCTAGGCTTACTTATTGACACATGGTTTTGAATAAGCAAACCATTATATTATTTTGCTTTCTGATGCATATCATATATGCTTAAGTCAAGTTGATTCCATTTCTCCTTTCAGTTTTTGGTCACCAAGACAACCCTGCAAGATTGGCTAAATGTCCTAGAGTTGTGGTGGTTTCATTCAATATGCTTCGACGTTTACAGAGTAGCATGGTGGAGCAAGAATGGGCTACCTTGATAGTTGATGAATCACATCATTTACACTGTAACAAAAAATTAATAGAGAAAGAAGAGGTACAAAATTGTCAATTCAGTTTGTAGTTTCTTGTAAACAGCGAAATATGGATATATGCATATAGCATTTAGCAAACATGGTTATAAAGCTCTAATGTGTCCCTGCATGTTTTTATAAACTTAGCCTTTTAAATATTGCAAATAAGTCTGTGTTATTGAATGATTATGCATTGATTATATTTGCTTCTTTGCCAAGGAAGTGTCCTATGTCTATGATAATTAAACCTAGGGGATGCTTGGTTTTGGAGGTGTAATTCCTTTGCTTTCTCCACACCAAACACCCACTTCACATCCATTCCCGTTCCATTTCCTCCTCCCTCAAACCATCCATCCAACCAAGCAGCACCTAAGGCGGAATTTCCTTCCTTTAATATAAAAGATATGATGAAGGGTTAAATACATGTTACAAGACTGAGAATATAAACTTCCTTATGGTTCCAAGGCGACAGCAACCATCCTCAAAGAAGAGGAAAAAAGCTTGAGGCCAAAAATTATATATGTATTGTTCTTGTTGTTCTTGTAACTTCTCTGCTTTTTATTTGGATCTCAGCTAATCATGTTTCAAGTGATCATGTTGTAATAAATTCTTCCTATATTATTTAATAAGATCTGATAAACCTGAAAATTGCTATAATATTTATCATAATACGACTGACCTGGTATTTTGACCATTAGGTTACATCCCAGTGAAGCTTTGATCACAGGAATATTGTACTTGTTATCAGAAAAAGTTGTTTGCCTATCAAAATGTGATATAGTTTGAATTGCATTCTGCAATTAAAATTAGGTTTTTCACTTGATTTTGTTTGTTTCCTGATATTAATCTAGAGTGGCATAATATAAGTTGATCAGGCCAGGGTAAGGTCAGTTCAATATTTATATTTAATCACTCAGCTTGAACGAGCCATGTGCGCATATGGATAAAAATTCACATGTAGTGATGTAGGTAAGGTAAATATGGTATAATTATACCACAATAGACATAATTGAGACTTAATTGGCTCATGATTGAGACATGAGCCAATTATTGAATTCTGTTGGGGCATTTCCTTCGTGCATGCGACCCAACATGATTCTATTATTGGTTCATATAGCCTACCCAATTTTTTGGGATTAAAGGCTCGGTGTGTTTGTTGTTAAGACATGATTGAGACTTAGATTAGTAGATGATGCCTTTGGCTCAAACATATGGTGAAAATGCAAAACTGAAATTGGTATAGATGGAAAAGCCAGTACTTTGTTCAGTTGAGGAGAAAGTGAGAAGCAATCAGAAAGTGCATCTGAGGACAGTTAAACCTTTATACCAAATAGTTGTGTTAGATCACGTCTCTTCATTAACAGTCCATTTCAAATTTAATCTGAGGATAGGATAATATTTTAAAACTTTCTTTGATTCGCCTGCTTGCTTTCTAGATCAACTAGTCCTGGTTATTAGGTTAGCAGAATCTTTTTTATTCTCTCTTTTTTAACTTCTATTCAACATGGACGAAAAGTCAACCCAGCGGATTTGAAAAACCATACAAGATTACCTTTTTACTGGCTTGCTATGTCATTTCATGTTATGGTTATCTTTATTCACGCCATAAACTTTTTGGATGTAGATATCCCTTCAAGTTTTTTTTTTTTTGGGTACAACTGTTAACCAAAAGTTATTAACTTAGTCGCCTTTCTAAAAGTTTTTATTTTTTCCACAGCTGAAAGCTATGCTTGATGTCTCTGCAAAGGTCAAGCATCTTATTCTGTTATCGGGAACTCCTTCTTTATCAAGGTTGATCAAATCATTCCCTTGTCAGACTTCTAAGTCTATTTGTCTCAGCTACAAATGCTAATATTCGGTTGCTTTTCTCCTAGGTGATAATAGGCCGTATGACATTTTTCATCAGGTAAATATGTTGTGGTAAGTAGTTTAGTATTGTCATAGATACATAGCAGTGATCTGTTATATACCTTCTCAGTTATATTATTAACAGGTCTTAATTTATGCAGGCCAGGATTACTTGGGCAAACCAAATTTGAGTTTGCAAAAACTTATTGCGATGTCAAATTGGTCCGTGGTTCTCAAGGGAAAGTTTATCAGGTATCATTGGGTTGTCTTTTGTGCACAATATCTTACTGTTGATAAGGGAAACAAATTTTAACTGTATCCTTCAATCTGGAAACTGGTTTATATTTCTTCTAAATTCTTATTAACATCTAGCTTTTGCCAGTCGCCTGAGTTTCTCCAATTTTCTCCTTTATTAATCTCTGGTTAGATCGCTCGATTCTCACATTCTTACTCTTGTAATGTGTTAATATTGTAGGATTTCTCAAAGGGGACACGCCTGGAGGAACTAAATGTTTTACTGAGGCAAAGTGTAATGGTGAGGCTTGTGCAGTTCCTTCCTTCCGCTCGTTCCTTTTAAAGATTTTCTTTTTCTGCTTTTCGGGATAGTTCAGAAACTAAATTCTATTAAGTTAATGAATTTGGTTGCTAGATATTGTTTAAGCAGCAGAATCTTTGAGGATTGTGTGAGAGTCAGTTTTAGGCTTTTGTGATAAAATTAAGTTTAAGAGTTCAATCACTTGCTTGTTTCCCATTTTTATTTAATTTTCTTTTGCTCATATCAAACAATTTGTGATATTACAGATAAGACGCCTGAAGGAACATGTTATGCTGCAACTACCACCCAAACGTCGACAAATCATTAAATTAGTTTTGAAGAAATCAGATATTAAATCTGCTATGGTAACACTGGAGCTTGAAGATATTGATGCTACTGCTGACAGTGATGCTGAAAATGTGCCTATTCATGTTTCTGATAAAGATCAAGGTATCATTCGATGCCTTTTAAATGTATACGTCATGGTTAGGACAATTGACTTTTCAATATGCAGGAGATGCACATAATTGATGCAAAATGCATCTTGTCCCTTTTCTTGCTCTATGTTTAACCTTCTGTTACAATGAGAACCTTTGTAGATTGAACTTAACTTCTTTGCTCGTCCATTTCTTTTGCTTTAAAAACCATAATATTAATATTCTCTTATGATCTTGATCTCTTATGAATGTTGTAAACGTAAATTTGTTGGATTTGAAAAGTTTGATAAGTGATGAAGTTTATATGGAATCATCATTACGTGGTTCTACTTTATTTTATGTATTTTTTAAGGTCACTGTTCAAAAAATGTGCACTCGGATTAAATAATATTATTGAAATGCATTGTTGAACATATATATATATATATGTGTGTGTGTGTGTGTGTGAAGCATCTGATGTATCAAAGCATGTTTAGAATCTTTAAACTTATATGTGCGATGGTGGCTTATATGTAAATTATAATATTGTTTTTCTGTCAATGTAGATAGTGATATGAATGAGAAATTGTCACAAAAACTATCTGCACTTGGTTTAGCGAAGTTGCCTGGATTCTTTGAATGGCTCTCTATACATCCTATTATGGTGGAGGTGGATGGAGAAGAAACCACCCAAGAGAGTTCCAGCTCCCACAAAATGATAATATTTGCTTATCATCATAAGGTGCTTGATGGTGTACAGGTGAGGATTACCCTTTTTCTTTTTCTTTTTTTTGAAGTGTGTTTGTTCAAAGCTCAGGATGTCATTATCAATATCTGCATCTATGATATTTGAAAATGTTCCCTTTTCTGTTTTTCCTCCGGAGAAAAGGAATGATAAAACATACTCCCACCGTACCAAGATTATTTGCACACAACAACGGGCACACAATTTAATTTTTTTTTTCACTTTAGCATAAAGTGAAGAAATGATTTGGAGTTTCTGAAGAAAGGGGTTTACTTTATGCATAAAGTGAAGGAAGATGTCCACTTCAATGACATTTTGTGTAAAATTGTAGATATTGTGAAGGTGGAGTTTGTGAGTAAATATACTATTTTTGGAGTGTGCAAATTGTTGAGGGACGTCCGAATAAGGCAGGTGTGCAAATGATCCCAGGACTAAGTACTTTGCAATATTTTGCTTTTAATAATTGGCGAATGTGACTTCCCAGATTTGTTTGCTAAGATTCAATCAATTATACAGACTCTTATCTCTCTCTATCTTCCATCGATCTCATACCTGGGAAAATAATTCTGTGATTGTGCCAATCGGTGGCTCGATTTTGTGCCTTACTGGTGTGAAAAGTCTAGATGATATAATAAAAGGTAACAGACTGCTTCACCTTATGCTGAAGAGAGGTCATCATGGCCAATGATGTTAATAATTATCCTCTTTATTTGCACCTTGGAAAATAAGACCTCTCCTCACCTTATGCTGAAGAGAGGTCTTATTTTCCAAGGTGCAAATAAAGAGGATAATTGTTAACATCACTGGCCATGATGGATCTCCCTGAGATCATATCTCATATCCGTGCTAGTACTTCATCAAATTTTGTTTGGTTTTGCACAGCATATTCAGGATGTTTACTATCTTATTCTGATAATAAACATGCATTTATATACGGTCACTACAATTTTTCCCCCTATTACACAGGCATTTCTATGTGAGAAAGGAATAGAGTTTGTTCGCATTGATTGCACTATAACTGGTAACGACAGGCAGTCAGCTATTCGGTCTTTCCAATCATCAAAAGAGGTTTGCTTTGTTATTTTCTTTTCAATTTTCTTTTGGTCTCTAGCCCGTTTATAGTGCCTATTAGTTATATCTTATCTTTTATTATTACTGTGATTTTTCAAATCTTTTTAACTTAACTTTTTATGCTGCTTAATCGTAATGTGATCCTTTAGGAACTTTTCTTCTAGTCTTTTGGAAGCCACTTTAATGTTGTTCTTTGTACTTTCTTAACATGACTCAATTTTCTATGAGATGTACTTCTTATTATTCATTTTTTAAAATTCAGAGCAAACAGAAACAAACAACAGAAGTCCACTATTCAATTTCTTTTTTTGGCTCTCACTAGTGCAAATCAACACATTTGGATTTTATCAGGTCAAAATAGCATTGATTGGTATTCGTGCTGGAAGCTCTGGTCTTAATTTAACATCTGCCGACATTGTTGTGTTCTTGGAGTTACCTACGAATCCTGCTGATATTCAACAGGTACCTTAAAATTTGTCTCTTACGAGTTATTGAATTTTGAAGTTCTATTGAATTTTGAGTAATTTGTAGTTTAATAATATTTGAATACTAATTGATGCTTGTATGCTCTTTTAAAAATTGGAGGCTGAGGATCGAGCTCATCGGCATGGGCAGAAGAGACTGGTTAATGTATATATTTTCTGTGCAAAGGTACCAGTTCTTACACCCAATACATGAGCTGGTTATCTTCCTCAATATTTTCTCCAGAATTTCCTTGTGTAGAACTTTTCTTTTTTTATGTAAATGCCAGGATACTTCAGATGAGTTGCATTGGCAGAAACTCAATAAAAGTTTGCTTCGTGTTTCTTCAACTGTCAACGGGAAGCGTGACGCTATACGTGAAATAAAGGTACAGTTCTCCAAATTGGTAAATTTCTTCCAGGATATATTGAAAATAGGAGCTCTAGAGGCATCTTAACTGCTTAGTGACACTCAGAGAAAATACAAGATGACGACAGGCGCACATAATCACATTAATATCCATATACCTTTCCTAATTCTAATATTTATCCTTGGGTAATTTATCCTGTGATATTCACCACTGCTGTATAGTTCCCAGTTTACTCTGGCCCAGTGAACATGACTACCATTTTCTCCAAAATCTGATGTCAACTATCACTAGTTAAATTAAGCGTTTACATCACTAAGGGTATGTTTATTTTGGGCTTATAGTGGGCTTGGGAAATCCCGGACTTTGAAGTCCTAGAATTTCAAAATCTTGATGAATAGTTAAAATGTATGTTTGATGAATACCTTTCCTAATTCTAATATTTATCCTTGGGTAGGATGATTGAAAAGTTGATTGATGTGATATTATTATATTATTTTGAGTGTATTGGGAGAATAAAAAAGTAGATGATGTGAGTGTATAGAGAGAATAAAAAGTAGAGTAGTAGTAGGTGATGAAATAGAGTAGGGTTAATAAGATTTCAAAATCCTTACTTTAAATTTTAAAACAAAGTGGGGTTTGAGATTGTAAAGTCCAAAGTCCGGCCGAGATAGTCGCGAAACAAAAATACCCTAAGAACTTTGAAACCAATGGCTTTATTTTGGATGCATCACACTTCAGATTTATTAGTTATTATGTTACATTAACATCATCCAAAGATGTCAAAACTTACTACTTACTACCTACGCCCTCCGCCCCAATTCATTTTGCATCCTAAGATTTGCGCACATATTAAAAAAAGTTGTTTTTTGTGTGGTTTGTTGACTATTCAAAGGGGATGGAGGGTGGAGATTGATACGCCTCATCTTTAATTATCTTTTATTTATTATTGTTATTGGGCTTTTTAATTTAAGTTAGAATCTTTTTAATTAAAGTCTAGAATAAATGGCCCGTGGGCTTTCTTTCTTAGGGCATAAGTTAGGGTTAGGGTTTGAGTCTATTTAAACAAGGTTTCTCTAGAATTATTATCTTTTGATCATTGATTGTAGAAGACTTGGCTTGTGGGCGAGATTATTTTTACGGGCGTAGATTTATTCTCTGTGGCCTCTTTTGAGGATTCTCTTTTATCAGTATATTTCAGTTTCATTCGTATTATTTTTCTGTCCTTTATCGCTCAATTCTTATACTTTATCAATTGGTCCGACCTGCCGGATCCTTCTCCACCATGACGACCACACGATCCAAGGGTGAGAAGGAACGAATCGACGAGATAGAGAAGACGTTGAGCTTAAATTCAGACTGCCCTGGTGGCTAATCTGAAGCCAGGGTGGAGGCAGACAAGCGGTTCGACGCTTCGAAAGCAGACGATGGACTCGGTGCTCGCTAAACCGAAGTTATTTGGGCGCGAACACAACCGTGGGCGAAGTCTGGCTGGTGATGGTGCCCAACTCGGCGCCATAAAATTGCAGCCTCCGATTCGCGAGCCCGGCCGATCTACGCCCGCACCAAACGGGATACCGCCGGGATATGTGGCGTCACAGCGGGCCCAAAGCTGGACCTACCCCAATTTGATGGTTCAGATCCTATGGCTTGGTTAGCACAAGCCGAAAGCAAGATTTCTTTGGTGAGCAAGACACCTCCGAAAGAGCGCTGGCCCAGATAGCGCCATCGCCATGTCAAGCCGAGCGATGTTTTGGGCGCAATGGGTACTCCGCCGCCTCGACAATCACTTGGGAACGGTATCGCGCAGAACCGGTAGAGCGTTTTTGGGGATTCACACCATTAACGATACGCGAGGCAATGCATATTACTCGCCAAACGGGATCACTCCGAAGACTACGTGGCACTCTTTGAAAAAGGGTGGTGCAACTGCCCTTTTTGCCTCAAGAGCAGATTTGGGGATGTTTTTGGGTGGCCTCAAGCCCTCCATCCGTGACAAAATTACCGAGCCCGAGATCGCTAATGTTCATACTGCCATTCGAGCAGCCCGCAAACTCAATCTTTCCAGATGGGCCGCCTTAGTTGGTCTCAACACACGGCATCCCAAAACGGGGGTACAGCCGAGCCCCATCTACCTTTTAGGGCGGTCAACCACCGTGCCATCAAGGCTAGTTCGGGCAACCAGTAGGTCTAAGCCTCCCATAATCCGAACTCAGATTCTCGGGAAATCAATCCAATGAAATAACCGCCACCTCACGGCTGAAGAAGCGCGGGAATACCGGGCTAAGGGAAAATGTTATCGATGCAGCGATAACCGACGGCCCCTTGCATAAGTGTGCAAAGAAAGAATCTGAAAGTATCCTAATTGATGTCGTGGAAGAGGACTTGGGGAACAATCGTACTTTCTTGAAACGAATGAGGAAGACGCGCACCACTTTCTCAAAACGACCAAGGAAAATCGAGTTTCCTATGGTGGAACAAGATGTGGGTGGTTGAAGCTAGTTTCAACCTTAGTTCTTGTTCCAACCTTTGAGGACAAGGCTGTTCGGGACGGGGAGAATTGATACGCCTCATCTTTAATTATCTTTTATTTATTATTGTTATTGGGCTTTTTAATTTAACTTAGAATCTTTTTAATTAAAGTCTAGAATAAATGGCCCGTGGGCTTTCTTTCTTAGGGCATAAGTTAGGGTTAGGGTTTGAGTCTATTTAAACAAGGTTTCTCTAGAATTATTATTATCTTTTGATCATTGATTGTAGCAGCTTCGGCTTGTGGGCAGAGATTATTCTCTGTGGCAGAGATTTATTCTATGTGGCCTCTTTTGAGGATTCTCTTTTATCAGTATATTTCAGTTTCATTCGTATTATTTTTCTGTCCTTTATCGCTCAATTCTTACACTCTATCAGAGATTGTGAGGGTGGAGATTGTGAGATTCTTTTCCATATTTGGGGTGTGCAAAATGAATTGGGATGGACTGAAATGGAAAGTGTGCAAAATGAATTGGGACGGAGGGAGTATTAGATATGGAATGTTTTACAGAGATATTGGTATTTTTTCTAATATTTTAATTTTTGTGAATATGCCACTCTTTGAAAATTGAAGACTTTGTGTGAATGGGTTATATCATTATGCTGTTTGGATTTAACTAAAACTCTATGTTGACTTGTGGTTTTCGTAATTATATGCAAGACTTTTTGATGGGATGCTTTTCTTTAAGAATTTCTCTTGTCGAAGTTTTGATTCTATTCTTGTGCAGTATCTTAACTGTCTTAATGTATTATTTTTCTCTTCCATCTTGTCTTTTTTTTTTCTATTTTTTGGCTTAAAATATAAAATTATCATATTTGCTTCATTTTATTTATTTTTGTGATTGGGTGCTCAATGCTACTAGGTCGAAGGTGTTTCTTATCTTGAAAGCACCAGGGATACAAGTGAGAAGAGCAAGCAATCAATGAAAGTTCAAAAATCTAGTGTGGATCAGGAATCACACCTTCCAAGGGTATCTTGTGATTCGCATGTAGACATAAATAATGGTTGTACTAAACAACATGAAGGTGAAAAAACATTAAATGGAGATGAATGTGTCAACAAGAATGAAGCTGAGGTGAAGAGTTCTGACCAGCTATCCACTCTTCGCTTTGAGGTAGACTACAACTTTGTTTTTTAAGTTGTCACTTTTATATTTGTGTTTGTGTGTTGTTTGGGTAAACTGTTTCCCTACGAACAATAATGAACATATAGGCCAGTGGTAATAATAAAAATAATACTCCCTTCTATTCATTTTATAAGTCGTTTTACAGTTTTGCACAACTATTAATGAAAAAAAATTATGACCAAATTAACCCTAATTAATGTAATTTACCAAGTCAAATAATTAACTGATGGGATAAAATTATGCGGTTTAGTGGTTAATGAATGAAAAGAGAGAACTTTTCTTCCCTGCTACTTGGAGAGAGAGTGTGGATTACCTGTAAATAATTTTTTGTGATGAATCATTCAATATTTGCTCTTCACTAAAACAATTCGTATGTTGGTGTCTTTTATGAGACAAACAATTGATGTGAGATTATTATTGATGAAATTATTTGGGCATAGTGTTTTCATTAGAGTAATGAAATTGTATTTACTGTAAATTAGTGGAGTAATTAAATTTTTGAGTGATTACAAGCGTATAGTGTCTGTATGACACTACTCCAAAATTGATTATACGCATAGTGAAGAATGCACCAACTGAACATTGAGAAGGGGATATAATTTTGGTATAATATTCCAAAACGTCATTTAAAAAGTAAATAAACGAAAAGTCAAAATGACTTATAAAATGAATAGGAGGGAGTAAGATATAGTGATATATCTCAATTTGTTCAACTGGTGAGGTTAGATAAAAATATTCTGATATTCTGATCTTTGTATTTTTTTTAGATTTCATTAAAAATGAGAATCATATTCTCGACCATTAGTTTTTAGGACTATCATTTTGCATACTATTATTAACCTTATGCTGTTCTTTATACATACCTTGTCCTCCTGAATTTGGAATTAACAGTTATTTTTGGTAAGTGATGATTGATTTATTCCTATGGTACTCAGGTGAGCAAGCACACGGGAAGGATCCACTTGTACAACTGCAACCCAAGAACAAATTGTAGACCACACTACTTTTCAAGAGTTTCCGGCCTGAGGAAGTTGATTGTCGCTCAATTGCAGAAGAAAATGAGAAAACAAGTGATAAACCAGTTGAAGATAATTCGTTATATATGGAAGGTCTTATGGTTTTCGTTCAAGAATGGAAGGACCTGAGGCCTATTGAGAAGAGGAAATGCTGAATAAACCCTTACAACTTCCACTCTCTAATGAACTATGTTATTTAAGTGAAAGTCTTAACCACGAAAATGGGGTATATATGTTATTTAATATTTATCTTGATCATGAACAAGCTTATTTTACTTGCAATCATTTTGTTTCATGAATTACCTCATTCCTAGTAGAAATTTGTTGACAGAAATTCTGCTTATTTTTTCTAAGGGACTACTGAAGGGTGGCAGTAACAGGCGTAAAACACCTTTGACTGAGATACACCATCCATTACCGTCAAATGCTACTTGGAGACAAGTCGGTTTCTGTGCTGGTCATGGTCAGAAAGAGAAACTTTATACACAAGCTTGGTCTGACAAGGATGAACCACTATGCAAGCTTTGTCAGACTCCTCGCAAGTAAGTCTATCTAAATCTTTGGGAAAATAGTTTTTTTAGTCCTGTAAGTTACTTAATTTTTTATTTGTCCTGTCAAGTTTCACTAATTGAAAATAGTGTAACTTCAATTTTTTTAAATTTTGGTCCGGTGAAGTGGTGAAACATCTGGTTGACCAAACAAGACTTGTCATGCGAACAGATCAGATTCTGCCACGTCAGCGTAGACTGGATGTTTCACCTCCTATAGCTGGTTACATATAGGACTATTTTCAGTTCGTTAAATTCGACAGAACTGGAACCAGAATATGGATAACTTACAGGACTAAAGAATCTGTTTTCCCTTAAAATAATCAGGTGGGATGTATGGGTCAAGTTATTGATTGATTCTTTGATGGCAGGGGTAATAATGCCAAGGTGCCTCAATTCTTTGAGGACCTTTTCTGTAGTTTGAATTGCTTGGAAGAATATCGCTCACGAACTAGCAATAGGTTTCTTCGTGAGGTTTGAACTTGGATAACTTACCACTACTTAAACATTACCTATACTAGTCAACTTGTCGCTTGAGATATTTCTTAACAAATTTTACTGAAATTAACTCACAGGGGCTTTTCCAAATTGAGCATGGGATTTGCACAAATTGCCAAGTAAACTGTCATCAACTTGTGAAGCACTTAAAAGTTCTCTCACTCGAGAAGCGGGAAGCATATATTAAGAGGGTGGCTCCAAATATTGCAAGACTTGATAAACTGTATGTTCAACCTACATTCCACAACTCTCAAATTGTTACATTCTTATTTTGAAGTTCTTTCCAGAAATAGTATCGTAGAGTGTTGGTGAAACTCTTTATTGCGTGAGACTCCAACATGTTTGGTGTGTGTCATCAGGGTTTGCAACTATATATTTCTTTCTTTTTGTATCCTGGATCAGTAAATACGTCCGTTGGACCAAAAATACACAAAACTATTATATTTCTTTACCTGCTTGAGGAATAGTTCTAAAACAGGACAGAGGCAAATGAATATGATTAGTAAATAAAAGTCGGATTCTAGAGTTCCCCTTCATCATTTGATATATAATCTTTTGTCATTTATGAGGATTATAATACTGTTTGTTTGGCAATTTGCAGACTTAAAAAGCTTGTTCATGATCCTACAGAAGGCAATGCTTGGCATGCAGACCACATCATACCTGTGTATAAAGGGGGAGGTACCTGATAGTCAATTTGTTGAAATTTCTCTATTTATATAATTGAATCTCTCTCTCAGAATTTAAGTTTCTTATGAGAACATTACACCCTTTTATTTGATGAATTTTCTACTTGATTTCCCCAGGTGAATGCAAGCTAGAAAACATGAGGACCCTGTGTGTTGCTTGTCATGCTGATGTCACCGCTGAACAATGTAAAGAACGACGTATTGCTAGAAACAAGGCTAAGAAACAACTCAAACAGACTCTGAGTAAAGTGTTACAAGTGCTGTTGGTGCCCAAATCATTTTTTTATTTTGAGAAATCAACTATGTGTTCAGGTTTTGATATTGAAGCTTGTTCACATTGTGCCTTCAGAAATGTAATTTAGAGGACCAAAGTGACAAACTGGATGATGATCTACTACTTGATATTCCCGGGAGTGCATATTCTAGAGCAAACACAAACACATCCAACGACCAAAATCAACTGCAAGAAAATATTTGCAACGAAAGTGGTGAAGCTTCAAGCGTCGTTGAGGGTGAGAAAATGTGCCAAGAAGTGGAAGATCCCTCTGTGCCTACAGAAACTGATGTAGTATTGAAGAAGCATTACAAGTTATCACATCTGAAAGAGGCACTCAAAGATTGTGTATGACACGAGAGGTAGCACAAACGGGATGGAAAATGAGCGTATTTCTCTATTTTTTGTCGAGGATTTGTTCTGCAAACCCTTTATATCCTCACAGATTATATCCATTTTTTTGTAATCAATCATATGTTGTTCAAAATGTAAAGGCCTTTTAACAAAAAGAGTTTCCTTAATGATGTTGTATGACTGTGAGTTACCATATTTCATGGTAGATATATATACTTCACTTTGTTTATAAAGCCTAAAGGCCTAATTGAATCCATTCAATTTCCCTCAAATCCATTCATTTTCAGTTAAATGTCCATGCGTTGAGAGTTCTAACTAAAGTATACAATGTTAACCATTTGTCCGTAAGAAATCAATGCATTTGGATAGAATCATTTGATTACCATATTCTGCGATCAAGAGGTAATTACTAATTACCTATTAAATCATGCAATTTAAATCTTTTTGAAGTTGGATTTAACAAATTCTTGTGTAATATTAAATGGTTGTTAGACAGATCAAATTCTTATATATAACCTTTCTCATTTACCTATTAATCTTAAATGAGATGATCTTACAAGAGAGCATAACATAAACAATATGATAGAATTTTCACTTGAGAGTATGTACCCTAGGAAAAGGAAAAGCAAGGGGAGTTAAAGAGGGAAATAGTGAAAAAGAAAGAGAAAAAATGTGTAGAAAGGAAACATAATACCATTTCCCATTTTATTGTTTGGGCTATTTTTAACTTTTTGCAAGCCTGAGGCACAATATACCTATTTACGAAACTGAAAAATATAGCATACTGCCCAAATATGAAAGTGAAACAAGATATTTCCTTATAAAGTAAACGAAATTAGATATAGATAACCTATAAGCATCTCTTTCATAGTTCCAAAACAAGTGCTCAAATCAAACCAATTCATTATTGCTTGTATTAACCTCAGCTGTGAAAAATTGTTCCGCTTTCTCGATAAAGCTTTTAGGAAATCTACAATGCAGCATCAAAGTAGAGCTTTCAGAAGCAGATTGAGCATTGCCTATATGCATTTCTTCACTAAGCTTCACCACTTTGTTATCTCTCAGGTTTCTTCCTTTGAGAGTTCTGATGCTACCGCCTCTTTGGGGAAGAACACGAGCACCTTTTAAAGAGTTGCGATGGGATTTCTGAGATGCATCAGCTTGGACTTTTCTATCGGGACCCATCTGATTCGAATCACCAGAATCATCAGCTGAAGGACTGTTGGAATCTTTGGTGGTTTTAACCAATTTAAGTGAGGGAAGGAGCATATCCATGCTGAGTTCTTGCTGAATAACAGCTTTGTTTTGTTCACATCCATACGAAGCAGCTACTAAAGTCCCAGCTAAGATAGGCATTAATCCGGGATCACTGAAGAAAACAAATGGCAAATCGCAGACCTGTTTTCATTAAAAGTGCAGTTAGATACTGTAATCTGATATATCCGGGGTAGAATATGAGATGTTTAGAAAATGACAAATTCTTGTATGCACTAGGTGCACCGTGCAACTCAAGTTCATTTTCAAACGATATTAGTTGTTTTCACTGAAAAGCATTAGGCATGTACAATTGCACCATACAATTGGTGTACAAGAGACTTACTCCTAGAAAATTGACTCACCTTGTGAAGGATAGTAGGGCTCTTTCCCCAGCGTAGGACAGCTTGATTTTTGGGATGGAATAATGCGAAATAGCCAAGAAGTGACAAAGATTCCAGCAAGAGTGTACCAATCTGCGAAATCAAGAAATTAACAGTTATCTTCAAACAATCAATAGTTTAGTAATAGTTCTCTCTTTCATACACAGATAAGCAATAATGAAAAGCAGGACCAACATTCGCTATGAGAGAGTCATGAGATCAAAAGATCTAAGTTAAGTTTTACTTAGACTTAAACTTTTAATACACATGCAAACTATTAGTATTACATTGGAATGAATGAACATAACAATAGCCTAAATATGATATTGCAGTAAGCAGGCCAATTACATACATTTTGTCAAATAACAAGTGCACCCCCCGTCGTCAAGGGGCGTTGAATTCCATAATTGTGTCCAAACCCAGGGAGTACGGTCTAAAGTTCGATTAAGAATATAAAATCCCAAAAAACGATACCCAATAAATACACATGGTTCATTAGTCAAAAAAGATTGTAGCACATTCTGATACAACACTGACTAGACCCAATTGCTAATAAAAATTTGCATGCCTAGATTCTAAACCCCATTGGCCACAGGAATTCCAGCCAAAGATGGCAACGGTAATTAACATGAGATTCTAAACTATTAATAAAGTGTTCCATTCCATCCATGCAAGCATCTGGTAGGTTGTTTACTTTATGTGATAAATTGATACTATAAACTAAGGAATACCTTATCATTGGGTTGTCCCCAGTTGCTTGTACAATGAGAAAGGATAAAACTCATTAAGTGAAAGAGCTCCATTTTGAGATCTGGCTGGTCCTGAAATTTTGAATTTGTAGAAGAAAATAATCAATGGGTAACAGAAAAAAAAGAAGAATAATGGACAACAAAGTGCCAAAGTTGAATAGAGTGAGAGGACTCAGAGGAGGGGGGACTTACCAGCATTTTCTGGATAAAAGATATATCTACTAGAGCCAGATTGTTCAACACTTTCAAAACTCCAGTAGCTACTTCCTCGAAATTAGACGGAAGCACGTAAGAGCTCTGAAATATATAGTTCAAATATTACTTAGTGCCAAACAGGGTGGTGCTGTTATATTTCAGAGCAAGTATATTAATATTAAAAAGCAAACAACAGGCCACATGAGAAATGTTATCTTAATACTATCAACCAAGACACCAAAAACCAAAAATTTTAGCCCAAATTTTACTTCTGTTCTTGAGGTAAAAAATTACAACTAGAAAATGCACTAAACTAGACTGTAAAAAATTATCATATTTCATTTATCGCAACCAATTAAATATGTTTACAGGCAATAACTAAGAGTTTCCAACAAATAAGGTAAAAAATGCTTAATAGACTATGACTGCATGTAAAGATGATTTTCACTTAACCTGTTCAGCAAACAAGCGGTTATTCGCCTGCAATAGCACAGCAGATAACATGGAAGGAAGACAAACTAAGCCAGTCTCAGACATTGCTGAAAGAAGAAAGGTTGCAGGCCTCTTTGAGTCAGAGCCATATCCTTTTTTTTGTTCTGCGGAATTTGTTCCACTTTTATTTCTATCCTTCTCAGTAACAGAACACTGACGTTTATCTTCTGTTGGTGCTCTACGTGACTCGTCTATGGCACCTTGTGCTTGCTCTTTGAAAGTGAGATGTTCGACATCATCAGAGATATCACATATGAGACTTCGGCTATTTGCTCCCTCAACATTTAAACATTCATCTTGTTGTTTACTCATTTGCACAACATCACTAGGAAAAGAATCCCAATCTATCGAGGATGATTCTCTAAATTTGGAAGTCAGAACAGTCAACAAATTAATACCTAGGAGAATAGACGAAGGGAAAGGAGAACCTTCCACCTGTGGTCGATCATAAAGTGCAAAAAGATCTCTTAGCCGGTGAATAATCTGGTATGCAATAACGAGCTCTATCAAACCATCCTGCATCTGAAGTTGGTATTCGTTACAGCTTATGTGATCAACAATTGCTGCAACAGTCCAAAGAAAACCATCCACTATTTCAGAAATTGATTCCATATTTCCAGTTGAGGTTTTACTTGAGACAAGATTAGTGGGACCAGGGACATTTGATGATGCTGCTGCCATCTTGATATAGTTCTCCAGTGCTGTTGCCAACATCGGAATGATTGGGGGCAAAAGATTCTGTACAAGGAAATAGCATTTGTTCGCTGGAGTAGCCAGCACTACCTTCAGAAGCCTTAAAAGATACATAGTAACTTGACAAGCTTCGGGTTTAGATGATTGAGAAGCTGGCAGGGCAGAAGCAATAAAATCAAGCAAACCAGCTTGTCGAGAAGCCTGCAACTCAGCATCCCGTCCCTCCAAGAACTAAATTTATAAAATAAAATAAAAGGTCAATGACAATTAATAACTCTACCGAACAAGATAAAACAAGACAAAGTCTTGTATGCAGTTCACCGTGCAACTCAAGTGCATTTTTAAAAGGTATTAGTTGCTTACACTGAACAGTATTAGTTGGTTAGTAATAGTTGTTTTCACTTAACAGTATTAGTTGTTTTCATTGCACAGTATTAGTTGTGCACCAGTTGAACGGTGCAACTGGTGTACAAGAGACTTACTAAAACAAGAAATGACTGTATCAAGAAACAAGAATAAATAGTCGACAAAATCCATGGACAAAGGTGGCATACCTTGATCATTTCAGCAGTAATTAGCCCAAAATTAGCAGCACCATCTTTTCTTGCTTGGCGAAGTTTCTGTAAATCCTGTAGCCACCTACTGATTTTACCCCTTGCAGTTCCGACAGCAGTCCTATATCCAAGACTAGAACTTTCAGCAGCAGCTGAAGGCTCGGGAAATTCATGTTTCAGAGACATAAGTCTTTGTCGGATTTTTTTTATCCTTCGCTTTAGTGAGTGTTGCAATGCTTCACCATTCAAAATACCAGTGGTTGATGTACAACTACCATCATTGGTGAGATTATCATCTCCATTGCCATATGAAGTTGATCTACCTTGAGCTTGGACTTCTTTACCTGCAAAGCGTCTCAATAAAGGCGATTGGTCCCTAAAATCCATCGATGCTCTTTCTCGAATTTGTTCTAGATAAAATTTCCGCCGCTGTTCACTTTCGCTGAGTCTTTCGGCTAATTTCTGAGCCAAGAGTTCAGATTCTTCTTGCTGAGCTTTGGCTCGACTCTCCTTCCTCCTCATTTGTTCCATAGCCTTGGCTTCACGGGCAGCACTCGATGCTTTCCTCTCTTCTTCCCTTCTCACTTGAGCTTCTTCTTTTCTTCGCTGAGTTTCTGCAAGTCTCTGCAGTTTCTCAGCTTCGATGAGCCTTTTACGTTCTAAAACAGCTTCTTCCCTAGCCATGTCCTCTTTCTGTTTAATTTTTATGATCTGAAGTTTCTCTGCTCGTCTCAACTCAGAATCATTAAGTTTCTTTCGCAAGATATGTTTTTTGTTCTCTTCATTTAACGAGGTTATAAACCGTACCTCATTAACTTTACTGCTCTCATCACCAGCTCTTCTTACAACCTGGGCTATATAAGCTTCATGCCTAGATTCACTACGCTGATGGCGAGCAAACATCGACTCCCGCAACTTATTGCTGCGAACATTTTGCCATTCATTTACGCGGTTCAGCTTCTCAGATGTTCGTTGAAGCCTTTGAACTCTCTCATACTCGAGTTGAGCTCGGATTCTTGTTGCTCGGGCATGTTTTTCTTCAGCTTCTTTTTTAAGATCAAGGCCAGATTTCTTCTTCTTCTCAGGGGACATAAGTTTATCGTGTAGAACACGTACTCGCTCAGTGCTTCTCCTGCTCAGACTGGGTGAATAAGAGAAACGGGAAGATACACGATGATGAGGGGTTGCAAGTATGTCCTCCCAGTTCCTTTTTTCTTTCCAAGCATCCATGGACTTTCCTGAAATTCCATTTCTCTTTTCTCTCTCACGGAATGGAATGTTTTTTCTCAAGGTATCAGCTGATTTAAAATTTCTTTCAGCAGTGTGTTCTACTGGGATCTTGCCTTTCTTATGACCAAACTTCTCTGCATCAGAAGAAGATCCATGTCGTTCCGCATTGCTCTTTCCGTTAACACAGGTGGTAGAACCCTCTTTCTGAGGTAATCTAAATGCCACAGGGCCTGATTTAGTTGAATCCAGGTTTCTCTTTTCTTTAATTGGGTGCTGAGATGTATCTGAGACTCCATTCTGCTCCTGTACTTTTGATTTAACTTCTTTAGAGACACTCATCAGATCATCTTTTTTGACGTACTGGCAACTATGACAATCAGATCCAAGATTCTTGGCCTTGTGGGAATGATCCCTAGTTCTCTCTTGTTGTATTTTCCGAAAAGCCTCAAGAGATGAAGACAAAATATCAGCCCTATGTGGTGAAGTTGTCATTCGACGGACCTGCCCTCAGATTAAAACACCAAGGCATCAGAAAATCGAAAAAATAATGAGCAACATGTAGATAAATGAAGTTGAGGAATTCAAACAAAGCCTTAGAGGATTAACGCATAAATAATCAACCATCCCATTCACATGGGATCTCCTTCAAATACTTCTTCAAGCATTATGGTAAAATATAATTCATAAAAAATCTCAATGTTTAAAAGTTGAAACGTGAGATGTAAAATCATCATATATCATAAAGAGCAAAAAGCACAGTTCAGAAATCAATATTTTATGACGAGCACTCACAAAAAAAGAATAATTATTCCACGAGAGTACATAGGCATCCATCATCGGTGTTACAGAGTCATCATTTTCAAGAGAAATAAATTAAACAAAATTTTAACTATTTCGCTGACCAATTTATTATTTTATTGGTTATTCAGTTAGTAGTAGCGCGAAAGTGCTGACCTCCCATGAGAGGGCGTGTGGTCTGCGATGATCAGACAGCATTACGAGTGGACCCCCATCAGCTCCACGAGGTGATGACCTTTTCGGTTTCTCAAAATTTTCTACTCTAGCATTCAGTTCTCTAAAATCCGATGCAGCTTCTTCAAGAACAAGGCTAGCCTCTTTCATTTGACCAAGATCACATTCAAGTTCACAGAGAAGATAGAGCTCATCTACAGCCCTATTAAGGTTTTCAAACAGAAAGCACCAGAGACGTTCTCTAAATCTTTCTTTGCTTTCACCAGTGTCATCTAAATTGACAGCATCTGCATTCTGGCCATGTAGTAGATCATCAGGATTTACTTTACATTTTTTATCCTTAGAAATTATAACTGAAGCTGCCAATATAGATTTTCCACTACTTCCAGGTTCACAATTCTCTGGTGTTAGTATGTCAGAATCTCTGGTACTGCTCGAAGCTGCATCAATAAGAGATACTGCAGAAACATCGGGACTACCTAATTCTGATAAAGAATTAGCTGATTTCATCATTCCCATGTCTTTGTTGCTGGTGGTCTTCTCAATTTCTGGTTTGGAACACTCATTTTCCACATCAGAACATGGTATAGAAGTACTCTGCCTAACAACTTTCTCACAAGTAATTTGCTCTTTGACATCTTCTAAAGACACTTCGTTCACTTCCTTAGTAGTTTCTTCTACAAGTACACTATCCTCCACAGGATCAAGATTCTGAACTTTGATTTTCCCAAACTCAAATTCAGCTCCAGGAGCTTTCCCGTAATGTATGAGTGTTCCCTCATCCAAGTCACCCCACTTGATTTTTGGAAGGACGGTATCTTTACGAAAAGATTCTTGATTGACAAGTACTTTATGTGTAGTATCTACAATACTTTTTGCTGTCAAATGAGATGGATCTAAGTCTTCATTATTTTGACTAACAACACATTTATCGAGGTAGTGTCCCGCTGTCCCATTCTCATTCGATATAGAAATGGGTTCCGTAACATTACCCTGTCCAGCACTACCTTTACTTGCTTTGGAACTTTGGGTTGCATTTACGCTACTCTCCAACTTTTGACCTGACGAAAGGTGATGATTTGGCTTGCTGAACCTTTGCTTTCCAGACAGCCCTTCAACCCAACCATGTAGTGAGAACTTCATATTACTTCTGTGTTTCTGCGAAGAAGTTCATAAAATGACTCAAAGAAGGGAGTGAAATGAAACAAATCCATAAATATCTTGAATATTCACAAATGATCCTACCTGTGTCATTAACTTGAAAAATCAAATGAAAATATCTGAAATGCGAATCAGAAGAAATTGGTATGCAGGTGTTAAAATATAAACTTACTAGTGCACTTAGAGAGTTATTGACTATAAATGAACTTCAACCCACAAAAACTTTAACAGAGTAATGCACAAAACCATAATGTCTGTAAGTTGCACACATTTGGTTTATGAACTTGGTATTTGAAACTCCAAACATGAGTACATGAGTAAAACTGAAGATATCTTGAGAGACAAATATATCATGTTACAGTTGATTATTCAACTCCAGCAGGATTGAATTGCAGAATGTGAAAATCAACAACTATTAAACAAGAGTAAATCATTCATCATGAAAAACATAATACCAATCTCTAATCCAGATCAATCATAAATATTCCTCTCTCATCTTAATTTTAGGTTTTCCATGTGCCAGAAAAACTTGAACAAACTCGAGGCTAAATATCCAAATTTTCACATAAATTTAAATAACATAGCATAAATCCACAAAAGATTTCTACCCATCATTGTACATAAGAGAAGCATAGGGGAGAGAGTACAAGAAAATGCTATTCTAATCCAAGAATAATATAAAGTAAAAATCTATAAATTTGACTTCCTAACAATAGAATGAGTGCAAACAAAACCTTTTTGACTTGCATCCATCCGGAAGCTTGATCATCGCCTCCATCACCGCTCTCCATCAAAAAAATCAAAAACCAATTACTATATTTCTAAAAAATCAATAAAACCATTCCCCCAGAAAAGTATACCCTTTCAAGATGAAAATCAAGCAAACACAACTAAACAAACAGATGTTTTTGATTCTCCAAAAAGTAAATTCGTTGAGAATATCAAAACTTAACCGGAAAAATTGAACTGAGAAGAAACACTGAATTATGTTCAATAGATGATCAAAATTTGAATAAAATCAGCCGCGCCGAGAGTTGAGAAGTGATTAGAGTAAGAATTTCCTCAAAAAATGCGGACTGAAAAAGCTTAATCAGAGTATCGACAAAGTAATTTGTTGGCTTGTTCTTTGTTTTTCCCCTCGATCAGAAATGGACATGGTTCTGACTAAGAGAATGATCAAAGAATAATGAATTGGAATTGGAGTAGTAATTTTAAAGTAAATGCAAAATGAGGGAGATGATGTTGGGCGGAATTATGTCCTGCCCATCTTTCATCTCCTCTAAGTCTTGCCTATTTGGGAATGAATTATTTGGGAAACCTACTAATTGATATTTAAAATACAACATTCGTAACATATTTTTTTTAGAGTGGCCAAATGTGCATTTATAGTATATTTTAAGGCAACACAATTTATTATATTGAAAAATAAAATTTATTTACATTGAACCGTGTAATTATTAGTATGAAAAAATAGTTGCATATTTTAATATATATAAGTTGTATCTTTCAGTATAACAAGTTCCACATTCTAAATGCACTATGAGTGCACGGTGCACCTAGATACATACAAAATTTAGCTTTTTTTTTTAATATATACAATTGGGTCTCATGTGCATCAGGTGCACGGTACACTTCATAGTGTATTTTAGAACCATGCAAGTTGTTGTATAAAAATATGTTCAATGTAACATATTTCAGTGCAAGAAATTGCATAGTTCTAAATATTATGAAATTGCACTATGCAACTAGTTCATACAAGATTTACTCATACAACTTATACTCATGACTTGTGCTGATACGTTTAACTATATGAACTACCATACCATGTATAACTTGTTTTCTCCTGCGCTTCGTGGAGGAAAAAAAATAACTTGGTTATGCCGATTGTTCCGTGCAACTGATATGCGAAAATGTTATTCTTAATTTTAATATACAACACTTTAAATTGTAATAAAATATTTATTTTAATATTATATGTGTAAAATATAAATATCAAGTATTGATGACTAAAAAAAATATTTGATTCAAAATAGGATATGATTCAAAGTGAGTATTTTTATTTTACTTCACAATTTACCTCGTGCTCTTGCAGAAAAATTAGAGATCAACTGGAATGTACATGAATATTCCATTGTTGTTTTGTAATGATATTATGTGATTTGAATATGTATCTTCTAGACATGCTCACGGTTCCGGAACCGCCGGTTCCGATTTCGAATCGGCGGTTCCAAAATTCTGGGAGGGGAACTGGAACCGAACTGTGGCCAAGGCGGTTTCGGTTCAGTTCTCGAATCGGTGATTCGGTTCGAACCGCCCGGTTTTTTCTTTTTTTTTTTTTTTTTTTCATATATTTTTTCTTGTGTTTCTTAGTTTTTTGGATCTAAAATTTGAAGAAATGTATAGATAGATCATGAAATTAGACATTATTATTGTTAATATGAGAATTTAAATTGAAGATTGCATTAATAATTGAACTATTATAAATTAGTAGCTATTACAAAATAATTGAATTATTACAAATTAGTAATTCTAACTTAAAATAAGCTAGTAATCTACTATTACAAATTAATTGAACTATTACAAATTTACAAATTACAAAGTGAACTATATCAAATTAGTAATTACAATTACAACTTAAAATTTTAAACTTTACAAAATAAATTTGTGGGAGGGGGGGATTTAAAGAAATTGGACTTGAGCTTAAATTTAAGAAATAAACTTAGAAGTTCTAAGTTTGAAACTTAAAATTAATTTGCCTACGTATCCAAATAGGAATCAAAGTCCACGTAGTTCTCTTACCTCAAACTTACCTCGTTGATTTGGATCGATTCGATTCTTCATGCATCACTTCCGGTGGTAGTTTTTTCGGAGCTATCTTGATCATCATTATCAATTAATTCTTGACTTCTCTTTTCGGCTCTTATCCAATCATCAAGCAAGCATTGATTTTCCACGTTTTCAAAGGTCATATTCGATCTCGTTGCATCCAAAGTGTAGCCTCCCAAACTAAAAGTTTGTTCAACGGCAACGGTTGAGGCGGGAGATGCAAAAATTTCTCTTGCTAGCATTGACAATATTGGATAGATATTTTTCATCCTCGACCACCACTTTAGTATATTAAAAGTAGTGTTGTCTTCATCTTCATCAAGCCGAACAAATGTAGAGGATAAATAATGATCAAGTTCGTAATAAGGGTTAGAAGTAGACCTTTGACGTTTTTTAGAACGCTCATCATAAAAACCCGTTAATATATCTTCATATTGACTCATAGAAGAGTCACCACCAAAATTTGCTTTAAAATCGGGACCACTATATTCTCTAAATAAAGACATTAAAGTAACTTTAATCCGATTATCAATCTCTTCCGGATTAGGATATACATCATCTTCACCCATGACCATATGTCTATTAGGAAATAAATAATTATAATACATATTTAACAACATTATTAATCCATCCAATCTTACTCTAGGATCAAACACGTTAGCAATCAAGAATAGATCGGAAATATTTGTAAAATATTTTTTCCATTTTTGCATCATAGAGAAAGTAGCACCACTTAATAAAGGATTTGTAATATTTTCATTTAACACATGAACAACTTTAATATAATAATCAAGAGCTAAATTACTAGAAGGATAATAAACATCGGATAACACTTTTGTGGAATCATTAAAAATTCCCAAAATTTTACACAAAGAAGTGCATGAATCCCAATATTGAGGATATAAACGAATACCACAATTTTCTTGAGTAAAAAATGTACATAAAGCGTCTTTATAATCCATAGACTCCTTTAACAATTTATACGTGGAAAAGTGCAGAATGATTTTTTTTTTCAAAAGCTATGACAAAAAATGATTCTGAAAGTAGTTGATCTTAGAGCTTGAAACATAACCCAAATCTACTACAAATCAATCAATGGTTGTATTTAAGGTTTGCCCCATGAAGTTGTTGGACTCTATGCACTAAATACAAATGATTTCCCCATACTTTTAACCTACGTCACTAGTAGCATTGTTTATTGACAAATAGTAGGTCTAGTGTGCAAATTTATATAGATTAAAAATCTATAAAATTATCCTAAATCAATCAACTACACTCTAAACACTAAATAATTAATCCTAAATTATAACCTATTTGAGCTAGGTAAACCATGAACTAGTCCGAGTGGCCGAATCATGAACCACTCAATTTTGTATTACATTCATCACTTATAAAATTTGAATAAAAATTAAAGTTTTTGTATCTATACAAATTTGCATCCTAGATTTTGTCATTGCCAAAACATGCCTTCAAGAAGTAAAATGGCTTAAAATTTAAATGGCATTGTATTAGCACAACAGTTATCGTTGTTCCATGATCCCAGATATCTTCGAAACGCACAAGACTCATTTACATATACTCAGCAAATTATTGCTCAAGACACAGAGTTTTTTACACATACAACAGTCACTCTCTTATTAAAAGAATTCCCAATCATAAAATGGAGACAAGACATAGATACACAGGGACAAGTAACATCACAGAATGTAGCTGGAGTATGACAAGTAGAAATGTTCCTACTCCCTATGATTTGCGACTGCTCTTTTCTTGAATGCCCGATTGTGCAAACCTCAATCTGAGAACTTGAAGAACATCTTCGAATTCTACTCCTTTTCTAGACAGCAAAACCATGGAATGATAGAGCACGTCTGCCATTTCAGAGGCTGTCCTAGATGGGTCCTCATTTTCCTCGAGTGTTCTGCACAACTCATCTGCCTCTTCCCTGCACAAGCAGTAGCAAAGCACAGGATTAACATAATGGGGAATCAAATATTATTTACAATAATAATTTCCAACAAGAAACAAGATTCTAAGGGTGTGTTTTGAAACACTTAAAACAGCTTTCAGAAGCACTTATTTTCAAAAGCTGTGAGAGGGAGCTTTGAAAATAAGTGCTTCTGGAAGCTGTTTTAAGTGTTTCAAAACACACCCTAAGAAACAATACCTGATCTTAGAACACAATAGCTTTTCATCAGATAACAACCGCTTGGTCCAGGACGGTTTGCGGTCTGTCTTTTCTGAAATTTCCTCTTTTCGTTTTGAGATAGTAGATTCTAACGAGTACAAAGTTGTTAAGGCAAGTTTATTGCCATCAACCTACAAAGGAAATAACACAAATAATATTGTATAGGTCAGCATTCTTGCATCACTTGGATAGAATGTCCAGGCAAATTAGTTGACTTTGGAGTATCTTTTACCTGTGGATCATTAACGACCTCATCAACTGAAGTATAATAACACGTCTCAGCTCCAGTATGACAAGTTGGTCCATCAGGCTTCCCCAGATATATTATCTGGCAAATGAATAAGCAATTAATTGTTATGATTGATGATAAGGCAATAACAAAGAAAGTAGATCCTACAGATGTCATGGACTTACAGAATCACGGTCACAATCAAGAAAGATATCACAAACATTGATGAAATTCATTGAGGTTTCTCCCTTTATCCACAAAGATGATCTTGACCTGCTATAGAATGTTGCCTTTCTGGAAGAAATGGTATTTGAAAGGGCCTCTCTGTTCACAAACCCTTGCATTAAAACAGCTCCAGTATCCACATTCTGAGCTATCCCCACTGCTAATCCTTTATCATCCCATTTAATGCTATCCAACAAGGGACCAATCTATACTATAGAATAAATATTGCATTAACATCTTTTTCCAAATTACCAACCTAAATGCTTAAGATACTGATATTTGAAAAAATAAAAAGGGTTTTATTCAAATAACTATTATAAATGAGGGGAGGACTTAGATGAATGTGGGCAGTAAAACAACTGAAATAGCTTTCTTGATAAGTTTAGGTTTTTCACATTAGGTACCTAGAAACTCAAACATGTTTCTAATAAAGTAAATATATTTTCCAAACAAAAACGAATCAAAGTAATATTCAAATGTTGTGCCCAGATGTAGCTCAGATAATCATTGAAATTGATTACAAAGCAACGATGAGCACTTTATTTCCTATACCAGGCAATAAACGGTCTAAGCAAACAAAAACGCATTAGACACCTGCCTATGACTGGCATGATATGTAACTCAAGTACAAAGAAACGCTAAAACACCTTTGAGATAATAAGTATATTTACAAAATAAATGAATGGGTATTTCAAATGTCGTGCCCAGATGTAGCTCAGATAATCATTGAATTTAATTACAAAGCAACGATGAGCACTTTGTTTCCTATACCAGGCAATCAACGGTCTAAGCAACCAGGAATGCATTAGACACCTGCCTATGCCCGGCAGAAAATGATGTCAACGAGAAATTCATGAAATTTTTACAGAACTAGTCATAATTAAGCATTCTAAAGAAAGCCATATGGGGTCCAGATGTAGCTCAAATAATTATAAGAATAAATCAATGGGCAACGATGAACACCTACAAGAGAAATCACAATGAGAGATGAGAAACCCATCTATCAAGTTCCTTCTATATCTTCAGTTTCCCAGATATGTAACAGCATTCACCAAAAGAAATAGTGAACACTTGACTAACATCTGGTATTGAGGCTAACATGTTAAGTGAAAGAAATGTGAATATAAAAAGCAAAGAATTCATGCAAAAACTGGCATATCGGTCTGAAATATCTCAGCAAAGTCCTTGTTCATAAAGATGTTTCTCCATAGAAAAAATGGAATGATAAAAGACAACTCTGTATAAGAAATAAATATAATGGACTTTAGGTCAACTAAAATAAGCTACTCAAGAACTTCTCACACTTCAGCTATACAGCACACATAAAAAACTACAGAATTATCCATCTGCAGTGTATTTGTATGATAGATTATGCAGATCTTAACACATACATATATGAATCTGAGATGCAAAAAGTATAAACAAGGAAGCTCATTATGCAGCATCTAATTTATGATAAGCAAATGACCAGATATGCATACCATATTATGATCAGGCCATAATTCGTTTTGATTTCAAAGACCAAGCATCCGAAATCTCAAGTTGTCATATTAGAAAAAAAGCAGGCATTTATCAAAGAAAAATGTAAAGCAAGTTACCTTGGCTTCTATATGCAAGCCAGGGTCCGAAGTTCTGAGGCAGGCAGAAACCCTGGTCGAGATCCCGCTAGAAGAGCTAAAAATGCGACATTGTGGATGAACTTTTGGAAGTTGAAAACAGTTGTAAGGAACAGCCATTGATCTTGAATCGCCCTGGAATTAGTTAACAGTCAAAAGAATATCAGTGACCACAAGCATAATTGCTTATTGTGCAGGTAATCGCAATGAGCGTAATGCAAACACGAAATTAACCAGTCTTTCAGAACAGAGATTCGAATAAAACTTCTGAGTGTCTAAAAACCTAGAAAACGAAACAAAAGGAAATACAGAGAAATCAAGCACTCAGATTGAAATGCTCAGATATATACAGTGATTCTTCACTTCTCATTCCTCAGAATCATAATAACAAGAAATACACACACAACGAAGAAATGAAGCCACATTGAGTGTAGATTAAAAAATTTAAAAAAACAAAACCCTAAATTTAATCATGTTTAATGATTAGATAACAAAAGTAATGATTCTAGCATAAATTGTCACCTTTCTGCCGGAAAACAATTCTGTATTCTGCTGCAACAACAACGTAGATAACTCGAAAAAGATTCGAAGGTGTAAACGATGGCGTGGTGCTGTGCGCGCGCCAGGTTAAATATATATACAGAAAATTAGGGTTGCATACGCTGATGGGCCGAGTCCTATGGGCTCTAGATTTTGTATCACTTCCGCTTTGTATTTTTTGGCTGTTCACGGGGTCTAGAGATTATCGATCCCGATTGAAATTCAAATTGAAAAAGAATCAAATTAAAAATAATTGTTGACTTTTTGACTTTTTTCGAACCGAATCTAATTGTTTTGTTTTTTTTAGATATGGACATGGATATTACTGAATTAACCGTACCGAAAAACCGAATGAAACCGCACCGAATCATACCGAACTGAACTGAACAGAATAATCGATTTAAATATATAATAAATTTAATTATTAATTTATTTTGTATTCATTAAATTGTATTATAGATTATTTATATCCATGTAATTTAATACTCCTATGTCATATGAATATTTTGGCGATATATTAGACTATTTACTTCTTTATTTGTGATTTATAATTATCGAGAATCTTATAAAATTCTCAATTTTCAATTACGCATGCTTACTCTCTCACACCAACTCATCGCTCTGTAGTCTATACCTCTCGTCAATTTGAACCGACGAAAATTCACAATAAATTTTTAAATGTGTATTTTATTAACCATGTTTTAAATACACCATTGATGATGTCTTGGGTTATTTTATTATTTTTAATTAACTATTATCCTATCATGTAATATGTTTGAGTCTGAAGGATAGATGCATGAATATGATTGAAGATGTATTGAATTCATGTGCATTTTGTGTAGATTGCACCAATATTCTTAAGAAAATTGTGATTAAAAATAAAAATGAGGGGTGATAGAAAAAAAGGAGAAAAAGGTTAAAAAAACCCGTTTATTTGGTTCGATCCGATCCGTCCGATTCGATTCGTTATAACCGAAAATCCGTACCGAACCGTACCAAAAAATTAAAAAAATCTATATCGTTCCGAACCGAAGTTTTGGTACGGATACGGACACTTCAATTTTAAAATAACCGAACTTTGATACGGACATAGATAATTTTAAATATCCATTTTGGTTCGTACCGTGAACAACCCTATTTTTGTTGTACCCCCTCCATCCCAAGTTTAATTGCATACATTTGTTAAAAAAAGTCCCATCCAAATTCAATTTTTTTTTTTTATAAATAATAATAATGCAACTTTTCTTTTTTTCTTTTCTTTTTTTTAATCTATACCCCTCAAAATAACTCAGTAGTATATTCAATGTAATTATTATTTTTAACATTAAAATTAATTTTATCTCATTTAATTTACATAAATACCATTATTTTATTATTTAATCCCTATTAAAAAATAATTTTATCCCTTTTAATAATAATAAATATTTTTTTTTAAATCCGTGTATACAGTAAATATTCAATCGACTATGGGACGAACAATGTATAATTTACCTCTTCAACGATCAAGACTCATTTATTTCACAAGACTAAATAAATTTGTTGACATAATTGGGTAGGATTAGATTGATTAAATTAAGGTATATGTTTGTATTGTTTTTTTTTTTCATGTACTGGAAAATTAATGTTTATGTTTAAATTGAGAGATTAAGTGAAATATCTATTGAATATCATAAATGATCTTAAATTTAATTAATCACAATTTATTCTTGTGAATTTATTCAATATATATGGTAATATTACATTTGAGATGGATTATGTCTCACTCTCCATTTGAGATATGTTAATCCTTCAATATGGAGATAAAACATATATTTTTTACTCATAATGAACGTATATCATGGATCCGGGTCCAGCGAACAAAACAACTGATTACTTAGGATTAGGCTGTTTATCCAAACCTATCCTGCAAACTAAATTGAGTCTTATCTTATTAGGCCTCGTTTGCTTCATATAACTTAATTGTTTAGTAATGATACAATTGGATACGATTAAGTAAGATTTAATTAATTGAATTGAATAGTTTAAAGATATATGTTGAGATGAGATACCAATTGAAATGTCATAAATATCTTTCACATTAAATAAACTTGATCACTTTTAAATACAAATACGAGAACAACACTAAATATTATATTTGAGATAAATTATGTCTCATCTTCCACATGAGATAAGTTTGTCCCTTAATATAGGGATTAGACAAAAGAAAAGGGATTAAGCGGTCATAGTTTTAAATTAGGGATGAAGTTTATAAATAGTCTAACATGAAAATAAAAGTTATTTTGTGTCACAAAGTTTGCAGTCGTTCTTTTTTAGCCAAACGAATATTTTTTCCCAACTCTACCATTTTCTCATTTTCTTTCATTATTTTAGTCAGTACCACCATATATATATCATGTACCACCTTTCAGTTAACTCCTTACCACTATCAGTTAAACCCGTACTATTATTAAATTAAATCCCATACCATTTTTTTCAACTTTGTACTATCATTATTTCAGCAAGTATCACAATTTAATTCAATTTATAATGTTATTTTTAAATTTGTACCACAATTTAATTAAATCTGTACTACAATATGTTAGCCTCATACCCTTTAAGAAGCCTGTATCATCATTTTTTTTCAATCTTTTTTTTACTTCATTAAAAATATAATGGTCCAAATAATTAGAGAAAATCCTCATTTTTAGCCCCTTCTCATTTAAAAAGTTCTTTTTTATCAAGATTTTTTATTTCATTCTTTTTTAACCAAGAAAATATTTTTTTGGGCAATTATACCCTTAATAAAATTAACAACAAAATTAAAAGAAAAGGCATTAAATGGTGGTACGGGGTTAGTACGAATTAATTAAATTGTGGTACAAATTTTAAAATGATGGTACGAGTTGAATTAAATTATGGTATGGGCTGAAATAATGGTGGTACGGTGTTAAAATAAGTGTGGTAAGGGGTTGAAATAAGTGTGGTACGGGAGTGATAGTGGTACGGAATAGAATGGTGGTAATGGGAAAAACGATGTTTCTGATTTGAAATGATAGTGGTACGGGGTTAATTGAAGGGTGTTACAAAATAATGTTGGTACGAGATGTTTATGGTGGTACAAACTAAAATAATGAAAAAGTAAAGAAAAGGGAAAAATTGGAAAAAAATATATATTTTCTTGGCTAAAAAAGAATGATTATAAATTTTGTGATAAAAAAGAACTTTTATTTTTATATTAGGCTATTTACAAACTCGTCCCAAATAATTATTCTCTTAACAAAAAAGAATTAAATTAAAAATATTAATAAAAAGAAACTTTTAAAATGAAAATGGACTAAAAATTAAAGTTCTCTCCAAAATATACAAACCAAACATCAAATAATTTCAGGTCCTCTACACAAATTTAATTGAGTGCATCGTGCATGCAAGCTTAAATATTATGTTACAATATATGTAATGAACAAGTTACAAATTAATTAATGCAACACAATGCAAGTTACTGCCTTTGTTAATTAATACACGGTTTTGTTGTTTAAACAAAAAAAGTCTTAAAACTTAAAAATCATCATTAAGACAATATACACGTTAACAAATTAATAAAATTGTAATTAGCATGTCTTTTACCACAATTTCCCCATTATTTTATTATATTTTCTCTTCCATAACTCAATATTTTCTTCCCTATAAAACCCCCCCTCCTCAAAATATATTCAAACATCCCAAAGCCTTTTTTTCACACTTGACATTGTATTAGGATCATCTTGTGAGAAAATAGCCATGAGAAAAACATCAATTGTCATTTTCCTAATAATAAACATTGTATTCTTCACTTTCTCTAGTGCATGCGACGAATGTGTTGAACCCAAACCTAAGCCAAAACCAAAACGAAAACCACCACCACCTCCTTCTCCTCCTCCACCGGAGTTATGTCCTCCACCACCACCACCTCCTTCAACGCCATGTCCAACGTGTCATCTTCCTCCTCCGGCTGTACCTGCCCCGGCCACCTGCCCCGTGGATATAATAAAATTTGGTATATGTTCTGATTTCTTAAGTGGATTAATTGGTATCATCATCGGAATTCCACCAAAAGCTCCATGTTGCGGTCTCTTTGAAGGATTAGTCGATCTTGAGGCGGCCCATTGCGTCTGCAATGCCTGTAAAGCAAATATTTTAGGGATCAACCTTGATATTTCGGTTTCTCTGAATTTGCTCCTAAATGGTTGCTCCAAGACGGTCCCATCGGGATTCCAATGTGGCTAAATCAAGCATATTGTGTCATTAGTTTTATTGTTATTGCTATTTTCATGGGATATTCTTGTATTTAATTGTTTACGGTTTGAGTTTCTAGTTCCTTTTTTTATTGTAGTTAAAAGAGCGTGCATTTAAGATGACAACAAAATGTTTATTATTAATAAACTTTTACTATAATTTTGTGTTCTCTGCCTTTCTCACTTTCTCTTCAATGTTGTTGTACTAAAGGTGAAGCACATTAATTGTTTGAGGAAGCAAAGACATTGAAAACTACTTATATACGTACGTACCATATTTCCTTGATTTAATTCCATGCACATCTCACAAGCTAAACACACAGAAAAGTTGACAGGCTTTTTGCTCCATCCCATACTTTAAGCACCTTTACAAAATCTCAAAATGATGTTTCATCTTCTATTACAAAAAAAAAAAAAAAACACTATCAATACACGACGAGTATACGTATACATTAATGTATACGTGCACGTGTCGTGTGTTATAATAACAAGAGATAAATAGAGACGCAACAAAACCAGAAAACCATTTTCAATCAATAATGGAAGAAAAAAATTACTAGACATTATCACTATTGTACATAATAGTCTTGAACCCTCAATTGTGCAGAGGATTGGGCCCACTAGGGACGTGTCTTTCCTCATCATCGTATCTTGGCCCAATCGCGCCATCACCTCCGCCATTTTTTGGTGGTGGAGGTGGGCGGCGTTGAAGAAGAAGGCGGTGGTGGTTTATGCTCGGATAAAAAGAATGATCATAGCTATCTTTTTTCAAGTAGTACTACTACATTTGAACATTCTGTATTTGCTGCTAAGCAGATGAGAATGAGAATGATGACTGCAGTCGAGCAACCGGAGACAGTGGTGGTAGTGGTGGTGGTGGTGGTGATAGGGGCGGCGGTTGACGGTGAATTCTTCATGCAGACAAGAATGATATGAATTATACAAAGAAGGGGAGGATGAGAAAGATGCAAATGTGGGATGGGGTATTTATTTAACATTGAAGCAAGTGAATCATGAATTATGTACTACTCTTAGCATCATAAATGCTGCAATCAATGGTAGATAGTCTTTTGGTACCAAAAAGAGGCAAAAGGCTTTGCCTTTGATATGCAACTCTTATTGTGCCCATATCTAAAGTAAACACTTCTCAATATGTGAAAATAAGTAACTGCATTGCCAGGAAAAAGTAACACTTTATACATGGTAGTTATTATAGGATGTCTGTAAAAGTATGGAACATGAAAAGGAGGAAAATTTTTAATATAATATAGTATAGATACACTCTTTTGTTGTTGTGAGACTGAGACATATGAAATATTATCAAATTTTTGGAAAAAAAAATTCAATGGATTAATGGTTAAGTGTGCAACATACATTTAATTTGGATCTGTTACTCATTGATCATATCAAGATAGGGGAAACATCCATGCATAGTTCACTTGTACCCCACAGTACAGTACAATGCAGCACTTGAAATTTGAAAGAGTCAAGAAAAACTCAAAATACAGAAGAGATATTACTATGTAAGCTTAACTGCTGAGTTACATGAAACTCAATGATATAATAATCATCACAAATTTATACGAAATATTGCACTGTATGAAACAAAAGTCATCAATATAATGTAAACAGAAAAAGTGCAAAAAATATGACAAATTTTACATGATAGATGGCCAAAAGTGGCCAGCCAGCAGGTGGATCCAGTATCCTACTTCCCAAGCAAACGGCGCGTGCGTGCATTAGCACCTTTCACTCGGTAATTTAGTTCGTCCACATCATCTTCAACATGATCCAAAGCTTTGGTTTGGCTACATTGGTAGAAAAGAGCACCAAAACAATGTAATTAGCATCTCTCACCAAAAGGTTTGATCTGAATTTGCTAAGGAAAATGGAACAGAAAAAGACGTTCAGGAGACGCAGGTGGAATAACAAACCTTTCAATTTCAGATCCCATGTCAATAGCCATACCCTTTAGCTCCCCCAAGATATTACTCAAATCTGCAAGAGCGTCGTCTTGTTTCACCTTTTCCACCTGTCATAATCCCATGCAAAATACAATGAGTTGTGCATGTGTGAAGAAAACCATGTGCCGACACTAAAACTTGAAACAGGAAGAGTATTAAGGGGGTGTTTGCAAACACGACAAATATTATCACTTTGTAAAAAATACATTAGTGATTTTGTGTTGCTTTAAACTGATTAATGATCATCTTTAAGTTAATTTTGAGAAGCAGCAGTCGGATAATTAGCAAATATTAAAATTTTGAACAAAAACACTTAATATTTAACCACTACCTACGTATGGTTATCCTACATGTTTACTTTGAATCACTTGTTCAAAAGCACAATCACTTTAAAAATACACCTCAACAACAAGCAGGAAACACAAAACACTGTAAAAGTATCTATAATATAGGCATACCTCAACTTTCTGCAATGCGTTTGTGGATTCGGGAAGTGGTTTACGCGTGTGTGATGATCTTTCCTTTGAGGCAGAAGACAGCCCCAATCTCTCCCTCTGCTCCAAGTGGTCACCCCTTCTTTGCACGGGATCGTCTGCACAACCATCGAAGTCTTAAACCAAAAATAATATACAAAAATTCTGCAAGAATTTTTATTTTTTTCAAAAAAAAGATGACCCCTGAAGGAAGAAATTGACCTAGTACCTCTAGTGATAACAGGGCCTGTTATCGCGCGATTCTTCTTAGGCTTCCATGTCTTGGAGAATATGCCCCCGAGACTTCCCAAAAGCTTCTCTCCCTAAAATCCATTACCAAATAATTAGGACACTGATAATCAACTAAGAAAGATGCAGCATCTTAACATCAAGTTCTATAATGATAAATTATTATGCAATTTTCCAGTGATCAGCTTATCCAAGTGCACATAACACGATTCATCAAAGGAGATTTTTTTTCTTTTCAAAAAGACATTTCTCAATCCCACTTTCCAGTCAAAATGGACATTGCAACAAAAAATGCGGAATCTATATCCCATAGGACCAAATAATCATACTCTCATTGAAAACTTTCAAGTAAAGGTCCCATCATGATCATATATCAAAGCTAATCCAATCCGATGTATTAAAACAGAAAATTAGAAACTCGATAAGACATACCCTGCTAAGGTCATGGTCAATCTCAGCAGCAACCATGTGAGTTCGGGTAATTTGCTCTCCTTGTTGATGCAAAGAGACCAACGTTTTAGTGGCATCTTCTCTCATATCCTCGGCAATCTTAAGGCAACCATTGACAGCTTTTGTAGTTTCTTCAGCCTTATATACAGCATATTCTTCCAAATCCTCTACAGTTTGGCTCTCTAACCCCCAGATTCACGGAAATCATTCTTGTATTTGTTTCTTGCCGACGATTTAAGAAAGCTTTGAGATGACGAGGTTCCTTTAACCTCATCATCATCAAAAGGATTTGTGCTCAAATCTGGTGTCACCAGAGATGGTTCTGATGATGTTCTGCCAGATGATTTAATGGTGTTCTTAGGCTCAAAATCGTCGCCTGATTCAAAAGGATTGGTTTGGGGATTGATGGGGAATTCAGCATCAGCCGACTTGTGCTTTGAAAACCTGTGTAGAGGAGATTTCTTAAGACCAAACATTTTGCAGCAGCAAAAGAATGTTGGATCGAATTAGGCTGCGTTTTACTGAGGCACTTGCACTTTCGACCAACAAAGAATCTTTAAGATTTCAACAAGACCTGAAAGAATAAAGCCAAATTGCTTTAGACCATAAGAGCATGCTTGCTATTAATAAAGTATAGCTACTATGACAAGCAATAGATTAGGGAGAGAATTGTCAATAGAAGCATGAGCAAAAACAAAATCACATAAGAGAAAAATAGAACACCAAGAAATATATTAATCCCAAAGCCAATATCTTGATCATAATTATATTAAAAAGAAAAACTAGAAAGCATCTGATCTTTGCAGTTTTACATATTCATATCCCAAAAGATCTTTTTCTTTCTTCGTTCCTTTTTCACTTTATTCCTTTGACAATTGATCCAACAATAATAACACAAAGGAGACCCACACCCACAAACAAAAGGGTCCAAAAATAACCTCCCAGTAACATTCAACAAGAAATCAAAGAAACAGGCAAAGGAGTTCTCAAAAGTTCAAACATGAGTACACCAAAATCAAATAATCAATAGCAAATTTAAGATAAATAAGGAAAGGACAAAGTCAAATGGCCACACAATGTTTTCAAGAATATTCAAAACTTCATACGATATTTTCTAGAAGACCTCCTCTTTTTCTTCACCTAAAAGTAAAAGTCAAGAATCAATTCAACAAATATAACCGCACAACTGCATATAAACTGATAAATCACACCATCAGGTTAAGCTTAACAACAAGAAATCAGATTCTTGATCAAACGGTGAATGAAGAACTAGACTAACACAAAATATAATTGAAAAAAAAAAAAAAAACTATTTTGTACTGGCCCAGAAGCATAAAAACAAAATTAACTCAAGAACGCGCAAATTAAGAAAGAAAATCTGAAGAAAAACCTGATAAAGGGATGATCTTGGATAAGAAGAAGTTCTTCTTGCCGAAAAATGGAAGCAATCTAGATAGGGGAAAAGAAAATTGAAGTTGAAAGTGGATTCAGTTAAGGAAGATGGTTATCAACACGTATAAGTATAAATAGGATTAGATGAAAACCTTTGTCAATGAGAATTGGTAAGAGAGGGTTGAAAGAGGCAAGAAACTGCAGTTTGTGGAAAAATTCAAAAACTCGGTTTAAAGACTTTTCTTTTTCACCCTTTTTTTCCCAGACTTACTGTTTTATTTCAGAATAATTTTTTATTTGCCTCTTAACTTGTGGGTTTATTGCCTTAAAAAAAAAAAAAAAAAAAAAAAAAACTAGTGGGTTTATAATTTTACCAAAATTATAATTATAATTTAAAATAAAGTGTTGTGTTAATTTTAAATTGAAACTCACAAGACTTCTTTTATTTTTTAACGTCCTTTAATTTCTGCAGTCTTATTCAGACCAAAAAAAAATTGCCCAAACCAGAACTAGCTAATATACTATTTGTAGTTTTACATTTAATAAATTTCTTTTTTGAATCTCATTCCTTTAACAAAGTGTGAAATAGGACATTGAATGAGGGAATTTAGAATTTTTTCAAAAAAAAAAAAAGAATACATTAGATCTGTTATTCTATTCGTTTTATTTTGTATTTTAAAACAACCATTTTGTAATTTATGTATCAGATATATTGCTAATGAATAAGTGACATTATTAAAAATGATGCAACACAGCATAAATAAATAAATAACCAACTGAATAGAACTAATGGTTCAATGAAAATTCGTTTGAACTTAATTCATACATATTAAACTAATAGCTATCCAGAACAACGCATCAGGCTTTTATTTGGAAGTTTTAGTTCCTACATTGAAATTTGTAATTATTTAAAATTTTCATTGAACTAATCGCTATCTAGAATAAGGCTAAATCTTGTTTCTTGACCGAACGATCATGATTATTTCATAATGTATTTTAAGAAGCGCGAATTTATTATCTTGAAAACAGAACTTATTTCACGTAAAAAATACAACCGATTAATATGGAATATATTTCGCGACGCATTTTAGAATAATTGCACGTTTTTGTTTTGTATAACAGACGCTTTATAAAATCGACGTTCACTATATGTAAACGGATGATACGTAGAGATCTACTCTATAAGAATAATAAAAAGAATAATAATCACTCATATTATCAATCAAATCAAACAATATAATAACAAGAAGTATATTCACTATTATTCTTCGGTTCCATAAGTTTTATTATCATAATTATTCCATTTTATATCCCTATAATTTTTTTTGAGCTCAATATCCCTAATACAGTAATTACAAAGTAAAGGGGAGAGCGCGCGAGCATAAAGTCTGGTTGCACAGGTCAACCGCCACCAGCTACGACCATTTCTCACACAATATTAAATGCCAAATGGACCGATTTATTTAATATTCTACATTATTAATAATATACATAATACCATATTCTACATTTCTCAACAAAAAACAAAAAAAAAAAGCATATTACCATATGTGTTTTTTGAAATATTTTATGCGATGGTCTCATATGTAGCTCCATTTTAATATATGTATCTTTTTTCTTTTTACATAACTGAATCATGAGTTTTATGCAACAGGCTCATATAAATCCATGGACATATAATGGAGTTATGAGTTTTTTTACCAATTGGGTATTTGTTTTCTTGTATAATAAATTTTATGTTAAGTATTTTTATTTAATTATATAATTTTATCATTATAATATTAGAATAAGTAAAGAAAATTATAAATACCTGTCAAAAAAGAAATTATTAATTATTCAAAAGTTTGTTTATTCTTGGGAATTTATAAATTGATAATTAAAGTTCTAATTGCTTTGAGACTCAGGTGTGATTCTTGCAACTTGGCTGAAGTCGGCCCATGCCAGCCCGCTGATGTCAATTGGCACGATACATCAAAACTTTATTCCAAAGGTTTACATTTCATCTATGAAAAAAATTCTCCGACACTGTATAAGCTAACACAAATCGACGTCCACTTTCTCATAGTGTTAAAATGACATGTTCAAATTTATTCATTATTTCATGCCGGTGTTGCCCTTCATATAGAGTTTCACTATCTAAGACCCCGAGAGGAAAATTTATTCCCTCTTGTGGTGGTCCCCCCCTAATGTTGGGGTGGTGATCCCCTTTTTGTGGTGGTTGTGGTTCCGATCTATAGCAAAACGTAAAGATATGTCATGTATCTGGTGGTAAAAGGAACTATCGTGATTAATTATCTTAAGGAATTATTGTAATTGATTAAGTTTAAAATATATATATATATATATATAATATTTTTACTATAAAGTATATATTAAAAATGAAATCGAAGGAATATTTAAATTTTTCTTTATTTATGAGAACTCGTATATATACTCTCTCTCATTCATATACTCCCGTTTATTCAAAATAAGTGATAGTTTTATAAGTTATTGGTGAATTTAAGCAGATAAAAACTAATGTGAACTGTTTTATTTCTTCAAATATTACTAGTGTCATTGTTCAAAAAAATAATATTCTTTTTAAAAGTGAATCAAATAAAAAAAATTCACATGAGACGTACTAAAAAAAGAACGAGTACATAATGACAAATAAAGATACCCGATAAAAAAAACAAATAAAGATAAATTCAAAATTACGAGAGATTTGTGAGATAGAGAAAAAGATAAAAGAGTGGTCATTGTTTAAAAACTAATATTTTTTAAAAAGTGACACGAATAAAAAGAATTTACATGAGACATACTCAAAAAAGAAGGAATACATAATGACAAATAAAAACACACAATCAATAAAATAACAATTAAAAATAAATTCAAAATTAAGAGAGATTTGTGGAATCGAGAAAGAGATAAAAGAGTGAAAAAACATGAAAATTTTCTAAAACATCAAACAATCTAAAACAATAACAATATCCTAAAACATCATTAATTTTGAATCAGAGGGAGCACCAACTTGATAAACATTTGTCCAAATATGAGTAGCAAGATCTTTTCTTAGCGCTAGTATCCAATAACTAATTATTATTCACTAATGAAAGCCAGATTTTCTTCCACACACTCGATTAATTTCTCACACCAACTTAATTCAAATTCCAATTTGTATAAATAGGTCTTCATGAGACATTGAAAACAAACTTGAAAGAAAAAGAAAATAAAAATGAAGTTATATATTTTGAAAACGTTGATATTGGTGGGGATTATGATGATGATTGGTGTTGCATTGTTGGTTGATTCTAAACCCACTTGCTGCGGCGAGGTCATGCCTGATCTCTACTGCTGTCCAGGTCTGGCTCACAATGATACAAATAATCCGGGGTTTAATATTACTTTGAATTAATTATGAGTTTTATATATATTGGGGGATTGAGTACTTACTAATCCTTCATCAAGGAATTTATCTAATTTTTGTTGATGATGTAAGTTTATAAATTATAATTCCGTTGAGTAAATCCTTTTATTTTATTAGTTTTGATGGTAATTTTTTGTTGGTGAAATCATATTTTGTGTGATGAATATCGAACAAAACTTACAATTATCGTCTCGTTTAACCAGTTAAATGGTGACTCGAATTCATAATCTCGCGGCAAAGTTAGTGGTGTTCTGACCATTTGAATTATGAGTTTCATATGTTATCAATTTTCATGCAAGAAATTAAATATATCGAGGGCCAGATGAGTGACAATTGTTATTTGATGCACATAATACTTTGTTTTACTTGATCCTTCGTTAGTGAGGATTTTTTTTTTTAGATGTTTATGATGAGTCGTTTGAAAATAGACCCATCATTTTTTTCTTCTGAATGACTCCTCATTACAGTCGATTGAGAAAATGGGCCAAATTGGTTTGAGTCCATTAGATAAGTCCGAATTTTTTGTCAAGACCCTACGCGAAAAATGAGTTTAAAAATCGAAAGAATTTTTTTTTAGGCCGCCTAGAATTGTCCAGTTTTTTTTTTGTTTTTTTAAGAGATGGAAAAACAAAGCCCAATAACTGGGCCTAAATCCTGGAAGAAATTAGAACGCCTACTAGGTGCTAATTGGGCTTAATTAGAAGTCCTCATGCACCAATTCAAATTGATGCAATTGAATTCAATTTTAATTTGGATAAACTATGCACTCTAAACCCTAACCCCTAATCAATGAACCCTAAATCATATATGAACCATTCGGAATTCGGGTGAACCATTAACCACTTGAACCGAAAGTGAACCATGAACCACTTTCGGGCAAGTTAGGATCCGAGTCGAGAAGGAAAAAAAAAAACCCTAAAACTGAAATTAAAGTTAAAGAAAACTGAAATTTTTTTTCAAAAAAAAAAAACTAAAACTGAAAAAAATAAGAAAAAGAACTCATAAAATTAAATTACACCAAATAAATGGTGTACAGGAGAATTTGTCATAAGTCCGACCAAATAAACTCGAATTTTTCTTTTTCTGGCAACCAATATTTTTATAACAGAGTTCATATTTGCATTCAGATTGATTGGGCTGGTCCGATGGACTAGACTCGAATTGTTAACTCTATTAGAAAGTGATAGCTATGTATAGAAGGGTTACTCTTATAATTTATTATCTATATCTATATTTATACTATATTAAAAAGTGACAAGAGTGTGTAAATTATTTTTGGACCAATTTACCCTTGCTCTTTTTAATCTTGATCATTTACACCCCATATTTTAATTTATTATTTATTTTATTATTAATTTTCATTATCCTCTTTTACAATTGATGTCTTTTCATTTTCCCATTTCATTTATAATTCGTATCAATTATTTTTCAACCGGTATTTTGTTATTATTTATTTTATTGTTATTTATTACAGATTGACAGGGATTTCTAAATGATTTGGGATATGTAAGTTGTTAAAAAGATAATATGGAAAAACAAAAAATAAAGACCTTAATGCTTAAATTTTACAATATTGTGCTCATCCAAGTAAACCCACTAAATTAAAATTGCTCATGGAATATGACTATGTAGAAAATTAGGTGGAAATAAAAAATAAAAAAGCTACCTCCATCCCATTTTAATTGTCATTGAAAAAAAAAATTGTACCAAATTAAAGGAATAGTTGAACATTGTTTCTGAGACCAGATCAGTTATAAAAACATTAATTTTGTCATTACAGATCTGAGACTACAGAAAGAGCAGTAAGAAGCTATAATATTAAGAATAAAAAGATCTTACATGATAATCATAAAAATTAATAGGATAATCCAATTGACAGGAAGTACCATCACAATTTCATATCATTTTGATGATTAGATATGAGCTCAATAATTTCACCACTGTACTTTAAAAAAAAACTCCAAAAATTAACTTCTTTCATTGTATAAATTTAAACTTTATTTGATAAACAACATATACCACTAAACATGAAAAATCGTAACACGATTGCACGGGCCACGTGCAACGTACGTGTCGAAAAACCTAGTTTATGTAAATGTTTGTAAATTTTACTCACAACTTAAAAACATTTTTTCAAAATTTAAAATTGTGAAAAGGCATCTTAAAAATAAGTGTTTATACCCCTGCATTTGAGTTTGCAAACACACCTATAATGCGTGTAGTCTATGTTTTAAAAATCGAACCGGAAGTTGAACCGATCGACCCCAATAAAAGGTTGGACCGGATTGGGCCGGATTGAACCGGTATAACATCATAATAAATATTATATATATATAGTATGCATAATTTAAAAAAAATATATATATAAACCCAAAATTCGATCCCCAAAATCACTCCCAAAACCTAATCATCTCCCCCCAAAATCACTCTCATACTATTAAATTATTAATAAATCCACTCCCAAACTTTGACCGGATTAAGTCTTCAAACCCAAAAGCCCACAATTCCACAACACACACCACACAGCCCCCTCTCTCTCTACTCTTCTCTCCCTCTCTCTCTCGCCTTCCTCCTCCACCCCACCGCCACCAAATTTCTCCCTCCCTCACTAAAGTCGTGGCCCCCACCCCAAAGCCATGACGTTTGCCGCGACCCAATTAAAAACCCAAAGACCAACGCTGCGAAGATGGGAAGAAGATGGGGATCTGCGTTAGATGGGGGCGGCGGATCCATTTTTATGGCGGTGTCGATGGCGAACCTTGAATCTTGGAGCGGCCAATTTTGATGGAGGTGGTGGTGGGAAGTCGAGATTAGCAGCGGCGGATCTGTCCGGTATAGAAGTGTTGGCGGTGACGATCTGGCCTTTTTTTTTTGTTTTTTTTGTGAAAACCGATGAAAACCGACGGTTCACCGATTTTCACCAATTTTTGAACGGTTTTTCCGGTTGAAGCGGCCCAATAGCGGTTCTATTGGGCCGCTTGGTGGCGGTTCATCGGTCCGACCGGCCGGTCGGACCCGATTTTTAAAACAAAGCGTGTAGTTCCAATGGTTCTTTTTCAAAAGGTAACTTTTAACACTTTAATAAAGTCTTTTAAATTTCAATATTAATTCCTAACTTTGTTAATTGATCATGACAAAAATTAATATGAAATAGTTTCATGCTTAAGACGCGTGACTCAACTTCTAGAGATTGGTCCGGTGGTATAGGCTCTAGACTTTAATGCACCATTTATACAATAGCAAAATCCGTGTTTGTATTTTGATTTCAGGTCATATGCTTTACTAATCATGATTTTTAAAGATTCAAATTAATAACATGAATACGTCTATACGATGCATCATATTCACCCAAAACCTACATGATATAATAAAAGAAACTATATTTCACAATCTTTTGCCTATTTTATTAACTCGAATACTTATAAAGGTTTATTTTTGTATCTTGGTTCGTCAATGGTGAGCTTAATGATGGGCCCTGCAAACCTCAGGCCCAATCCATAAAAGAAACCCAATTAGAAAATTCTTCCGGTTATCCACACCCCCATAATTGGGAGATACACCCACATTAAAATTAAACTCTCAATTTTACCCCTTCTTTCATTTCTTTTCTTCTTCCTCTCTAGTCTCTTTTCCTCCCTGTGCAACTGCCGGATCTGCAGCACCGTCTCCACCCTACCCACCGTCAAACACTGTTCATCACCGCCTCCCTCCACCATCATCATCGCTTGCCGCCGCCTCCAGCCACCATTGTCGTCGCTCGCCGTCGCCTCCCCCACCATCGTCGTCGCTGTTAACATCAATATTTAACAACACACTCTCATTTCCATATCTATATGAACAACACACTCCCATTTCCATATCTATATCAATATTTTCTACACACTTCTTGAAATTAATATCTTAATTAATTATGGTTTTCATTAATTAAAAAAAATCAATCTTTTTCCGGTGATGCTGCAACTAGTGAGCTAGCTAATTGCTTGAGTTTACACGCAGCTCTTTATGAAATCTTTGTCGAAAAGTTTGGACAGACACGTGGTTCTCCGGCGGCTACGCCACCACAAGAGGAATTCTGGTTCTTTTGCGGCAGGAATAGTTGAAGAAAGAGGAATTTAGGGCTTTGTGGGTGAAGGGTATATTTGGTAGTTTATAAAATAAGTGGGTGAATTTATTAATTATGGGGGTTTTAATAACCGGACCCAAATTCTAATGCAGTTTGGGCTTATAATATTTGCCACATAAATATTTGCTACTTGCGAGCATATAATCTACACCACCCATCCAATTTTATAATTTTAATACAGGTAAAATTCCAAATTTGCCCTCTTCTCCCTCTTCTGTGACCTGATCGCATACACCCCCAAATGAGATAGATTTCCAACAGTTGAGACAAAAGAAAAAAATTGCATCGATCATTCTTCAATCACAAAAATATTTATTTTCTTATATTATAAAAAATTATGTTAAGTACTTTAATAACTAAATTTATAGTTATAATATTAGAACAAGTAAAGTTTATAAATACCTATCAAAAAACAAATTATAAAATTTTCAATAGTTTATATATTCTGAGAATTTTATGTACTTTTGGATTGTTAAATAAATAAAATAAATTAATTTGAAACTAGAGTTCCAATTGCTTTGTGACTAATATTACATCAGGTGTGATTCTTGCAACTTGGCTGAGGTTCTAGCTTGTTAAAACTTATAGATTAAGGCCCAGGTTATTAGCACCCCCATTATTAGGAAATGCACCACTCATCCAAATTTATAATTTTTATATACAAATAAAATGACAAAAATACCCTTTCTTTTCTCCTCCTTTGTTATTACCACATACACCCCCTCATACAAATAGAATTCGAATAGTTTTTCTCTGCAGTACAATTTTACGGTCAAAATAAACATTCAATTAGAATGTCCAAGGGTACTCACGTCTTATTTATAACTTCACAAGCTTATTTTTCGATCACACGTACTGAAAAAAAAATTGCACTTGGTTTTCCAAAATTTTGTAGAAATTTCGGAAAAGAAATTCAAAAATTTAAGTAGATTTCGAAAAAAAATTCCGAAAATTGGTATCGTTTTCAAAATTTTGTTCCGAAAACTCTCAATTTTCTTCTAAATATATTTTTTTTTTTTTTTTTCGAAAATCTTTGACAATTTCAGAAATTTTTTCCGAAAAAATATAGAAATTTCGGAAAAAAGAATCAAAAATCGACAAATAACTCGGTAAACCAGTTCCGAATTCTTAAAATTGTGAAATTCATTCACTTGATGGATATTTGAAGTGAGTTTTCGTTTTAAACAAAAACACATAAATTTTTGTTTCATAAATCAAACATTAAGACATAAATTTTTTGAATACCCTAAACCTTTCTAACAATAGAATTTTTAAACCTAACCTCTTGTCATTGTTTGGGTGGAAGAGACGCGACCAGATTTGTGTGGTGGTAGCGGCGATGGCTGCTAGAGGCTTGGGTAGGATAGGAGACGAAAACGACAATTTCTCTATGTGGGGTGTATGCTTTGATTTTTCTAATTGCAGATGGAATGAAGGATTAAGGAGGAGAAGGGTAGTTCAAGAAATTTATTGGTGGTATACTAATCTTGTAAGAGGTAAACTCATCTTGGTAGTGTATTTCCTAAAATAGGGGGTGTTAATAACCTGCGCCATAGATTAAATCTGACGGCCCATACCAGCCCGATCAAATCACTTGGCACGATTAATTGGGCTGAGATGGGTCCAACGGCCCCGTATTACCTTCTATATCAAAACGTTATTCCAATTGTTAAGAAAGTTGAATTTTGTTTACATATCAAGTTTGAAAATATTGCGAGTAATTTTATCATAATTTATGAATTGTGTGAATTTCTTTTGTGATTTATTAAAACAAGCAGATTATCCCTTTTGAAGATAAGGAGATTCACTTGACTTAACAAATCACAAAAAAAATCTCCACCCAACATTAGATAAATCAAGAGGGGAATTCTTGCAAGTCCTATCGTAATATTATTTAGAGATATATTATACTTACTATAGTAGTATATATTATAAAAGAAATCGATGGAATCTTTAGAATTTTCTTCATTTATGATCACTGATATACAGAAATATTGTCTCATTCAAAATAATTATTTTAAACTTTGTTGGTGAAATTATAAAGACAAAAAAATTGTGAACTCAATTTACGTGTATTTTTTTTTTTCTTTTTTTAAATGAGTTTTTTACCAACTATTTTTGTTATGTATAAAAAAAATATTTTTAAAATTGTGATACTTGAAAAAAAGAATTCATGAAGTCTAATCAAGAAAGAATGAGTACATAATAATAAAAATATATCCTTCATTAATTACATTTATTGAAGATAAGTTTAAAATTATGATAGATTTGTGGGATTGAGATAGAGATGAAGAGATAAAGAAATGACAAAGTATAGGGTGAACAAGTTTTACATAAAAATTGTAAAATTAGTTAATGAGTTTGACTTATATTACTAAAGGATATTAGTTGTGATAATTGATGGGTGGCGGATTTAGGATTTGAATTTTGGGGATACATTTGAGTAGAATTTGAAATTTGGGGATACATTTATGTATTTTTTTCCCTAATTATACATAATAAAATTATCATTTTGTCTTAATTATACAAGGGGTACACTTCATTTTACCTCATTGGATCTTGGATTTTTGTCGTTTTCGAAAAAAATAATAAAATATCGCGGTGAATTGAAATTTTCACAAAGATATCTAATTATAAAAAAAAAAGTGAAAATTTTCTAAAATATCTCATAAATTGAATTAGAAATTCTATCCTAAAACATCGTTTATTTTGAATAGGATGGACAACTAATTAATAAAAATTACCAAAATATGAGAGATCTTATCTTAATAGTTAATACTAGTCAAATATTAACCATTAATGATTGCAAATTTTCTTCCAAATTAACTCGATACATTTGTCACGTGCCTTAATTAAATTTGTATAAATAGGTCGTTAAGGAGACATTTCCTCTCACAATTGTAGAAGAAAACAAACTTGAAAAAAAAAAAAGCCAAAAATGAGGTTTGATATCATGAAAATGCTGATGTTGGTGGCTATTGTAATGATGATTGGCGTTGCATTGTTGGAAGGCGTTGATGCAAACGCCTCTTGCTGCGGCGAGTTCTACTCTGATCCAAGATGCTGCCCGGGTCTTGCTGCTAATGCTGCTAAACTTGCAACAAAGAATCTGGGACTTAATGTTTAATGTCTGAAATGATTATGAGTTATATATTGTGCAAGAAATATATTGGGGGATCTTGAATGAATAATAGTCCCTTATCATTGAAATTACCTATTTCTTGTAACCTTGTTAATGATGTGAAGTTATAATTCCGTTGAATGAAATCTTTTTTATGTTAGTTTGATGGCGGATTTTTGTGGTTGAACCATAATTTGTGGATGGTTACTGGAAAATGTGTTTTTTTTTTTTTGGAGAGAGCTTCTATTTGATATATTATTTGAAAAATTAATAATTTTATCATATATTAAAAAGATACAGAGAGCTAGTGTGTTGTGTATATAAAGAGGAATTTATTTTTAACCCGCAAATTATTATGGGGTTATACATCTCAACTATCGCATGAGAGAAATTAAACTCAATTTTGTTTTTGAGAAATTGATGTCATGCAAGTACATGTCTATTTGTTCATATAAATTATCACTATTTAAATAAAATAAAATATTTTGTAAATAGTGATAATTTTTATAAATAATAATAATATTTTTTTGTGTATTATGAATAAGATAGAATTCTGCACAAGTTTTTTTTCCTTGTTTTGTTAGGCTAATTTTTTTTTTTGATTAATTCATATTTCTTAATTGCGTGATAATTATTGTTTTTTTTTTGGATGATTTTTCTATTATTTGTCAATCTTACTAATATTTTTTTTTACTCTCTGTCAAAAAACAAATAAATAAACACGTGTTAATGATAAGAACAAGCTATAATGCACAATCTTCAATTATTTTTCTCGACAGTTTTATTAGCTCCAATGCTTGTTTAAAGGTTTTGTTTCTGTATATTTGGCCTTATATAGGATTATTTTTTCGTCGCAGAAATTGAGAATATTAAATTGTTTTGTCATCAATAATTATTGACAAAATGTTTTTTGAACCTGCGATCATGATGAGCTGAATGATGGGCCCTGCCAAACCTCAGGCCCTACCACATAAATATTTGTGAGCATATTTTATATTTTATCTTTCATATTTCATGATATAACTTAATATTTATATATTTTTATATATAATAAAATTAAAATTCATTATTTATTTTATATAATACATATTATATATTTATATAATGTAATAATTAATAAAAACGTAAATAAAAAATATTACAAGTAATTTGATAATATTTTATTCCACTTTAAGTGTCTTTTTAGAAAATAAATTGTACCCAAAAGAATTAAATGATCATATTCCAAGTGTGTGCTTTTACTTATTTTTGTGATACTATATATTAACTATGAATTTGCAAACAGAAAGGCAAGAAAGTCACATTATATATATATATATATATATTTCTAATATATATCATTATTTAATAGGGTGAGTTTCTTTATTCGGGTGAAATATTTCTAAACGTCCACTAAAGTTGCTAGAGGGAGTACATTTTATTTACTGAACTTTATAAATGTTTGTACTTTACCATTTCTGATACAATTATACAAATTATATTCTTCGATATTTTTTGCACATAGTCATCTAGAATCAATTCAATAATTATGAATCACAAAGCTTAATTAATGCTATTCGATAATTATTATTCCATGAGTTTGATTATAACCCTTCATCACCCCCTACTTATAGTGCTTAATGAGCCCAAAAGAGTCGGTGAGCTTTTTTTTTTTTACACTTGAGATTCACTACAATATCTCTTTTAATAAAAAAAAAAAATTACAAGAAAAAAAAGTTTACTAAAAAATTTTTGTACAAGACAAATCTCCAATCCCCAATCAAAAATCATAATGAGTAAATATCTAGTGAAACTTATTTACAATATCAAATTTATATCATTATACTTACAAACTAATACCATTACATTTATCAACTCATACCATTACATTTATAAATTAAGATCATAATATTAAATGTTATTGATATTAATCTATAAGAGTAGTGCTATCAAGTTATAAGTGTAATGAAATCAATTTCATACTATGAACAAGTTTGACATGAGAGTCTATTCAATAACTATATTTAAATTTTCTTTAAATAAAGTTGTAGTTAAAACTATATTTTAAAATTTTTTGTTTTATGCTCTGAAAAAGTCTGAAGATGGGCATATCGTGGGTTAGATAATCAACTAAAAAATTTGATATACACCCATTTCAGGTCAAGTCAAAACAGTGGATTAAGTCTGCCTAACTTATCCATAATCACACTTAACCTCTACTAATACGACACCAAGCTATTAGTTCTTTTACTTCTTCTGCAACATTAAATTATATTTTTGATTAAATACAAATAAATCTTTTTAACTTTTGATTTGTGACATTTTTCACTAAAGATGTGCGTTTGGACAAATTTAAGTATCACAAGTGGTGTTTGTGTGATGGCACTAATGTAAGAATGGTCAATGAAATACACATAATTAAACCTACATGTTTATGTATAATTGAGACTAAACTATTAATAAAAGGGAAATTGATGGGTAGTCATGTTACAAAGTAGGTGGTTAAGCAACCACTTTCAGTTCACTTGTAAAACCAAATTTTAAATTATAGAAAATGTTTCCAACTGCTTATGACATGGTAGTTCATTTACCACTCATGATTTTTCTTGTGAGCTAAGTTGAACTTATTACACCACAAGAATTGTAGCTAGCTTCTGGTTTTGAGTTAAAATCAATGTGTTTTGGGATCATGGGGACCCTCAATCCTCATTGGGGCACAATGGTCCAAGAAGAAGCTTCGAATTCTTAATTTAGTTTGGACTAAAATTAATCACAAGTACAAGAGTAAAAACAACAACAACTATGCATCAATTGCACAGTGCAAATAAAATGTATTTTTAAATGGTATTAGTTGTTATACTAAAAGGTATCAGTTGGTGAACATTAGTGTTTTCCGCCTAACAATATTAGTTGTTTTCATTGAACAATATTAATTGTGTCACCAATTGCGTAAGTGTTACTCAAGTGTAAAATTCTACTTGATTTCCCCTTCATGAGGTTAATTTGGTCTTTTTGATGCAGTTTTTACTCATCAGATTCCAAACAAGAAAAACGTCATGTAAAATGAGCTAAAAATCCATCCAAGAATCCAAATATAACATGGAATACAAACATTATTGATTTGCATAAGTGTTACTCAAGTGTAAAAAAAGCTCTACTTGATTTCCCTTCACGAGGGTAATTTGGTCATTTCGATGCAGTTTTTACCCATCAGATTCCAAACAAGAAACAGGCAATGCAAAATGAGCTAAACAACCATCCAAAGAATCCAAATTTGAATTTGCATTATAATGGAATAGAAACATCATATGATCAAATGTTACATAGTCTATGAATGGTAACTTATGATAAGCTAGAACATGTCAAAAAAAGATGTCCAAAAAAAAAAAAAAAAAAAAAACATGTTTAGTAAGATGATGGGCCTAATCATGGTACTATTAGTGCTGTAAAAAACACCTGATCAATTTTCTGTAAAGAATCAATGAATCTATACACTTGTGCAATTCATGATCATCATCTCGAAAGTAGGCCAATCAATGGTTGTTCATGGCTTGTTGCAATCCACCATGGCTTAAACTCATTGCATTCTTCTTCTTCTTCATTAGGGGCAGGCAAGTTGAGATCAAGAAAGCCTCGGATTTCGTGGATCGGTTCTTCCTTTTCGACCGTTGGATTGTTCTTCGTATGATCGACGATCAAGTGTGATCTTTTATGGCCACCTAAAGCTTGCCCTGATGAGAAAACTTTGGAGCAGATTGGACACTCATGCCCCTTGTTTGTTGTGATGAGATTTTCGATTTGAATTTGAATGTGGGAGCTTTCGGTTTCTAAGCTGTTTTCGCTTCTTGGTGCACATAAGCCTTTGAACTTTTTATGGCTTGCTCTGTGTCCACCTAATGCTTGGTATGATGGGAAGGCTTTCTTGCAGATTGAGCAAGCGAATTTGCTCGTTTTCTCGTTTTCGTTGTGGGGTTGAGAGTCGGAGCAGAATGGATTTGCGTCGATTGGTTTCCTCTTTCTTGGTTTTTTCTTATCTTTGGGTGGACTTTTGGTGTCTATTTGCTTGAGTTTCTTGATTTTTAGACACTCTTCACCGCTACTTTTCGACTCGATTTCGAGCATTTTGGGAGCTTGATCACTTTCTATGAGCTCAAAACTATGATCAGAAGACTCAGCAAAAGAATTGACACCACCCCATTTCCCTTTATCCCTTGAAAGAATGATCAAACTCAAAGCAACTTCTTCTTCTTCTTGATGATGATCAATTTCAGTTAAAGAAGATGAGTTTGTGTTAGATGTGTACCTTTTGGTGATTCTACCTGATCTCTTTTTTCTGCAAAATGGGGTTGCTGTTTCATTACCAGATTGGCTATCCATGATCACTTTATCATCATGATCATGATCATATGTGTGCCAAGAATCTTGATCCACATTGGTTGTCACCTTTCCATTAACAGAATGGCATTTCATGTGGCCAAACAAGGCCTTCCAAGATTGGAAACTCTTGCCACATTCCTTGCAGGTCTTTTCTTCAAGCAAAGCATCTCCCTCGTTCGTCTTCGTGAACTTGCTCATTTTCTTGGGGTTGTCACGAAGGCCGTAGCTTGCAAACTGATCTCCACCGTCCATTGAGGAATCGGGGTGAACGAGAGGGCGGAGTTTCTTCTTCGGGAGCTTCTCGTTCGTCTTTCTCCGATCAGAGGGTGAGAGATTGATCAAATGAGACCTCATGTGGCCACCCAAGGATCTACCACATGGGAAGCTTTTGCTGCAGAATTTGCACTTGTGCTTTTGATCTTGATCTCTCTCCATAACAGAGCAAAACAGAGGATTTCAGGGGAATAAAGATAAAAAAAAATATGGGATTACACTTTTTTCTAGAATCTTGAGCTTATATTGATGAATATAAGCTCAAGATTTGATCAAATTAAGATCTAAATGAGCAAGAAAATTATGAAGCAGAGAAAGATACGTTAGCTAGCAACTAAGGCAGCAAGACTCTCTTTTTGTTTCTCTCTCTTTCCCCTTTTCTTGTTGCTCTTACTAGAAGTAGTAGTAGCTATAGGGTAGTTGAAACTTGAAGAAAAAATCAAATATATTAAAGAAATGAAAAAAGAAATCATCTCTTGTATCTGACTCACACTATGTTAGGGAGGAGAAATCCATGCATGAAAGCAAAGATAAAAAAGGAGATATAATAATTAAAATTAAAACAAATATATAAATAGCAAATAAAGCAAAGAAAGATGGTAGGAGCACATGCACTCCAACTGAGAATCCCACACCAGCACAATCCAAGGGCTGTGATTATCCAAGGGGTGAGATTGGAGGGCTGAGATTGAAGATAAGAAAGTACAGAAGCTAATTAAGTGCTAAAATACTATTCTTTCCTTTGTCTTGATATTAAGGAAGCCCACAAATCACAATGCCAAGTGAAAGATGGGATTTCCACTCTTTCTTTTTGGCAGTTATTCTTTTGGACTTTTTCCAAACTTCTTCAATATGATTTTTTTAATTATTATTCTTTTTTTTTCAATTTTTTTTAATATAATGAAATCAAAGATCCACAGTATATGGGGCTGGGCCCCTCATTTAAGTTGTCAACTGCTCTTTATTTGAGCAACTCTACTCATACAAGTTCTGTTAACATGGTCCAAACATTAGAATAAATTTTATCTATTTTTCTTCACCAACTTGTGCATATGTTGATTCATTAATAGTCTTATAGTTAATGTTGGTCTATTTTATGGAAGGCCATTAATTAATACTTTAAGATTTCGCGAGGTAGGAACCTAATATCAGATTCTTTATTTTAAATTTATTACCTTCAATACACGTCGCATGTATTCAATGACATCATGATTAAAAAATCGGATTGAAGTAGATAATTGGATAAGATTGTGGTATTGATGATAATAGAGATTCACATTTATAGAAATATTTGTGAATTACATAAGGTCTTTTAATAGTTATAATTCTTAGATTAAGTAAAATTTAAGCATAACATGACAAAGTTGACACTAAACCACATAACCTAATATAATCATATCAAAGTGAAACTGCAACAAACACTAGTGAAGTGTTCATTGTTAATAATGAAACAAGACCCTCTATTCTATCTATTTATCATGTAATATAGATTGCTAAAGCATTTCTTATGCATCTACATGATACAGTAGTAACGTGAAAAATAAAAATTGGTATAGATGATTGATGCCATTAGACGTTAGTAACAAGTTTATATTCCACTAATCTGGTTAATTAGAAAATCGAATAAAATCATATGTTCCGTAATTTAGATGCATGACAAATAAAATATAGAGTAAAAACATTCAACGCATTGTATCCAATATAGAAGCGAGTAAAAAAATTCGATTGGATAATTCTCCCTCCATTCCATAATAACTTGTATATTTTTTTTATTAGGACGCTCACGATAACTTACACACCCTAAAAATTAAAAAATCTTCATAAACTTTATCCTTACAATATCCCAATATTACATAAATATCATTATTTTTGGGTCCTCTCAAACACAATTCAACTTCTTTTTTGCTTTATACATAAAATTTTACAACATTATCCTTCGAAAATTTACTTGTTACTACACTTTCTTATTTAGTGTACCCATCACACGGTGCAAATTATTTCGGGACAGGGGAGTAAAATATAGAGTAACACACTTGTGTGCACCAGTTGTTACACAACTAATGTCGTTCAGCGATAAATCAACTAATATTATTAAGTGAAAACGAGGAAAACTGTTAACTTAAAACAACTAACGTTGTTAAGTGTAAACAATTAATATTGTTCAATAAAAATAATTAATACTTATAACAAAATACATGCAATTGGTGTATATAAAAATTAGCCCAAAATATATTGTGAAGTGTAAAGAATTGGAAAAAAAAAACCTAATATTCGGATTTCTTGGAATTACCAACCACCATCTTATAAAAAACATAAATTACATAATTTGGAAAAAGGCATATGGAAGCTGGTTCGTGTTCACAATGCTAATAGTACAACTTTGTCACGAGCTGATGCTTTGTAGTAATTGGGAGAATTTAATTTGCTCGCAAGTAAAGGTTTATTTATAAGCCGGCTTGCCAACTGCACAAAACGCTGCGTTTTGTTAGCCGGCATTTCATTGCAACATATAGCTGTACATTGTCTATCATATGTTTCTATTCTTTTGTTGTTTTGCACTTTGCATTTTAATTCAGTTTAGGAGACGGTTAGCACGTTGTTCAAGAGCGATTATCATGGTATGTCAAGTGTTTTTATGTGACATGTGGTTGCACATTGTGTGAGTGTGATTAATTTGGTGGTAAATGCTTCATTACACTATTATATAAGATCATCAAATTATTTGACGCATATTTGCACGAGACGTTCTCACAGTGAAATAGAGTATAGTTTGGGGAGGACGCTTTAACACTTTTAAAAGAATGAGTGCTGATTTGTAGTATTTTGTACCACGTCTCATATAGAAGCTATCTCATACGGATTTGATTCATTTGTTTTCACTGTACAATATTCCTTGTTCTAACTTAACAATACGTTTGTATTATTCACTGAACATTGTTATATGTTTCTATTGAATTAAAGATAGGTAAGTCTCCGGTGAAACTTGTTCATAATATGATATTTATACAATTACACTTACAAAGGTAATATCACTACACTTATCAATTGATATCATTAAACTTATAAATTAAGATCATATTATTAAATGTTTATTGATATTAGTTTATAAGAATAGTGATATCAGTTTATAAATGTAATGTTATCAGGTTCATACTATGAACAAGTTTCACATGAGAGTTTGTTATTAAAGGAATGTAGGTAAAGGGAGTTTGAACTCATCTACTCCGTCAATTCGAACACTTGGTGAGAGATTCATGATTTGGTGTTAATTTGTTGAAGGACTTGATTTAGTGACAATTAGTAGTTTAATTAAATAAATTAAAGAGTCGACTTTTTTATTCATTTTAACATTCCAAAACTTCCAAATTAAAATAGTTAATATAGAGTTATATATATTTGCTGGTCTTTATATAGGATGTGAGTTGAATTGGTTACACCAAACAACATAAAGTGAGTTCCAATTATATGTGAATAGTAAGTAAAACAAGTGGTAGTAGTAAGTGCATTTCCTATTATTACATATTCCTAATCCTTCTTGTGAGGCAAGGAGTGCAGTTGCTTAAAGTTTTGGTTTTGAATTATGAGCAAAATCTGCAATATTTAAAAGCTTCTAAATATGTGTTACAACTTTGCACATCATGATTCTCACCTTAGAAGACCATGAATTTGGATATTTATATATATTCACATTGTAGTAAAATTTATTATGAAAAATAAATGGTCGAAATGTCATTTTACACAAAGGCACGTCCTATAAGATCAATAAGTAGGTTAAAATAGATGCATTGTACAATACATAAATATGTCATTTCCCTCTAATTTGGACCTAAGTATCTAACCATTCATTAGGACTTAATTTGAGATAAGCCCCCACAACTCCTTAATTATACACCCTTATAATCAAAATGACAATTAACACACCTAAATACGTCGATACTTAGTCAAAGATAATTATGAATGATCAGAATTGATTGGGAAAAACATAAAGCATTGTATAGAGTTGCTGCTTTTTCTTCTTTTTTATTTTTATTTTTTGGTATTTCTTGACATATTTAGAGTGTGTTTTCAAACCAAATTAATTAGTGAGACATTCTCTAAAATAAAAGTGTTACTTAATATTTTTAACAGTTACTATGCACTTCTAAATACCTAATCGCCTCATTTTCAAGTGTTACATACTTTCGATTTTACTAAAAAAATTTATTTAAATCAATTTTCAAAGCACATTAATCACGTGCAGACGCCCCTTAATTTTACACTATTGCTCTCCATCTACAAGTCGAGTTTTGAAGGATTTTTACAATGTTAATTATGCCTTGTTTTGAAACTTAACTAAAAAGACAAAATCACTTCTTTTTTTTAAATAAAAAAGTTGAGACTAATAACTTTTTTAAAAAAAAATGTTTATGTACACCTCTATTGGATTTGCAAACATGGCCTTAATACAAGTAAAATTATTTGGATGACCACCAATGCACCAACTAATTAAGGTAATTAATTAAACTTGAGCAATGTATTTACTTTTTGATATTTTATAAAATTGTATGGGCAAAGTGACTTGACTTGTGAGCAAAGAGTACATAGTTATAACTCTAAAGTGATGGTGAAAATGACAAGAATACCACCTTGCCAAGAAAGGTTGGCCTTTTGAGTGACACTATTAAGTAGAAAGCTAAAGATGCCTTTCTTTGCCTTTATTAATTGCTCCATTTCTTCCCACTATTCAACACCTTCCAAGACCTAACCCTAGCATCTACCACCAAATTTACATTATTAATTTTATCACTCACTATTGATTAATAATCGTGGACCTAGTTTAATTGGGTTAATTAACAACTATTAGTTATACTTCCATTCCACTAATTAATCTTTATAATTTTATTAACTCTGTTTTTTTACCTTAAAAAATCAAGTATGTGTCTAGAATGATAATATTAAATGATGATATCATAATTTAAAAAGTGGAGTTCATAACTGTAAAAAGATAAGAGAGGGTAGAAGTAATTTGATGAAAAGTTGGTAGAAAATTGACCCTTTTATTTTGCGAGTAACACTCATGTCATATGAACAAGGTCTGCACATGAATTTTATCTATTCAATAGGGTTTTTCACATTAATTGTTATGCATAAAAACTAAAAAAATTTTTAATACAGTAATAAATTTTGTGCATAAAAAATTGAGTTTACCGTGAACTCGGATTCACACAAGTTTTGTATTATTTTCCATCATGGTAATGGCTAAATCCAATCATCAATATTAAGTAGGGACAATTGTAAGTTTAGTTCGATAAATTTGGTCTGGTCATATCCATTTTAGAGCATTAATTTAACTTTAATTGCACGATTCATTGTAAATAAAATGCATCTTTCAGTATAATAAATTTCACGGTTCTAAAATACACTATGAATACATCAATATTAAGTAGGGACAATTGATAGTTCGATAAATCATATCCAAGAGCATATTTAAGACTTGGTTCATTATAAATGAAACGATATTTGTTTAAACGTGGATAGTGAGTAGAAATTTTTTTCTCTATGAATTGGGTAAACCAAATTGTTATGAAAATGATTATTTTTAAACTTTTTCTGAATTTTATATATTTTTTAAAGAAAAATCATGAAGTGATCATTGACACTGAAAATCCAATCGATAGGCAAGTCCAGACTTTAATTTTGTTACGTGGTTTTGTTATAGTTTTAATCTTGCTTTAAATTTCGTGTCATGATGATGGGATTATGGTGGTTGATTGTTTTGGTTACTTAAATTAATTAATGACACGACATGACGTAGTTAGATTTTTTTTTTAATAACTCGATACCCGGTTCGAGAATCGACTAATTCAGAACCAAAACCTACCGTCCACTACTAACGGAATCCCCACTTCAAATCAGTGCTTAATTAGTTCTGTATGGACTAGTCTATTTCAAGAGTTAATCGTCCCAATTCAAACCAGACTCATAGATTAGGTAGTAGATGATCATGAATCGTAAGCCATAACATTAATGTATTAGTGGGTCGGGTAATTGACATGAGTCATGCAATGGGTTACTCGAGCGCTTAATTAATTGCTCGTGTATGGCTCGTGTTACTTACATGACCCATGCCATCCATCCTGATTTATGACTAATGTCAATTATAAAACCTAATATTTGAAGCGTTGTACAATGGCTATCGTAATTATTTACACTTAAAATTGTCACAAACTGAAACATTTTAATAATTTATGACTCGTGAAAGCTTGCAATTTGGGATATGACTAAGTGTACTTTAATTTTGTGACAAAAACTCATATGAGATTGCTCGTGTCTCGTGTTAAATGCGACCAGATTTATGACTAACTTTAAGACAAATCACATTCACCCCTCCTAAAATGTTAACTTATACCTCGTCTCACCATGAGACGGTCTCATACAAGTGTTTATCTTAATGGGCGAATATTGACTTGTACTAGTTTGTAACATATTTCATATATGAGACTATCTCATACAATCTTTAACCTTTATTTTTATTTATATATTTTTATATTTATTATATATATTAAGTGTGAAAAATATAACTAAAAATCAAACTATTTATTAAATGAACTAGCTCATAAGCTTACTAACTAAGTCTGTTCAAAAAAAAGCTCAATAACCGAATACCATTGAGCTTAAAATAACTTAATTCTCGAGCAGTAGTTTTTTTTGTCAAGTCGAGTCGAAGAATAAGTAAGTTCAATCGGCTTGATTTGTCGCGGACCCTTATATTGAACTTGGTCTACATGTGTGTAGCAACTAAAACTCCACCACCCTATTTTTTTGCAAAATTATATGATGAATGTCATGTGTTCCTTCATATTCACAATAATGGTGCATGTGTCCATGAGCAACTTCATCACAATAATATATTTAGGAAACACTCAAGAGAGTCGATGAAACAGAAAGTGCATCAACATTTTTTCAAATTAAAGAAAAAATATTTTTTTATAAACGATGGGACCCACCTCTCACCGATAATTTTGGACATTGTGTTTTAGCAAAGCATTAATCATTCCAACTTAATTAGTTTGTTAATTTTCTCTTTTTAGTTAAACTAAGTATTCTTCGTCAAATGTATCCATGTGGCTGTTGCAACCAAAGTTGTTGCTTTCCTGCATTTTTTGGCAAAATACCTCTTTCCTTTTATTTTTCATCATTTTTATTCTAATTGTATATGTACCAAAGTAGCAACGAATTAATATGAATATTATTTGGATGAGGTACTCAAACTTAATTAATTAGTTAGAACAAAATTTCAAATCGAATCAGGGGTAAATGAGTCTTACTTATCCGTCCAACATTGGACATTTCACAATTTGACGTGTTAATTTGTATATTTAGATTACACTGTTGGGTGCTAATTGCAATCTAGATTTAGAGGAATTACAATCTAATGTAAACATATCATTATGAGATCAATTATGCGTGGAGGATAAATGCAAATAGATTTAGAAAAATATTTTAAAAATTATTTTGGACTAAACATCTTTATATTATTAGAAGTCGAATCATTTATATGTATTTGAAAATGTGAATTATACATATTCTTTCTCTATTTTGATACCCTTTTTCTCACCTAAAAATCAACATTTTATTTATAATTGATTTTTATTTAATAGTGAATGAACATGATATACTTTGTTTAAAAAATAGAACGTATATTGTATGAGATAGTTTTTGATGATATAGGGTATAATCTATAACAAATAATATTCATTCACTATTTAATAATATTACATCATACCATTATGTGTTTTAATTATAAATATATATATATAAGAAATTCAATGAAGGGGGGGCCGGTTTCACGCCAAAGGTAGGTCGATCACGCATATCATTATGAGATCAATTATGTGTGGAGGATAAATGCAAAGAAAATACTTCATAATACATCATTATTTATAAAATATTGTTTAGCATAAGAAAAATCACTATTTAGTAATACTACATCTCATCGTAAGACTGTCTCACGCTGTCACGCAAGACCTACTTGAGAGAGGAAGTAGACAAATACTTCTATACATCATGTTTTATAAATTATGTTTAGGCAAACTTATATTAACTTTTTTTTAAACCTAAGTTAATGAATGTGACTTATATTACTAAAGAGTGTGACTTTTTATTCGTAAGCCACATTTTACTGAAAAAAAATGGGTAGGGATATTTATTCGTATTCTATATTTTGCACGTCTAACACTACATGGTGTGATTCAGTGTCTACTTAAACCGCACCTTTTCGAGATATGAGACATGACATGTTTTGAGAGAATAGGTTTCATGTATGCATCATGTATTCATAATATATTTTAAAATTATATATTTTTTTTACTGAAAGGTACAATTTGTTTACACTGAATCGTGTAATTATTTTTTAATATTAATAATTGCACGATTCAGTATAAATAAATTGCACGTCTAAAATGCACTATGAGTGCACGGTGTACCTGGATGTATACAAGACTTAACTATTTTTTGGTATTAACTGAAATGTGGATATTGATTGTTAAAAAAAACATATGCTAAGATTGATAAAAATAAAAATATGGACTAAGATTATATTTTTTGACCCTAATTATATATCACTGACATTTAAAATATAGAACCATTAATTAATTTAAGACTCTACTCGAAAAAATAAATCAAATCTAAAAAATAATTTTAATATTTATGTAGATATATCACACAATTTAAGGAATTCACGAAACATTTCGAAGCAATCTGGATTAATTTATTTAAAAAAAAAAAAACATGAATAAATTATAAATACCATAACATAAATCCATTTTTTTTATAAATAAAATACTATAAAATCACCTCTGGAAACACAAATTACAGGCCCAATGCAGACCGACTTAATATCTTTTTGGGTCCGGTTATTCACACCCCAAGATTAGTAGATACACCTACATTAAAGTTCGTTTACCAATTATACCTACTTTCATTAATAAATAAAGTGTTCTACCCATTTTTATACTTAATTTCATTAATAAATAAAGTGTTCTACCCATTTCATATAAGAAAAAAAATATTTACTCATTTTCTAACGAAAATACATATATACCCTTATTAAAAAAAAGATTTATACCCACATGATCCACACTCTCTCTTAATCTCTTAAAAATTAAATGATAGGATATTTCTCTTAAGTTTAATTTTACTAGATATATCTATCTCTATTTATTTTTATTATATTATATTTTATAAATTAAGTATAAAAATCAAATAATTTATTATAATATATATTTAATATATCACATCATTATAATAAATAAATAAAAAATTATTTGATAAATAAATTTAATAATGTGGACCAATTATTTTAACAATTTAAAATATCGTTAATTACACTTTTAAAATTTAATAAGTCTTTTCTAATAATAATTTTTATTAAACTTAATAATTCTATTTTATTGACCTCGTATCTTTAATTAATTTTAAAATTTGTATTTTAATTACATATAGATGTAATATTTTGATTAATACATATTTATAGATTTATTTATATATATGTATGAACTAGTGCGTATATCCGCGTACTACGCGGGTTGAAATAATTTTGATATTATTAAAAAAAATCTAATATTTTTATTTATTTATTATAAAAAAAATTCACAATTCGAAAAGATGAATTAATTGTGGTCGAAGAAAAAAAAAGACGAATTAATCTTTGTCTATTGTGAATATTTACAATGCATTGATTTAATAAAATATTTGATAAAATGATTAATTTAAATATTAGTCGACAATTATTATGTTAAATATTATCAAAATAAAATATTACTCCTTTCGTCCCATAATTTATGTAACTCTTACCGTTCGTGATAATTTTGTGATAAAGTGTTAAAGTGTTGGAGATAGAAATAGTTGTTTATTAGTATTTTACGTGATAAAATGATAAAATGTTAAAGGTAGAAAGAGTTGTTTATTAAGTACTCCCTCTATCCTATTTTTTATTATCTGTTTACTGTAGATACTGAGATTAAGAAAAAGTAGGAGATAATAATATTAAATGGTGTAAAGTGGGTAAAATGAGTTTGGTGAAGGGAAATAATAGTATTAAATAGTGTAAAGTGAGTTTGGTGAAGAGAAATAATAGCATTAAATAGTATTGAAAGTTGTTTTATTTCCTTTTAGGAAATGACCAAACAAAATTAGAACGATTATTTATGGAAAGTGGACAATCAAAATTAGGACATAATGAGTATTATTTTATTTGATAAAGTGGGTATTTTCATTTTAGAAAATGTTACATAAACTATGAGATAAAAAAATGGAAATAATTACATTAACTATGAGACAAAGGGAGTAAATTTTACTAAAAAAAGAATGATTTTTATAAATTTCTAAAAACTTGTTCCTAGAACACATAGTATAATATAATAAACTAATAGTATATACTGAAACAATTAATACCTAATACTACCTCTGTCCCAAGCTCGATTGCCACATTACTGTGTGCTCGGGTTTTAAGAAAAAAAATGATAAAGTGTTGGGGTAGAAAGAGTTGTTTATTAGTATTTTATGTGATAAAGTGATAAAACGATGGGTAGTTGAGATTAAAAAGAGTTGTTTATTAATCCACGTGTCCAAATCGATGACAGTCAGCATTTTTCGATCGAAATTAGGGGCGCGTGTATCACACGCCCCAACAACGACGTCGTTTTGGGGTAATTTGACTGGTCTCCGACGATTTGGGACTAAATCGACACAAATAAAAAATATACAGGACTAAATTGAAACATGTGATATTTACGGGACCTTTTCAATAAAGGTGCAAAGTTACGGGACCATTTTAATTTAAATCTCTATTTTATGTGATAAAATGATAAATTGAGTATTTCCATTTTAAAAAAGTGGTAATCAAGTATGGGACGTCCGAAACTGAAATGTGGCAATTGAGTTTGGGACGGAGGGAGTATATCACAATCGTATATTAAATATATCCCTTTTTTTTCCTAGTATTACTTGTATGAAAAATATGAAAAAAAATTCTATATCAAATCTTGTATATACATGATTAGTTATAACTTTTTAAAATTAATTGTTCAAACAATTAGATTTTCGAGAGATTTTGTAAAATAAACAAATAATTAGATTTTTCAAAGTTAAAATTATATATCAAATCATACTAATATATTAGCTAAAACGGTTTAAAATTGTTCAAACAATTAGATTTTTTTAGAGATTTTGTAAAATATACAAACAATTACTCTAGATCTTTCAAAGATTTTGTACAATAAAAATTTGTTTGAAAAAAAAATCAAATCTTGCGTAAACATGATTAGCTATCACATTAGATTAAACATACAAAAATAAAATTCCTGCAATATAAAAAAAACTCGCTGCAATATATAAAATAATTACACAATTACGATAAACATTCATAATCAATTCAGAACTCAAATTTCGTACCTTAATACTCTCTGCAATATAAAAAATAAAATTAAATATACAATACAAAATTAGCTTAATAAATTTATCAAATTAGAAGAAGCGCATCCGATTAAATATACAACACAAAATTAAATTAACAAATTCATCAAATTAGAATTTCAATATTTGGAGCATTATTTAAGATAAAACTAATGACAACCAATGCACCACCAATCAAGAAAACTTAATAATCTATGAATAAAATGCAGATGTTGTAGAAAACTGCACAAATTCCCCAAGAGAAATACTCTAGAATAAATTATTTGATGAAAAAAAAACTGCGAGGGGTGGGATTGATATTATTGAAGCCATATTTATATGGAAAAATATATTTTTTTTTTATCTAAAAACATAGCCAAGTTCTCCATTGAATTTTAACAGATTCATAAAATTTGATTCATGTCGTTAGTATTTCCAAGCATTAAAATAAATAAATATGGACATAAAAAAATTAGATGTATCTAATTGCACCTCTTTTTACACTGCATTTTCTGTGTGTACTTCCATAAATGAACCACAATTCAAATTTGAAAACAATAAACTTACTCATATAATGAACCAAAGTATGATGGATGATGATGATAATAAAAATTATTCCAACAATCTAATGGTCACCTACTTTTATCGCATCAACATGTAGCAGTCTTATCAGGAGTTGATATAGTCATGTAGAATGTTGATTATCATAGAAAACTCGAACCCAATCGCAATCCGAGAAAATGTACCTAGTAGCAAGCGAAAATTAGTGACAGAACCATAAATCATGTTTAACAGAGCATGCCTCAACAACATGAATAATATTACATCAGACTATACAATAAAAGCATAAATCATTATGTAGAGTAATAATTTCTAGGCCACCAAATAATATGAATAAATAAATTGCAATAAAATAAATTAGAATTACTGGAGTAGAGAAAAGTGTAATATTGTGAAATATACGAGTACAATAGAATTGTGAGAAACTCAAACTACTTATCTCAATAATCTCAGCAATATAAAAAAATATAAGGCAATATATAAAATAATTATACAATTGCAATAAACATTCATAACCAATTCAAAACATAAATTATTTACCTCAATACTCACTGCAATATAAAAAATAATATCTAATTAAATATACAAAAAAAATACAGATTAACAAATTCATCAAATTAGAAAAAACACATCAAATTAAATATACAAAACAAAATTAGATTAATCAATTCATCAAATTAGAAGACTCGCTATGAATAAAAAAGAAAAAACTCATTCACAACTAATTCAACACTCAAATTATTTACCTCAATACTCTCTGCAATATACAAAATAATTATACAATTGCAATAAACATTCCAATTTAAAACTCAAATTGCTAACCTCAATAATCCCTACAAAATTAAAAGAATGACATTAGATTAAATATGCAAAACAAAATTGCGGTCCAAAATATATATATATACAAAACAAAATTCCTGCAATATACAAAATAATTACACAATTATAATAAATATTTATAATTAATTCAGAACGCAAATTACTTATCTCAATAATCTCTGCAACATAAAATTACTTTTGAGGTAAAAAACCTTGCAAACAGATGGATTTGATTGTTTATCAACATGCCCGTCAAACATAAGTGGAGTATCAAACTAAAAAAATCCCAACAATATCAAAAACTGAAAAAATCCCAACAATATATAAAAAATTGCTATTGCAAATTACTTACACACAATTGCAATATCAAAAACATTAACAAATTTAATTAAATTACTTCAATATTTTTAGCAATATGAAAAATAAAATATAATAAATAAATTCATCAAATTAGAATAATTGATATTAACAAAAAAAGAAACATATGAACCAAAAAAGAAATCACCGTCTTTAATTAAAATTTCGATTCATTGTATAATCCTATTCATATATATATAGACTGGATATATATGAAAAACTTGAATATTGGGAGTGGGCGTGAGTGAATATTGGGGTGGAGGATGAATATGATAAATATATATATTGGGTGGTGATATAATCATATTTTTATGAATAAATATGATAAAATAAACGTATTTTAATTTAATTAGATACATTAAAAATTTATAACTTTTAATGAGAGCGCACAATTTCGAAACAAAATAATTTGGTTGAATTGAGTTTTGCGCAGACTGACTTGATTTTACCACATAAGCAAAAATATGTTTACAAATATATATTACTAATTCGTGTACTCGTGTATTACGCGGGACTGAAACAATGTTGATATTATAAAAGAAATTCTAAAGTTATCATTTACTTATTATGAAATATTTTGCAATTCAAAAAGTCGAATTAATTTTTTTCTATTGTGAATGACAAATATATATTACATTTTTTTTTTAAATCTAGTTGTTTGAAGGATTTTAAAGAGTTATAGCTAATAATATCTACGCAAGATTTGATATATAATTTTATCTTAAAAAATTTAATTGTTATACTAATTAATTGGTAATTTGGTATATAAACATTAACTAAAATTACGTGTCTCAATATTCCCTGCAGTATATACAAAATGCCTCAAATTATTTACCTCAATATTCTGTGCAATATATATAAAATGTGAATATTAATAGACATAACAAATCGCCAATAATCCGTGAGAATAATAATATTAAGATATTTAATCTTCACAAACAATTGCAAAACATCCTGCAAAACTATATATATGAAAAAAAAGTAAGAACACTACCACATAAATATTCACCAATTCAATATGTAAAAATATAAATTATTCCCTACAATATATATGTATATATAAAACATGAATATTAATCGTTATGAACAGATTAGAAGAAACTCATTCACAACCAATAACACTCAAATTATTTACATCAATACTCCGTGCAATAAAAAAAGACTCATTGTAATATATAAAATAATTACACAATTGCAATAAACATTCAAACATTCATAACTCAAATTACTAACTCAATACTCCCTACAATATAAAATAATAAAACCAAATTAAATAGAACAAATCAGAAAAACCTTCCCAAAACTAATTCAACCCTCAAATTATTTACCTCAATATTACCTGCAATATAAAAAATAATTATATAATTACAATAAACATTCATAACGAATTCATAACTCAAATTACTTACCTCAATATTATTTGTCAATAAAATAATAAAATCAGATTAAATATACAACACAAAACCAGATTAAAAATTTCATAAAATTAGAAACAAATTCATAACCCAAATTACTTACCTCAATGCTCCCTGCAATATATACAAAACGTGAATATTAAATGCTATGAATAAATTAGAAGAAACTCATCTACAATAAATTCAACACTCAAACATGACACTTGGGCGTGAATATATATAAGCACACATGGCTATTTAATTAATTTAATTAATAGAACAAAAAATTACTTTAAATAACTTTTAAGGAGAGTGCACGATTTTAAAACGAAATAATATGGTTGAATTGAACTTTGCGCAGACTGACGTGAAATTATGTATAAATATGATTAATCATAAATATTCTTGAAAATCTTACGATAGTTAAATTCTCTAGAGATCTTGTAAATTTGGTATAATATTAAATCTTGTATAAAATATATATACCAAATTGTGCAGAATGACATTGCATGTATAGGAAAATATTTGAAGGATTTTAGCATTAAATATTTACCATATCAATTAAGATCCTAATTCTCATTAACCGATGAATACTAAATCTTTATAAAAATAATAACTAATAATCTATTAGTGGTTTGTCGAATATTAATATATGAACGCACCAATATATAGTATTAAAATAAAATTAAAATTAAGATTAAGATATAGACGGTGGGATAGTGATGAGTTAGGATATTTTTAAATAAAAAATATAATGGATATATTTTTTTTTTTTAAATTGAGATGTATATATATATATATATATTTTTTATTAGAATGGGTATATTTCCCCTTCACTAATATTTTTACTAAAATCTCAATTATTCTCCCTACTTTTTCCAGTCGTTCTTTACGGTCATTTTGTTCTCTTCTTCTTGTCGGCGCCACCGCCACTGCATCTACCTCCGGCGCCGCCAACCTCCGCGTCTCCACCCGTGTCATCCGCCGGCGCCGCCACCATCTTTTCCTTCAAATCAGAAGTTATTTTCTCATTGTTCTCTCTTATCTTTTGTGTTCCTGATTTTTTTTTTCATTTGAACCTGTCAATTTATACCAATTAATTTATACCAATTGAAAAATTATCCAAACAAGAAAGGTTGATGGCTTATAATTTCGAGAAAATATGGCTTATAATTTTGAAAATATACATTCAGAAAATAGTATTTTAATGGTGAACCAGTGTGAAAAAATACATGAATTTTCAGTCTATTCAGTCTTTTTTTTATGATTTCTTGAGATATTTAAAGTTGGTTATATGTATTTAGAAGGTGAAGAATTGAATTTTGAAAGTAAACATTGTGCATCTCGGCGCGGGAGCGGCTGTTTGAGAAGACGAATTATAGAAGATATCCTGGAAAGAAGCATCGTCAATCTACAAGGCTATTACAGTCTTTTTATGAATTTTTATTTATTTTTTATATAACTTGTGGGCGTATCTGCTAATGTTGGGGGTGTATATAACCGAACCCTATTTTTTAAAAATTTTTAATTATGTTTTAGACCGTGCTTGACAGTTTTTTTGAAGTTTGTTTTGCTAGGGATTCAGAAAAATCAAATCAATTTCATAATTGAAACTTGGCGGAAACATTGAACAAGAAATTAGCGCTGAATTTGACCTAGCGGTTTAGGGAAATTGGCAAGAAAGAAGCAATAGTGCTTCTTCCTCTAAAATCTCGTTTGCCCATCGTATTCCGGCAAGCCGCCATCGTTGCTTTGCTCGGGCGCTGCCCCTGCTCACGCCGCTCTCCCAGGTACTTTTCATTCTTTTTTCGGTGAATCCTTCGTCTGAATCTTGATTGCCCTGCGTATTTTGTTTGGTATCTTTGCTGTGAGACGGATTCTTCAAATAATAGGGATAGGATAATATTTCTTGAAAAAGAAAATTTGTCACCATGTTCAAGCTCCACTCACCCCTCGGGCGCTAGAAGGCTACAGACCGAGGCCTACAGTGTGTATTGCTCATGTTAAACTAACTTAAGGTGTGGCAGATTGTATAAATTTCTTCTTTTCTGTCACTGCAGTTAAAATGGGTGACCTGAAGACATGGGTTTCCGATAAATTGATGTCCCTTCTGGGGTATTCACAGCCCACTATCGTGCAGTTTGTGATAACATTGTGTAAGTTGTTTTAGAATTTGATCTCCTTGCAATGCAAAGTGCCTTTTCAACCTATAGCAATTGAATAGTAGTTTTCTTTGTTCTCATTAAAGTCTGGTTTATTTGCTATATACTTGCAGCTAAGAAAGCTTCATCTCCCACTGAGATTGTAAATCAACTGACTGAATTGGGAGTCGCATCTTCTGCGGAAACATTCATGTTTGCCAAAGAAATTTTTACCAGAGTAGAGCGTAAGGCGTCAGGGCCAAATGTGAGTAATGCTGGTCTTCTTTTATAGAATTAACTCGATCATTTTTCATAAATACCATAAGTACCGTCTATTGTAATAATACTTGTTCTTTATTGCGTTCTCATTGTTAGCTATATCAACAACAAGAAAGGGAGGCTGCAATGCTTGCTCGAAAACAACAGACCTACAAACTTTTGGAGGAAGATGACGATGCTGATGATAATGTTCCTGTTGCCGCATCACCTAAGAAGGAGGAAACTCGAAGAAGGAAGTTCAGGAAAAGAAGTGAACCTCAGGATGACATAGATGATGAGGCACTTATTCTCATATTCTTATTAAGCATCCATTTTGTCTTTAACTAAATATGCTTCATCAGTTATTGTTAAAGTAAGATGGTTCTGTATACTGAATTTGGTGGTACAGGTAATAATGAATGAAGGCAAAGAGAGACGAGTAAAAAGCCGGACTTCCCACGATGAAGATGATGGTTCTGAGGTACATTTATGTCTACATGAGGCTTGACGCTCTCTATTTGAAACCTATTTCATCTTGGTTTAATCTTCTCAATTGTTGCCTCTTTACACCATGTGGCATGTTTCCATATATTTATTTTTGAGCTAGCTTTTGCATGATAATTCCATCTGATATTTAAGGATATAGGTAGGAGAAAAGGTACTGATAGAACTATTTTAAAAAATTATCTCAAAAGTTCTTTCTTGAGTACTCGATAATGCAATGTTTGGATTGAAGTATCTAGGTTAGAGTGTTGGCCTTGTCAAACTTAGCTTTCCAGCAGCTAACTTAAGCAATAATGCTTAAGCCATGCTATAAAAGTAGTAGTTGTTCAGTTCTTGTTTCCTAAAAAAAATGGGCAGCTGCTCAGTGCTTTATTTTACAAGTAGGATGCCCTTTATTTAGACCATGTATAGCAGGCTTTGTAGGACTTGAACTGCTATGTTAAATGATTTTCCTCTACTGCTTTGTTGTAAGCATCCATCCTTCTCCATTGTACTTCTTTGCTCTGTTTTTTTTTGTTTTTTTTTCCTTATTTTCTTTAACTTCCTTGTTTTTTAATATTCTATACGCTCTTTCTTGGTTATAGTCAGAAGAAGAACGACTGCGTGATCAAAGAGAAAGGAGGAGTTGGAACTTCGTCTTAGAGAACGTGATGTAGCGGGGACAAGGAAGGTACAAACAAATGAATTAGCACTTTGACCTTGAGTTTATAAATCTGCTTATGGGCTACATGATAATTATTCTGCTTTTCATCAATCATTTCAACAACTTAAGCAATATACGCAACTTCATGATTCAAGTATTTTCAGCACCTACATTAAGTATGGAATACTGAATTTCTCATATATATGCATAGATGTATATATGTATTTCTATGATCATAGATGTAGAACCTTCCTATAACATTCTGTAAATTTCCACAGTAAAATATGCAACTCATTCTTCTCTTGTTTCCATCTTTACAGTTGACTGAGCAGAAATTATCAAAGAAGGAAGAAGGTATGAGTCACATCTATTTAAATATGTTGCTTTTATTCTTTGTTGTGTGAGACCCTAATGAACCACCTGAATAGTGCTATCTTTTTATCACCTATTTGGTTACAATTGTCAACTTTTGTGGTGCCTGTACATAACAATAATGTTAAACCTCCATACAACGGTCTGTGGCTGAAATGTTGGTAACTTAAAGTCATTGTACACACCTAAATAAGATTTTTGAGTGAAAATTTATATTTGTCATAATAGAAAAAATAATGGGTCCTCAGTTAATCTCAAAATAATTAAGGGACTTGTGTAAGTCATAGAGTAGAATTTTTGTTAGTCTTTTTGCTTTTCTTCTTTTCATGGCTCAACTCTGTTCATTCTGGTGCATTTATTAACAGAAGAGGCAATTCGGAGATCTGACGCTTTGGAAAATGATGGCATTGGGACATTAAGGTTTGTCATATCATTCTCTTATGTAGCCAGTTATTTTTTCAAGTTGATTGCAATCTAATATCTTCAGATTTTATGGATCTTAGGTGTGCTGCATAAGATTTTTCATTCTACAATACCAGTATGCTTCATATTAGGTGTTTCACTTATACTGGCACATATTGTCTTCTCTTTTGTATCAGGAAAGTGTCAAGGCAAGAGTATCTGAAGAAAAGGGAGCAAAAAAAATTAGATGAGCTCAGGTAATAAAATCAACAACATATTTCTTTCAAGTTAAAAGTTGAAATGTAGATATCTAGTTTTGCTGATTCTGTTATTTGTACCTTGTCTATTTGGTTATCAAGAGATGACATAGAAGACGAGCAATATTTATTCGAAGGTGTCAAGCTGACTGAAACAGAGCAGCGTGAGCTGAGGTAAATTTTTCTAGTTGAATTTTGTTTCTAAAGTTGCCACAGTCTTCTTCTCTAATGTTTTTCTGGTGTTTGGCAAGCAAAGAAATATTTGCTTTTATGTTATTGATGCTATAATGCGGGAATGTGTTTTGATGTCTTAATTTTTTTGGAGATTGCTTAAATATAGTTTATTTAGTCAACAAATGCTGAACTTTTGAAAAGAAAAGGCAATTTCACATCTTCCTTGCTCAAAGAGATGACAGAATGTCAATATATCAAAACAAAAAAATAGAAACGCTGGACAAGAAAAAGGAAGTTCCCATTTTATGAGGTGATTCCATTAATGGTTAATAATATATCCTCTTGAACCTCTTATTTCTGGATAGCAGAATTTTTATATTGAATGAAATGAAATTTTATTCAAATGAGTGTTCTTATTATCATGAAACAATATTAATATCAGAATCTTACAGTTGTAATCTAGAATTGAAGAGAAAGGTTGGAGTTATACACCATGTTGATAAACTAATTGGTCTGCTGAATTTGAAGATAAGTTAGCAGCATGCTTCCTGAACAATTGAAGTCTACTGTCTTAGCCAGCTTTTCTCCTGTTATATTTCTTTTAGTTTAACACTGCCAAATTCATCATAATTTTGGGGTTTTGATGATATTAGGTTTTTTATTTTTTTATGCTCTTAAAATTGTATCGGGTTTTAAAATGGTGCTTAAAATCCATAAATTTAGGAAGATAACTTAAAACAATTTTGCTTTGATAAAGTGTTACTTTTTGTGAACTTGACCTATTATATCTTCGTGCGTATTGTTTTCTACATGCCTCTTTCCCATGGATCTGCTTCAGCTACTATATATGTGTGATATAAGCTTGTTGGCGATATAATCAGATGAGTTTTTCGAATAATTGTTTTAGTTCATAATTTTTAAGCCACTAAAATCTGCCCCATTCAGCTTGGGACATGGATTTATTGACCTTTCCTCTAAAAATGACAGTGTTACATGGTGCAGTTGGCCTTTTGATATGCTATTTTAATAATTTATTTGTTAAATTGTGTAATTTCTTAAACATATAACTTGATCTCTGCTTCACTTGCACATTCATTCATATTTCAAGTTAAGGATTTCAAAGTTGTGTACTCGTCATTTACATATAGAAATGCGACATAATGTCAAACATTTAATTTTGGCAGATACAAGAAACAAATATTTGATCTCGTCAAGAAGAGGACAGAAGAGTCGGATTATACCAATGAGGTAATCAGGTTTTCATGTTGTATATGTTTTAATGCGTTCTTTATACTACCACCTGATTAGCTCTTTATAAACACTTGATGCTGTTGTAACTTGTATGAAAAATACGTAATCCACATCTATGTGCTGTAACCTGATATAATATGTATACATGCATCCACATACCCTTTGACTCTCCAGTTTTGGTATCCTTGCCTATCAAAAAAAAATAAGCACTGCTTCAGCCAGAAATTGTCAGGAGATTTGATTTTCTGCAGTTGAACCCTAATAATCCTGTATCATATTTGCTATGTGTAATGTGTTTATCTATTACAATCTACGTTTCTTGATTTGTTGCTTTGGTCAAGCTCAGTATAGGATGCCAGAAGCATATGATCAAGATGGTGGAGTAAATCAAGAACAGCGATTTGCTGTGGCATTGCAGCGTTACAGGTTTATTTCATTACCGGAAACTAAATAGTTTTACAACAGTGCTATCATTTAGGCTAAGTGCGCATTGTACACAGTTATAGATGTTAAATAGGAGTTGCTGGGAAATTTCTTTAACTTGCCTTTTGCCCCACACAGGGATCCTGCTGCAGAAGAAAAGATGAACCCGTTCGCTGAACAAGAAGCTTGGGAGGATCATCAGATTGGTAATTGTTTAGATGTTTGATAATTTTTTTGGTGTTTTCAGTCTATGGTCTTCAGTCACTAATTGTATGATCATTATGTTTCAGGCAAAGCAACGCTTAAATATGGATCTAAGGATAAAAATCAAAAGCATGATGACTATGAGTGAGTTCTATATAGTGCACTGGCATTGCATCTTATATTTACCCTTCAGTTTCCAAAACAAAATCATTAAGAGCTTATATTGGCACTACATAACCTTGATGATCTGCTTTTGATGACACATTTTCTGTTCCTTAATGCTCTTGTTTTTTTTATATCTTTTGTAGGTTTGTGTTTGAGGGTCAAATAGACTTTATAAAGGCAACGGTTATGGATGGTGTTAATGTATGTACATCCAGCTTGTGCAAAACATAATTAAATGCTCTAGAGAAAGTTGTTGAAACTCTCTTGATACTATTTTGTTTGCAGGTTGACCAAGAGTTATCTGTGGATTCACCAGAGGCATCTGCTGCCAAAACAGCATTGGAAAAACTCCAGGTGTGTACTTCAAGACTCTTGCTTCTTACATGTCGATTTGAATCCTGGACTGCTAGAGTAAAAGTGTATTATGTTGAATTATATTAGCACAATAAATTTAGTATCAGATGTAGAAATCAATATTTGCAGCGGTGTTGGTTGGATTGATAATAACAAGTAACATGTTGGGAAGTGTTGGCTTTGCATTTGACATTGGACTTCATCTGTAAATTCTATGTTGAAGTCATAATCAGCTTTAATTATTGAATAGCAAAAAAATGGGCAAGATACATTGACTGAAAAGGATTATAGCTTATTATGTTTGTCGAGGACTGAATAAAATCTCCTACATTTTCCTGGTTTGGAGGCTTTGGACATATTCCTAATTCTAAATATCCACATATGGAAACAACTCTGTGATCATGGACTATAAACATTTTCTTCATTTGGTTGTCTGGCCGTAGGTCTTTCAGAGACACAATTGTTTCAGAGTTAGGTAGGGATTAGAGATTTTGCTCTCTGTAACTGATGTAGTCCTATTTTAAGTTTCAGTGCATGTATTTTGGGTTATCCAATCCCTTACCTTTTTTGTCTTCATTATTAAAAATTTATGTTCCCTATTAAAAAACGTCATGTTTACCATAAAGTTAAATACAATTTTGCATGGTCTAGACACTCTTAAGCCAGAAGAGAATATGTGCTGTTTGGATTTAAAATAATCTCTTTTGTTATTCCTCAGAAAGAATATAGAGCAATATCAGGGGTGAAGTCCTTTCAACCATGTATTTATAAAAAAGTAAAATACTCTTTTACTATGTTATTGCATATGGTATTGACCTTTATATTGGCTTGGCAATTTTCAGAGTGATAGAAAGACTCTGCCAATCTATCCATACAGGGAGCAGTTACTCCAAGCTGTGAACGACCATCAGGTTTGACTGTTCCTCTTTCAGTTATTTTTTAGTATAATCTTTATAATAATTAGTATTATTTTAATTAATAGCTCATATTATGGGTTAGTTTCCTTTCTGATTTATTCCCTTGATTTCTTGCCTAGATTCTGATCTGTTTTGTTATTTAGTCTTTCAGTTTTGTCTACTAATTGAAAGTTCTAGCACATACATATTTTAATTTCTCAATAGGGAATAATGACGAAGAGAAATAATTATTTTACTAAATATATTCAAGTGTTATGTGTTTAAACTCTCTAATGATCCATCGCAGGTTCTTGTTATTGTTGGGGAAACAGGTTCTGGGAAAACTACACAGATACCCCAATACCTTCATGAAGCAGGATACAGTAAGCGAGGAAAGGTATAAGGGTCTGTCTGATCCTATTTTCTGATTTAACTATTAGTTTTAAAATTCCATCTGCAAAAACTTATAAGTCTTGTTGAACTAAGAATTTATCTGGGCATATGCAGTAATTTACTCTCTAAAAATCATTGTTGCACAGTCAATAGCTTTTGGAACTGCAGATTGACCATTTATTATTTTTCCATATTTATAATAAAATATTGGATTGCTAATCTAGCCAACAAAAATCCCATGAACAATTTATTTTTTTCTTTCAATTTTAATTAGTGGTTAGAAGAGGTGATTTTACAAGGCAAAAACTATATTGAATCATACTGTTACTAGAGCAATTTATCATGCATGCTTTGTGTAGTTCCCTTTTATGTTCTTTTTCTATTTTTTTCTGCCTCTGTACTTTTTCTATATATAGATTTTTTCTTTTCAAATAATTCCATTCTAGCACAGGGTATATAGAGGACTGATTTTCTCTTGGGTATCTTGAAATGACTGCTAGGTGTTTTGATATGTGACACACTTTTTTTGTGAAATATGAACATGTGCTGCGACCTTACTCCTTAGGTTTGAACCTTGATCTATTAGTCTGGACACATGTAGTTGTTGCCTTGTTGGTGGTGATAACTTACTTTCTATACAAGTATACATATCTTTTTGCAGACTTTTGGGGGCAATTGGATCCTAACCTTGAATTTACTCTGCTTATTCATACATTTGATCCAATATTCCGCTATATGCAATATCTCGATGTTAGTGAAACCGTTTGTACTTGAATATAAAGTAAAAGTTGCTTATGATAGCGATATCTGTCAACAGATTGGATGTACTCAGCCACGGCGTGTTGCTGCTATGAGTGTTGCTGCTCGAGTTTCTCAAGAAATGGGAGTTAAACTTGGGCACGAGGTGTGCTTTCTGCTCTTACAATATATAACATTTTGGCTTGGTAGTCAGTAAATGTCAACTAATTAGATTATTGGGACATAAACATTCTGTTAGCTAAAATTAAGCTGTTAACTGATTACTTTGTGGTGTTTAGGTTGGTTATTCTATCCGATTTGAAGACTGTACTTCAGAGAAGACACTTCTAAAATATATGACCGATGGTATGTTGTTACGTGAATTCCTTGGAGAACCCGACCTTCAAAGCTACAGGTACTTGTCAATTCAGCAATAAATGTTTGATAATATCCTATACGAGTCATGACGAATATTTACTTTATAATTTTCAGTGTAATAATGGTGGACGAAGCTCATGAAAGAACTCTCTCAACGGACGTCCTATTTGGTTTGGTCAAGGTAAATTCCAGATTCCTGATATAAATGTTGTATGATGTTGCATGTCCTTGAATACATGAAATTTTTAAATAATGTAGACAAAACAATGTGTTAAAGATAAACCTGATTGTATGCATTATTGTAATATGGTTAAACTGAGAGAACTCTTGGAAAAAGGCAGATCAGATCTTGACATGTCAACCAAGGATTGTCATCTTGTGCGGATGTTGCTGTCTTATTGGGAAGGTGTTGACTGCATTTGTAATATTTCTTTTTTCTTTGATGGAGAAATAGTATTAGAAACTGTAGAAGTATCTTGAATTGAGAAAAAAGGAGAGTTGTGTAAGTCCACCAACCAACTTAACTGGCACTTACCGAACAGAAAATTTAGATTTCTTACAAACCAACTGTGATGTGGTACTTATATTATAGTTATGAGCACATGCTCTAAATCAGACATCAAATATTTATACGATTAAGACGAAGTGGCATAGCTCAAGTGGTTAGAGCACCACTACCTAGGCCGTGAGTCATGGGAGGGGAGTGGAAAATAAAAACAAAATATTTCTACGACTAATTTTACTTGATTCAGTACACTAAATACATCTTTACTTACAATAGCAGTCCTAATTTAAGGGTCACAAGCCAAATCCTATCACATGTCTGATAAATTATTGAAGGACCTTGAACCATGCATTATCCAAGCAAATCTTAAACTCGTCTTTATATACAGGGGTTTATATTAAATATTTAGGACTGCATATGGTCTTCTACTGATATTGTCAGTGTGCTTTCATTTGTTCATCTTTTTTCCAGGGAACTCTTTCCCAGTTAAGTAATTATCATGGAAATAAAGATAGATTTCTTAAAAGTGTATTGCATATATTTTTTGGAGCTCATTCCTGCTATTTATCAGTCTGTATTACTTCCTAATGTTTGTCCTACTTATTGTGTACTACTTATTTTACATCCTTGCTTGTCATGTGTTGTTCTGTCATTGCTCTTAGCCTCTCAGGCATGCATATTAACAAAGTTGGACACAAGATATTTATTCTTGTCTCATTCAACCTTTTTTTCTTGACAGGATATCTCTCGTTTCCGAAAAGACCTTAAATTGCTTATTTCAAGTGCCACACTCGACGCAGAGAAATTCAGTGATTATTTTGATTCTGCTCCAATTTTTAAAATACCTGGAAGGAGATACCCTGTTGAAATACATTACACTAAGGCTCCAGAAGCCGACTATTTGGATGCTGCTATTGTTACTGCTCTTCAAATCCATGTAACACAGCCACCAGGAGATGGTGACATTCTGGTTTTCCTAACCGGGCAGGAGGAGATCGAAACTGCTGAGGAGATTCTTAAGCATAGGACTAGAGGATTGGGGACAAAAATTGCAGAACTCATCATATGTCCAATTTATGCAAATTTGCCCACAGAATTGCAGGCAAAAATATTCGAGCCCACACCTGAAGGTGCACGCAAAGTCGTTTTAGCAACTAATATTGCTGAGACATCATTGACAATAGACGGGATCAAGTATGTCATCGATCCAGGTTTCTCGAAAATGAAGTCCTATAATCCTCGATCTGGGATGGAATCATTACTGATAACCCCAATCTCAAAAGCATCAGCTAACCAACGAGCCGGTAGATCTGGCAGAACTGGTCCTGGGAAATGCTTTCGGTTGTTTACTGCTTATAATTTTTATCATGATCTTGAAGATAATACTGTGCCTGAAATACAAAGGACTAACTTGGCGAATGTAGTGCTCATGCTCAAGAGCCTTGGCATCAATGACCTGCTTAACTTTGACTTCATGGACCCTCCGCCATCCGAAGCTCTACTGAAAGCCTTGGAACTACTTTATGCTCTAGGTGCACTTAACAAGCATGGTGAGTTGACAAAAATGGGCAGAAAGATGTCGGAGTTTCCACTTGATCCGATGCAATCAAAGATGATTGTTGCTTCTGATAAATACCAGTGCTCTGACGAGATCATATCTATTGCTGCTATGCTATCCATTGGGAATTCAATATTTTATCGTCCTAAGGACAAGCAAGTGCATGCTGATAACGCACGACTGAATTTTCACATGGGAAATGTTGGAGATCATATAGCACTGTTGAAGGTTGTCCCTTTACCATCTATACTTTTTATTCTCATTTTTATGATTTTTTCCATGGTTATTTGTGATTGATTAAAACTGATTACTCTTATTAAATATAGAAAATGGAACTTGAGACTACTTAATACAAATGTTTTCATGAATTTAAGGACATATTATATAAGATTGAAGCCTGACATAGCATAAACTGAGTAGCAATTCAATTATTGCTTCTCCAATTTGTTAGTTTTAACTTTCATTGACGTCTTGATGGTTGTTCAGGTCTATAGCTCATGGAAGGAAACTAATTTTTCAACTCAGTGGTGCTATGAGAATTATATCCAGGTTTGTTTCTATTCTTGCAGTTTGGTCACTTGTGCTTAGGTTGATCATTTTGTTGGTTGATGTGATCAATCTTTTCTGTCTGGTAATCCAGAGAATACAAAAAATATGTCTGGAAATATTAATCCTTGGGATTATGAAATGGTTTGTGTGAACAACTTTATATGCAAGATAAGAACTTGAGGTTGCAATTGAATAACACTCATTTTACGAATCAACTTTACAAGAAAAGTGCTAAAAACTAGTTTGGGAGAAATAACAAGTAAAGCTTGTTGTGTTTGGATGGGTAGAGTCACTTGGCATATGATATTGCATGATTTCTAATGTTACGGTGTTTTTTATTGTTTTTTATTCTGTAATAATAAGGTTTTGCTTTTGAGAAGAAGTGAAATAATGTCATTTGATGTGGGTTGGTGTTTGGTTGTGTAGTTCTGAAAAAAAAAAAAATTGACGAGATGCAAGGTTATTTTCATATTCTAATAAAATATCTATTTGCTAAAGAGAACAGATCTAAGCATGATTTTGTAAAATGGACTGGAGCACGATTCCCTCATTTATGTGTTAGATAAGAAAGATGTTATTGAGCAATTAGACACTCTCTTTACTTTGCTGAATTTTTTTGAATGACTGATACCATGATGTATGTATTCTAGGTGAGGAGTATGAAGAGAGCTAGAGACATACGGGATCAGCTAGAAGGGCTGTTGGAAAGAGTTGAAATTGAATTGTCTTCGAATTCAAATGATCTAGATGCAATAAAGAAAGCCATAACATCTGGGTTTTTCCCCCACTCAGCAAGGCTACAAAAGAATGGATCCTATAGAACTGTCAAGTATCCACAGACAGTTCATCTTCATCCAAGTTCTGGTTTAGCACAGGTAATACCTCTTCTTTTTAGTTTCAATAAAACTTTCCACTCGTACATACATTTAGTGTCATTTTATTCTACACTTTATTAAGCATCAATTATAGATTTAAGCCACCCACTAACTGCATCATTTCATGCCCCCCTTTCTTTATTCTTTGTAGGTGCTCCCAAGATGGGTCATCTACCATGAATTGGTATTAACATGCGGCAGGTAAGATCGTGCTTTATACTGAATTGGTGCACATGTGTTTGCTTGTGATTACGAAGCTCATGTGTGGATTCCCCATGTGTACAGGTGACCGAATTAAAACCGGAATGGCTGTTGGAGATAGCTCCTCACTTCTATCGAGAGAAGGATGTCGAGGATGGTAAGCAATCTCTCCCCCTTCTATGCACGTATTGAGTCTGTGTTCTATTGTGTAAATAAACGCCTATATATGTTTCATGAACTTATCCATTTCCTACTTTTTTTTATTTGTGCAAATTATAATTTTGTTGGTTTTATTTGCATGAAATTACAGTGGGATCAAAGAAGATGCCTCGTGGGGAGGGTAGGGCGACAAAGGAATGAATCTTGGATCTTGGATGCTCATCAACCTGTAAATATAATTTTGGATGGCTTGCTAGAAATGCGTTTATACACTTTTTTTTGATGTATAAAATCGTTTCGTCTTACAAAAACATTTATTTGAATCAAATGTTAAGTACACGTCAGTTGTATAATTGCAACAGTCATTAGATTCTATAGGACAGCATATTAGTGGTCCTTTTGTTCCTATAACAAATTACCCCTTCAGGAGAAGTTAATGAGCAAATCTAGATGAACTTATGGCTTGTATGATCATTTTCAATTTACAAATCATGTAGAAAATAGATATTACTAGTACACGTTTGATATTCGATTCTCAATATATGTATATTACTCGTTCCGACAATATGGGTTTGATGGATGTAATTTTGTTAAGATGGGGCGTAAGTTGGGCGTTGGCGATTCTTTTGGGATAGGTGGGTGTGATTTACATTTTAAAATTCATTTTCCCGTATAGGACTGTTTCATGCGTTTAATTTCATATAAATTTACATTTTATAAGTAATCCCAAAAATTTGGGTACAATGGCAGCACAACACCACAGAAATTTGAATTAAATTAGAACTTTGGTCAAGAATTGGTTATTATATACCATTTTCTTTATTTAAAATAAAATAAAGTTATCAAAGTGATATACCCACATCGTTTTTCACATCATTCGATCATGTTTCGGTGAGAAATTGAAAATGATAATTTCACCACCACCAGGTCCACTGCTAATGCACCCCAGCACCATTGCCACCTTCCACTATTCGGACACCACCACCATTTCGAACCTAGTTTGTTGAATGTTGTTCTTTATAAAAGTCGTCGAAATTATGTAGATATTTCGAAAATAAATATATTGAAATTTGATATATTTCTCGATATTTTTTATTGAATTTCATAATAGCAAAGGTATGATGGATATTTATGGGAGTGTATTTATTAAAGGGTGAATTAATCCGCATGTGTATCTAGTAATGTTAGGGGTGTATGTATATTACCCGGCGCAATATAATACTAGACAATAATAATTTCACGTGACTTAAAGCAGAAGAAGTAACACCAAAAAAAGTCTTGATCAGGTCACTCAATGAACTTTTACTCCAAGTTGAAATGATCTATATGGCATCACATTTGTCACTCGACAAAAACTATTATCATATAATCGAGCAATAAATTGCATCATATGGTATCTCATAACAAGTGGGAAAAAAAAAAAACTATTGCAGACTGCAGACATAACATTTGATTTTATCAAATGATATGTGAAGATAATATTTCTTGAAACCGACATTCTAACCGACAATGTTCTTGAAATACACTGAAAATGGGAATTGAGGGACATGAGTCAAAAGATTATATGTGGTACAAAATTCAGTCTTTCTTTAATTCACAAAGTTCTAAGAATTCCAATTATCAGGACATTCACAGTATTCTTGAACCGATAAAATTTTGATTCTCCAAGCGTGAATTGACCTTCACAGGAAAGGGGCAACGAGGGGCATAAGCAAAAGACTGATATCAGCGAGGAACATGAGTCAATAGACTGATTTAAGTGTGCAGATAATTAGCTGATTCAAGTTGCTTTACTACCTTGTGAACAAAAATCAAAACAAAACAGGAATGATTTCATGCAACAGAAAGCAGGAATAGCAGTCCGATAATAACAATTAGCACACTATGAGCACTTACTCCAAGTTGAAAGATCTCATATGGTATCTCGTTTGGCACTCAACGAAAACTTTTATCTTAAAATTGAGCAATAAATTGCATCATATGTCATCTCATTTGTAATTAATTATAACAAATGAGGCTGCAACCTGCACATATTTGGTTTTGTCAATTGATTTGTGAACATAACATTTTTTGAAACCAAACATTCATAAAAACCAAATTCTTTAACCGTATGACCATCAAAGTATCAATTCTCTAACCATAAAACCGACATTCACAGAAAAGGGACATTGAGTTAAAAAAAAAGGTGAAAGACTACAACGCTCTTCCTTTAATTCGGACAGTCACAGTCTAAGAACTCCAATTACAGACGGAACATTCACAGTATTCTTTAACCAATAGAATTTCAAGTTTGGAACCAAATTTCCAATTCTCCAACTGTAAACCGACTTTCACAGAAAAGGGGCCTTGAAGAACATGAGTCAAAAGTCAAAAAACTGATAGCAACGAGGGACACAAGTAAAAAGACTAATAGCACCGAGGCACATGAGTCAAAAGACTGATGGCACTAGGGACATAAGTCAAAAGACTGATAACAACAAGAGACATGTGTCAAAAGATTATCCATGGTTTCTTTCTTTAATTCACAGAATTCCAATTATAGTAATCTTGAACTAACACATTAAATCTCACTTTCTTGAAAAAGTATTAGCAGATATATTTAAAAGAACTTTAAATCAAGAGAAATGGTAGCATTGGCTGAAAGGAGGAAAAAAAACTAGCATTGGGGGACATGAGTCAGAGATATCCATGGCATAAACTTCATTATCTCTTTAATTGGTAGAATTCCAATTTTAGAACCATCTTCTTGTTCTTGGAAAACAGGAATTTGTAGATAATTACTTAGAACTGAAATCAAGAAAGGGGACAACATTGAGCCTTGAGGGACATGCGAAGAGATAATTAATTCTTTCTTTAACTAAAAAATTGGGCAGAAAAGATGCAATTTTCTTTCTTATACGTTTAAGCAACATGCTTTTATTCTAAGTTTCTCCAGTATTGAGAGATTTCTTTATGAGGAGTCTAATACACTTTAACTTTTTTTTTTTCAAAACTTTCAGAGTTGTAAAGGATCAACAGACATAATCTATAATAGTAGCCTTGAACATAAGAAATTTGCAGATATAATTATGCTAATATTGAATAATTGTACCTTTGATGGAGAAGGGTAGCCCACCATGGTATACACTTTATTACCTCTTTAATAGGCAGAATTCCAATTCTATAAGCGTAAATCGACTCTCACAGAAAAGGACACTGAGGACATGAGTCAAAAGACTCCCAATTTCGATTCAGGAACCGGACTTTCAGTTATCCAACTGTAAATTAACTTTCATAGAAAAGGGGCACAGAGGGACATGAGCTGATTCTGGAATTGAGTTCCAATTCTCCAACTGTAAATCGACTTTCACAGAAAATGGGCATTGAGGGACATGAGTCGAAAGACTCTGAATTCCGATTCTAGAATCGGAATACCAATTCTCCATTTCTAAATTGACTTTCACAGGAAATGGACAACGAGGGACATGAGTCAAATGACTATATATCGACTTCCACAGAAAAGGGGCACAGGGGGACATGAGTCTAGATACTGAATTTTGATTCTGGAATCGGATATTCTAGTTTTCCAACTACAAATCGACTTTCATTAAAAAGGGGCACCGAGAGACATGAGTTAAAAGACTCTGAAATCGGGTTATGGAATTGGAATTCCAATTTTCCAACTACAATCGACTTCAACATAAAATGGGCACCAAATGACATGTGTCAAAGGCTCCAAATTTGGGCTCTGGAACTGGAATTCCAATTCACCAACTGTTAATCGACTTTCACAGAAAATGTTCACCGAGGGACATGAGTCAAAAGATTCCAAATTTGGGTTCTGGAATCGGAATTTCAATTCTCCAACTGTAAATCAACTTTCACAGAAAATGGGCACCGAGGAACATGATCCAAATGACTCCGAATTCTAGGAATGAACTTTCAATTCTCCAATTGTAAATCGACTTTCACAGAAAAGGGGAACCTAGGGACATGAGCCAAAATAGATCAATTTTGGTTCTGGAACCGAATGTCAATTCTCTAACTGTAAATTGACTTACAAAGAAATTGGGCATTGAAGGACATGAATAAAAAAACTCCAAAATTAGATATCGAAATACCAATTCTCCAACTGTAAGTCGACTTCCACAAAAAAGGGGCACCAAGGGTTATGAGTCAAAAGACTCCGAATTCCAATTCTTGAACAGGAATTCCAATTCTCAAATCGTAAATCAACTTTCACAGAAAATGGGCACTGAGGGACATGATTCAAAAGACTCTGAAACCCGATTCTGGAATCGGAATTCTAATTTTTCAACTATAAATCGACTTTCACATAAATGGAGCACCAAGAGACATGACTCAAAAGACTCCAAATTACGATTCTGGAACCGAAATTCCAATTCTCCAACTATAAATTGATTTTCAAAGAAAAGGGTCACCTAGGGACATGAGTCAAAAGACTTTGAAATCGGTTCTGGAATCGGAATTCAAATTTACCAACTATAAAATCGACTTCAACAGAAAATGGGCACCAAGGGACATGAGTCAAAAGACTCCGAATTTGGGTTCTGAAATCGAAATTTCAATTTTCCAACTATTAATCGACTTTCATAGAAAAGATGCACCGACGCACATGAGTCAAAAGATTCTAAGTTTGGGTTCTGGAATCAGAATTACAATTTTCCAACTATAAATCGAGTTCTACGAAAATGGGGCACCGTGGGACACGGGTCCAAAGACTCCGAATTCCGATTCTGGAATTGGAATTCTAAATTTCTAACCATAAATTGACTTCCACAGCAAAGGGGCACCGTGGGACATGAGTCCAAAGACTTTGAAGTCCGATTCTGGAATCAGAATTCCAAATTTCCAAACATAAATCGACTTCCACAAAAGGAGAACCGAGAGACATGAGTTAAAAACTGTGAGTTAGGGTTCTATAATCGAAATTCCTAATTTTTCAAACATAAATCGACTTCCACATAGAAGTGTTAGGAATTAAACAAGCAATTATGGAGAAAATAATGGAACTACGGAATTTAGAGACAAACAATTTGGTTACCCAGTTCGTCAAACTGACTACATCTGGGGGCACTACCAAGCCAGGAGAGATCTACTATATCGTATAAGATAGTGCAAGTAGTGCAAGATACAATGGGGGAGTTAGGGGGTTATTTATACAAAAAAACCCGAACTGGAAAACTGGGCCAAAACCCTAGATTTGGCCCATCCTGGCCGAAACCCTATTTCTGCGTCCAGGCCTCAGGAACCGCTCGATCAGGGCCTTTGGTCGAGCGGTTCTACTCGAGCTCACCTTCTGGTCGAGCGCCTATGCTGCGCTGCATGGGGGGGTGCTCGACCGAGCATAAGTGCTCGACCACGAGCACAGGTCGAGCGCCTCCCGCGTCCTGCATTCCGGTTTCGTTCAGGCTCCAACAATCGCAACAATCTCCCACCTGGAGACTGAACCTGGAGACTGACACTGGAGCGGAAGTGTACGACCTCAACTGGTCGGGCGTCTTGTCCTCCCTGGACTCATTCCGCAACTCAGACTCCAAAACCCAACAAGAAGGGGCATCGAGGGAGTAGGGACACGAGCCAAAAGACTCCGATTTTTTGAATTAGAATTCCAATTTTCCAACTATAGTTCGACTTCCACGGAGAAGGGTCGCCGAGGGACATGAGTTAAAAAACTCTGAATTTGGGTTCTATTATCAGATTTCCTAATTTTCCAAATATAAATTGACTTCCACAGAGAAGGGGCATCGAGGGACATGAGAAAAAATATTATGGAATCGTAACTCCAATTTTCTAACTATAATTCGACTTCCACAGAGTAGGGGCACCGAGGGAGATGAGTCAAAAGACTCTGAAGTCCGATTTAAAATCAGAATTCAAAAATTTCAAACATAAATTAACTTCCACAGAAGGGGCACCGAGGGACATGAGTAAAAAACTGCGAATTGGGTTTTATTATCAGAATTCCTAACTTTCCAAATATAAATCAACTTCCACAGAGAAGGGGCACCGAGGGACACGAGCCAAAAGGTAAGGGACACCGAGGGACATGAGTTAAAAAAACTCCGAACTTGGGTTCTATAATCAGAATTTCTAATTTTCCAATATAACTCGACTTCCACAGATAAGGGGCATCGAGGGACATGAGCCAAAAGACTCTGAGATCTGATTCTGGAATCGGAATTTCAATTTTCCAACTATAGTTCAACTTCCACAGAGAAGAGGCACCGAGGGACATGAGACAAAAGACTCTGAATTTGGGTTAAAATCAACTTTCATAGAAAAGGGTCACCAAAGGACATGAGTCAAAAGACTCTGAATTTTGATTATGGAATTCCAATTTCCAACCATAAATAGACTTCCACAGAAAAGGGGCACAGAGGGACATGAGTCAAAAGACTCCGAATTCTGATTCTAGAATCAAAATTCCAATATTCTAACTATAAATTGACTTTCACGGGAAAGTGGCACCAATGGACATGAGTCAAAAGACTCCGAATTCCAATTCTAGAACCAAAATTACGAATTTTCTACTATAAATCGACTTTCACAGAAAGGGGCACCGAGGGACATGAGCCAAAACACTCCGAATTTGGGTTATGGAATTGGAATCCCAGTTTTCAAACTATAAATTGACTTTCACATAAAAGGAGCACCAAGGGACATGAGTCAAAAGACTCTGAATTTCACATCTGGAATCAGAATTCCAATTTTCCAACTATAAATCAATTTTCACAGAAAAGGGACACCGAGGGACGTGAGTCAAAAGACTCTGAATTCCGATTCTGGAATCGAAAGTTCAGTTTTCCAACTGTAAATCGACTTTAACAGAAAAGGGGCAACGAGGGTCATGAGTCAAAACACTCCGAATTCCGATTTTGGAACCGAAATTCCAAGTTTCCAACTATAAATCGACTCACAAAAAAGGGCACTGAGGGGTATAAACTTCATTATATCTTTAATTTTCAGAATTTCAATTCTAGAATCATATTCCTATTCTTAGAAAGCAGAAGTTTGCAGATAGTTAAGTAAAACTAAAATCAAGAATAGGAGTAGCATAATTCTTAAACGTTTAAGCAACATGCCTTTATTCTAAGTTTATCCCGAATTGAGAGGTTTCTTTATAAGGAGTAGAAAGCTCCTATATTTCATTCCATAAATTTCAGAGCGGTAAAGCATCAACAAACATAATCTATTTGAACCGAAATTTACTGTATATCTTACTTTCTTGAAAAAAGAAGAAGTTTACAGATAAAATAATTCAAGAAAAGTGTTACCAATGACGGAGCAACAGGGTTTCCCAACAAGGTATAAACTTTATTCTCTGTTTAATTGGCAGAATCTCAATTCTCGAATCATCTTCCTGATCTTGAAATACAGAAGTTTGCAGATAATTACGGAAAACTTGAATCAAGAAACTGGCTAGCATTGAGCCTTTAGGGATCCCTAAACCCTAAACCTTAAACCCCAAGAAATACCGAATCCTGAATAGATAATCGCCTCAATCTTTCATTCAAAAATCAGCAGAGAAAGAGCCTGTTTATTTAGCCGACTGACAGGCCTTTGATTCCAAGTTTCTAATACGAATAAGGAAAGAAATCAATTGACAGTTGGATTTGGGGAAGATATAATGAACCCTATCTTTCAATAAAACACGTGAGCGATTTTAACAGACTTATTCCAAGAAAGTGTGATGGTGTTTCGTATTCTGTTGTGGTGGGTGATTACAATGCTGATTTTGAAGACTGAGAGAATGCCGGCGATAGAAGAGAATTGTACGACTTGAAAATGAATCGACAACTATTTTGGCAGAGTACATCCAGTACCTCAAATTTAATTCATGTTATTGGATGACATGACCAACAAGTTGAAAATTTCTAATTGTGGAGAAATAGAGTGCATTCTGACTCTCAACCAACGTAAGGCTCGGTTCCAGGCTCTTGAAGATATGCAGCTACATAATTTGGAGGCATTCGTGGGCGTCATCCAGAAGCTGGAAATACAACATGGTCCGCCTCCATTATCCCTATTTTCTTCTCTTACAAAGTTGATCATTTCCCACTATAATAAGATGAAGAAGCTGGGGTTACCACTTTCTGCATTTGAAAAACTCCAACATGTATCCATTTGTGTCTGCCCGTCTTGGACAAACCATAATTTTCTTGTAATCTGTTTTTGATCTCAAAATATTTAACTATCCAATTTTGGTCTTATTTTCACCGCGAAAACAAAAACGATGTCGTTTTCATTCAAAAATTGGGGATCTCCGATCGCGCTTGTGTCCAAATTGTCGTTTGTCCAATTTTGATCTCATAACTATTGTGTTTGTCCAATTTTGGTCTCGTAACTATTGTGTTTGTCCAATTTTGGTCCCATATTTGTTTCTTTTAATTTTAATTTTAGTTGTAGCATAATTTTAGTTACTGCATAATTTTAATTCTTCTTTTAAGTTGCAGCATTTAATCTTAATATTAATTAAATTTATTGTTTGAATTACCTAGGAGTGAAAAAATGAAAAAAATAAAAAATAAACAGTCAGCGTCCACGTCACAAGCGCGATCGGAGATTGGACGTGTGAGGTCATTTTCGTTCAAAAATTGGGGATCTCCGATCGCGGGTGTGACGTGGACGCTGACTGTTTATTTATTTTTTTACTCCATTTTATTATACACCTAGGTAATTCAAACAATAAATTTAAATAATTTTTTAATTAATATTAAGATTAAATGCTGCAACTTAAAAGAATAATTAAAATTATGCAATAACTAAAATTATGCTACAACTAAAATTAAAATTAAAAGAAACAAACATGGAACCAAAATTGGACAAACACAATAATTATGGGACCAAAATTAGACAAACGCAATAATTATGGGACCAAAATTGGACAAAAGCAATAGTTATGTGACCAAAATTGGACAAACGACAATTTTGACACACGCGCGATCGGAGATCCCCAATTTTTGAACGAAAACGACGTCGTTTTTGTTTTTCCGGCGAAGATGAGACCAAAATTGGACAAAAACAATAATTATGAGATCAAAATTGGATAGTTAAATATTTTATGACCAAAAACATATTACAGAAAAGTTATGGGACCAAATTTTTTTTTTCTCGCCCGTCTTGTCTGTCTCCCCAACTTAAAATATTTGAATCTGAAGAACTTCTGCAACGCGCGTGTGATTTGTAATTTAATTGAATATTTTAGAGTAGATAAGTGTCCAAGATTAGAGGTACCGTTTCTAAACTGGGGCACTCCGGATTTTTACGAGCCTCTTTTTTCTGGGGATGGAGTTGAACAAATAAGGAGATGGAGCTTATAATGATTTTTACTTTTTACTTTTAATGGACCTTCTTTTTCATAAAATATAGCTTGTAATTGAATATAACTTTCATGTTTGCAATGATTTTGGACTGTATCTTCTTACTGATTTTCTAGTATTAATCTTCTAAGGGAGGTATATGGGAGAAAATTGTGTGTTCTCTCAATTCTTCGGTTTTTCAATAAAAAAATAAACAACTATGTGTGTGTCTATCCACAGATAGCATCTTTCATCTTTCTCTAGACTGTGAAAATGAATAATTTATGACTTCACTCAGAAAAGCTATTTTTAACATATTTGTTATAAGTTCCCTTACTACAAAAAGTAAATGCCTGTATTACCTAAACTATGAATGCAACCATTCTTCCAATCCTGATGGCTGATTCTACAAGTTAATGATTTGAATTTCATACAAGTTCAAGTGGATTCTTGAATTTTCCTTTAGCTCCTCAGTCTACACATTCTTCATTTCTTCCTCAAATTTACAAATTTATAAGCTTCAGTACATCTTCATTTGTATATCCACTTTCGGGTGTAAATTTTACTATTCAAGGCTCCACTATAAAAAACGATGTACATATATATGTAACGATTTTTTTATATGAAAGCAGCAAAAAAGCAATTTTTGGGACCCAAATGAATAAAATTGAGATGCATTAATTAAATATTTGTTCCGCACTTAGGAGCTGACTGATTAAAAGTCGACCATTTCGGATAGTCCAAATCTAAAAAAAATACAGAAATAGCATAATTACAAATCTACCCTCGACGAATGATTAGTTTCGTTTCATTTTCAATTAAAATTGTCACCGACGTATTTCTTGGTTGATGAGTGGTGAGCTTTAATAAATATATATTTTATCTGACTTTTGCTTCACCGCTCACATGAGCATGCTTACCAAATTCAAAATAATATAGACTTACGTGTGTATATAATAAATAATTAAAATCTCTTTTAAATTAGGTTTTACATTTGAAAATCATTCACACATGAATTAATTATGTCTTTTTTGAGAGGAGACTTATCGAGTGGACAATTTAATACGAGACGTGAGAAAAATGCTCAGATATCATTAAATAATTTCATCTAAAGGTATGAAATTAATTCGTTTATATTATTTTTTTATAATTATTTTTAAATAATTTTTTTAAATTAGTAACTCTCCAAAATGTTCATTAAAATTTCTCTTGAAGCCAAATGTTCATCAATATTTGTACAAATTTTGTGAGTTGTTAAATTTTTTCCTTTTTTGTACAATAAAATTTTACAATGACTGGGGCCATTTGCACCCAAAATTGCTAAAACTAAAACACCATTATATGAATCACTTGGTCAATCCATTTAGGAGATATAAAAAGTAATCCTCAAATAACTTTATACATTTCTGAGGTTATATCTTTTATTAGCCTGAAAATGCAATAAATAAACTAAGTTTTGATACCATTGCAATACCCAAAAAAAATTAAGAGAGTTTAAAATTAAAAGTTCATACTTGGGAGAAGCTAGAGTCCGCCTGATATGACTCGAAAAATATAATGAGTATCATTGATGAGTCAATCATTAGAGTAATAAAAATAGAGTAATAATTCTCTAATGATTTACTCCTCAATGATACTCATTATCATTTTGTTGTTAATCAATAAAGGGATAAATAGAAGAGAGTTACTCATTAGAGAGTAAATAGAGTCAATCATTAGAGTAATAAAAATAGAATAAATTATTAGTCAATGATGTATTGTTGTTACTTGATTATAAAATTAACATTGATATCATATGAAAATGGTTGAATGAGGGATAAAAATAGAGTAATAATTTACTTACTTCTATTTTCATTACTAATATATCAAAACTGACATGCAGTATGAATAATTCTTATTACTACCTTTCGTTGACCCAACCAAGCTGACCTAATAGTATCTTTTGAGTGTGAAATCAATTTACATCAGACGATTTTATGGAATCCATAGGCTATAGTGGATATTTGAGCTTCCTAGAGTTTCAAACCTACTTTCCAATACATATCCAAAGTCTTTTGGGAAATAACTCAAAAAGCATTGCAGTTTGCAGTATTATTTCCCAGAAAAGAAGTGGATAAAACATTACAATAATCTTTCTATATTATATAGCCAGCCAAAAACTGAACCCTAGAGAGAGAGAAAGATATTATAAAATATCCAGCTGCAAATATTCTGTTGAGGAGGGGGAACACCTTAATTTGGTTACAGGTGAATCAAATTCTTCTCCAATTGCCTACTTTCTTTATTTATTATTTAACAAATAATACTTTTATTAATTTCTTTGTGACTGATTAGTAGATCTCATATTTGTTTCCTCTTTATCTTTTTTTCATCTCTGCTTTTATTTTTCTCAAGATTTTCCTTGTTAAAGTTTGAGAAATTCTTTTACTTGAATAACTACAAGTTTTTCTTTAATGTTATTTAAATGTATGAAACTGTTAAAATAATTTCTTTTTTGATGTATGGCACATTTCTTTTCGAATTTTTTGATAAATTGAGATTTACTATTGTCAACAAGTGTTGAGCTTTTTACTCCTTCTCAAGTCCATAATTTTTAGTATAAATTCATTATATTTACATTTTCCCTTATTAGTGACAGATACTGCCGGAAGATTTGGGTGCAGTGGTGGTGGAACGTTATTTCAGTATATTATCAAAGCAAGTTCGAAAAATAGGTATGTAACATGTTTTATTTTATTTATGACAACTAGAATAGTAGATGTTAGCAACTAGTTTCTTTTTAGACATTTTATTAAAATTGGACACTTCTCCAATTTAGGAAATATGTGCAAGGGTTTCAATTAGAAATGACAGTTTAGTGAGTTTCGGGTATACAACTTGTTTAACCAATTTAGTCTTTGCTACCTTGTGTCACTGCCCAGTGTTTTATTGCATTGTACCATATACTTTAATGTGGTGTACGGTAAAATACATTAAAACACTAATAAACAGTACCCTGTAGAATATCATAGACAAAACTGTTTAACCATAATGTGAAGAAGGTTGTTAGTTTTAAGGGCCTCTTTTCAATACAATAAATAATTACCTTTTTTTAAAAAAATCAAAACTGTATTTCTTAATTTTTTTTTAAAATGATATGATTCTAAACATTTATAAAATTTGAAAACACAACTTAAGTCGAGTTGGTAAAAAATCTTATCAAACTCAATTTTCAATACTAGATTTAATATCAATTTGTAAATTGTGATCCCCAAGGGTGGCCAAGTGGTGTATGCTTAAGATTTAAAAGTACGTTTCTCTTTAGATTTTAGGTTCGAAACCATTTAGATGCGATTAACTCTTGAGATGAGTCAGTTCATATAGAGCTTTATTTTGATTCCCCGAATTAGTCGATCATTAGGCTGTATACCAAGTTATCAAAAAATCAATTTGTATTATACGTGTTGCTATAAAATTAAATAAAATTATATAAACTGTAAATTAACAAAATATCATTGGATATGTTGTAAATTGATAAACACAACATAACATAAAGATATATGACAAAAAGTTGTGTGAACCCGAGTTCACGGTGAACTCAATTTTTTTTAGTATCACTGTTATGTGTGAAAACTATAACTATTATGCATAAATTTTTTTACTGTTATACACAAAAGCCCTCACTGTTTAAAAAATACTTTATATTTTTAAACAATTATTTTCTTTATGCATAATAGTGATAATTTTTACATATAACAGTGATAAAATTCATATATAAACTTTATTCACAGAAGTGTACTCAACATATATAGATTGCAAATTGATATTAACTCTTAATATTACAACATAATTGAAACTTTAAACCTAATGTTATGTCACATTAATAAAGTTGGGATTCTCGTCTCGCCTTATTGACATCCATATTTAATCCTAATTTAATGAGCTTCTAACTACACATGCTACTATTAAATTAAGACAAAAATTTATACGAGATAGAACTATAAATTAGGTTAAAGCGACATACAAATGCCCTGACCAAATTATGTTATGTTTAAAACCGTTAGACCGTCTTATACAATATCCCCTTACATCTATTTTCCAATTCTTGTAATCCTACATGGCTCACCCCAGATCCCACTATTCTCATTTTGTAATTTTCTCTTAATTCTAAATTTTTTATTAAATTTTCAATCATTAAAAGCCGTTTTTGTCATGTTTCTTTCTTGATTTTTTGAAAACCGCTTCTACATTCAAATTTCAAAATTTCTGTTATTTATATATTTTTCTTTTAGAAAAAATCTCACTTATCCATTATACATATTTTCTTTTCAATTTATATTGTTATTCGCCTTTGTTCTCTCTCCGTTTTTCTTTAAAACTCAACACTGCAGATTGCCGCCAACATTTTCTCCAATCCTCTTCTACGATCTTTTTCGACTGCCACTCTCCTACAATAGTCGGCACTTATACATCGCAACCCAATTATGAAAACGTATAATCTCTATCTTTATTTGTAATTATTTTATTTTGATTTTGTGTTTTCTATATTGTTTCACATATTTTTTGTTTCAAAGTCTTTTCTTAATTTATTGATCCTCGACTGAATGAAAATAGTTGCATTTTTTTTCTTAATATGTGAATCTTCTGTCACAATTTTCTTTTTAAATTTCCACATGTGGTGTTATACTAATCAGACAATTCTAATATGATTTTTCGGTATATAATTTTTCTACAAATCATTTATGTTTGGTAAGTATCTTTTGTTAATGATTCTTTATTACATTTAGTTTTATATATTTTAAATTTTTCTTTACTATTAATTCATATTAATTTCTTTTACAGGTTCTAAATAATGCACAACTATTTTTAATTTTTTCTTAATTTTACTACAAAATTTCCTATTCAATTTCCTATTTTTTCTTGATTTTACATTACTTATTAAACTTCATCATTAAAAATTGCTACCACAATAACTTATCTCCCAATTTTTCTAAACTACTTCTATTTCAAATTATCTTATTAATTATTCATTTAATTTAAATTTAAACTATTCCCTTAATCACAATTTCTCCACCCATTAATTTTAAATTTATATTTTTTAATTTCTTATGTAATACTGTCAAATAATAAGTCGTATATAAAGTTGATCTTATAAAAATTCATGGGATTGTCCCAAAAAAATACCCAAATTAACAAAAGTCTCTTCACTTGAGATATAATTTTAAAGAATATTCAAATTTGAGAATACAACATATAAAGCTCCGAATGGAAATGATTTTTAATTTAATTCTTATTTTAAGATGACCTTAAAATTCTTTCATCCCGCGTATTATGTGTGTTATGCACTATGCACCAACTTACATCTATTTCCCAATCTTTTAATTCTACGTGACACAATAATATTCCGTTATTCATCAATTCTTCTCTTCTTGTTAATCCTTAATTTTTTATTTTTTATTCTCCACTAACCATGGTTTCTCCACTTCTTTTTTTTTTCTCCACTTTTCATCGACTAACACTTTAATTTAAATTTTAAATTTTAACATTTTTCATCAACTACCATTTTTTATTTCTACTATATTGAAAACTTCTCATGAAACAATTCTCGGACACGTTTCTTTCTCTTCCAAATATTATTTCAGAGAAGTACAATTATTTTTTTTTTTTTTTTTGAATTGTTAATTAAATATTTATAATTCGCGAATCATAACAAAGTGACATGTCACTCAGTATACCTGCTATGATAGCAAGTAAACATTAAAAAAAAAAAATTAGACATTGTGCATGTATAAAAATTTAATAACTGATTTTTTGATCACTTTAAAATAATAACACAAGAATTATCTTTAATCTCCGCGAGTTTTGCTGGGTGTTACACTAGTGTCTTATTAATCCAAAATAATCAAAAGTTTTTAATTATCTGAATTCCTACTTCCCCCCTTTCTCCCATCCTTTCCATATTCGTCGGAGCCATTTCATCAAACGTGTTCTTCATCTTGTTAGATTGTCCATTAATCCACACTTCACATAACCGCTTTCCAAGCTCTTATACCAAACTTCAAGCCTCTCCTTATCATACAATCATGCCCTTGAACTCCAAATGCACTGTTTCCCACCTTGGCCCAACCTCAATACAAAAATCATCGCAACAAACACAAAAAACCCCAATCCAATTGAGGCAGATGACGACGGTGGAGGCGAGCGAACCGGCCGAAGCGCCGCGAATGGAGGAGAGAGGAAATCGGCGGCTACGGCGCCAGAGCAGATCTCGTCATGATTTGCAGAGATCAATGACGTCTCTTTTCTGAATTGAGTTTGTTTTCATACAAATTTCTGGTACGATTTATACCAACCTTTAAAATTTTGATTAGATTGGGTAAAATTGCATACAATTTGTTTTTTGAGAATTTTCAACTTGATTTGTATGAATTTTTCTGTGAATTTTTGACTTGTCTAGGAGGTCTCCGCCTTATTAATCTCGGAGTTTCTATTGAATTTTAATTTTAAGGGGCATTACAGCCATGTACATACTCTTTGGGGGAGGAATCTATGGTTTTGACTACTATTCTTGGTCCAGGATTTAAAAATCAAATTTCACATACAACACAATTGAAACAGCCCTTCAGGTGTAATTTGCTTGATCCTTGCCTTGGTCTCTGTAGGAAACATGAAATTTGCCAGATAGTAAGTAACATAATTAGATGCGCCTGAGTAAGGGAAAAATTTAGCTACGATCGATTTAGATTATCTAGAAACAAATGGCTAGATCTTTTGGCATCCAATACTAATTTTGTTATGTCATAATAAATTATGTGCAGTATGTTTGGGCCAGTAATAGGACCCATAGTCTCAGCGGTGAAGGAGAAGTTGGTAGATCATGGATTGGAAGTTGTGAGGGGGAATATCCACTCTAAGTCCAATTCAAAAGTCCTGGAGAGAGATTTCAAGTTATTGGTAGCTAGGGCAGATGATGTTAAGAAGGATATTAGTATCCAAGTGCAACAAGAAGGTAGAAAGAGAAAAAGAGAGGAAGTTAGGGTTTGGTTGCAGGACGTTAAAAAAGTTAGAAGGGAATATCTTACCTTTAAAAGAAAAGAAAAGAGGATCGGTTTCCTGAATATATTTGGCGGAAAGCAAGCGATACAACTGAATACAAGAATACGTGATCTCGATGAAAGAAGTCGACACTTTGGTGAACTTGTAGTTGGTGATGATAGGAGCAGTGGACTGCCACGTCCGGCAACAGAGTTGGAGGGTAAGGCTTTTAAGGATAATTTCGAAAGAATTTGGAAACTTTTGGTGATTGATAATGTGTCGAGCATTGGAGTTCACGGGATGGGTGGTGTGGGTAAGTCAACTTTGGTAGAACACATCTACAACCAACTCTTGGAAAAAAATAAATGTGTCTTTTGGGTTATAGTCTCCCAAGGGTGTAGCATAAAGGTGTTACAAGATAAAATAGCCCATACACTAGATCTGAATCTTTCAGACGAGGCTGATGTGGGAGCAAGGGCAGGAAGGTTGAAACGAGCGCTAACTCAAAGAGAAAACTTTATACTCATTCTAGACGATGCATGGGAATGCATCGATCTGGTGAAGGTGGGAATTCCACTTTCCATTGAAGGGTGTAAATGGATGATGACAAGTCGTTCATTGAAAGTGTGTCAAGAAATGAATTGCGAAAAAAGGATTTCCGTAAAACCACTTAGTGACGATGAAGGGTGGAATTTGTTCCTTAAAAATCTCGGACAAGATACAACACTAGCTCTTGGAGATCCTGAAGTCGAAGGAGTTGCAAAGCATATGGTGGATATTTGTAATGGTTTGCCCCTCGGTATCATTACACTATCTGGAGCCATGAGTGGTGTGACTGATATTCAAGGATGGAGACATGCACTCAGAGTACTAAAGGAGTCTGCAATGGGGAATGAATGGATGGAAGAAAAGGTTTTCAGGGTACTTAAATACAGTTTTGATCGACTGAGTCCAAATGATCAACATTGCTTTTTGTATTGCTCTCTGTACCCTGAAGACTGGAGAATACCAAAAGAAGAGTTGTTCAGCAAATTCATTTCAGAGGAGTTGGTGGATAAAACAATGTGTAGGGCATCTCAACGTGATGAGGGCCATTCGGTATTGACCAGATTAGTGAAAGTCTCGTTGTTGGAAAGTGATTTTGATCCATATAATGGTGAGTGTGTAAAGATGCATGATCTGGTTAGAGCCATGGCACTTAAGATCACAAAAGGTAAAACCATGGTAATAGGTTGGCGATACCCTTGGAAGGAAATCCCTGTTGAAGAAGAGTGGGTAATGGATCTTGAGAAGGTATCCTTGATTTGCCATTCAATAGAGAAAATTCCCCATGGAATATCTCCAAATTGTCCGAATTTATCAACATTGCTTTTGCAACGGAATCCTTTAAGACGGATACCAGAATCATTTTTTTCACAAATGTGTGGCCTATGCACTCTTGATTTGTCTTATACTACTATCAAGGAATTGCCAAATTCTATATCCGACTTGCAGAACCTTACGTCTTTGCTCCTTGGACACTGTATTAAGCTTCAAGGCGTGCCTTGCCTGAGAAAGTTGAAGGCATTAAGGGAGCTGGACCTTTCAACTACAGCAATTAAGAATGCCCCTCGAGGAATGGAGGAACTTGTCAACATGAGATACTTGTCAATGCATGCAACCAATAACTTGTTAACAACACGTCTGAAACTCAAATCACCATGGCTTCAGTTTCTCCGTCTACCATACCAAGTACAGGCAAAGTTGGTTGAACGGGGGGAAAGGCTGGATGTGTTTGAAGGATGGTTGAAACGCATGAGTGATTTCAGCAGATTGGCAGCAAGTAAGCAGGATGGTATTTCGTATTATATCGTGTTAAGTGACCTTGGAGAAAGATACCCATTCCATGAAGGCTATAAGGATGGAGAAAGAAAATTGGTTGTCTCTAATCACGACTTGAATGATGGGGAGGAAAATGAATTCACTATTTTGGCAGAGTTCATCCATCACCTCGAATTCAAGTTCTGCAAGGGTCTGGGGAAGTGCTTCTTTGATAACTTGAGCAACCCTACATCCCTCAAGGATTTGAAAATTTCTTATTCTGAAGGAATAGAGTGTATCTTGACGTACAACCAATTCAAGGCACCACAAGACTTGAAATCTCGATTCCAGGCTCTCAATGAAATTGAGCTGGTGAATTTGCAGGATTTCAAGGGTTTGATCTACCCTCAGGAAGTCGACCCTGAAGCTTCAGCACCTCCGCCTCTGCCTCCATCTCAACCTTTGGCATTTTCATCTCTTAGAAAATTGACCATTTCCACATGCAATAAGATGAAGAAGCTGGGTTTACCACTTTCTGTATATGAAAATCTTGAATATATCTCCATTCAAGAGTGTGAGGAACTAGAGGAGGTAATACAAGTAGCGGCTGCAGTAGATGATGATGATTATGATTACCATGCCATCTCTCTCCCCAACCTAAGATATTTGAGTCTGGTCAAGCTACCAAGTTTAGAGAGCTTCTGTGATGCACCTGTGATTTGTAACTCGATTACTGCATTTGAATTAAAGGACTGTCCTAGATTAGAGGAACCGTCCTTCAACCGGGGTACTCCAGATTCCTACAAGCCTCTTTTTGCAGGAACAAGTTCATCCACAGTAAAGAAAGAATGGTGGGAGATCGATTTATTCAGACTTTGGTCGCGGTGAAATTGTCTCTTTAATTAAGTCATATGATCAGGTTTTTGTTGTAATGATGTCAAAATTCACCTCCCTTTCATTTTTCCTGGTTCTGTTGTGTCTTGCTTTAATGAGACGGATCCATTTATCTCTTTTATGATTTGCATCTTTACCCATATATTTCAATTAATGCAAATAAATGTAATATATTGAATTTTGTATTTAACATAGATTTTTATATAAGAGTTTTCAGAAATATTATTATCTTATTATTTTAATATTTTATTGAACTTATTAATTTACATAAAGGGACCCAAATTGGGTTTGGAGAAAATTATTATCCTAAAGAGATTATTAATTTATCGAGTATTTATTTAAGGAGATGCTAACATATACTGAGTTAACTTCCAAGCATTAAAAAAGATATATGAAAAGGGAATTGAAAACGAGAGCATTATAACAATATATTCAGTCAGTCAATTTCCAGCCACTCATTCTTGTAGATAAAATTCTATATAAGTCTTGATTCCTACATCTATGTTTCATATATTTAATATTATATCCTTGACATTTTATTCAGGAGAGGAATACAGCTTTGCATCAGGTAAAATCTATTTCTTCTTCCATTTTCCCCAAAATTTTATTTATTTATTATTTGTCAATGTTTTATCTACTTCAGTTTTTGGTGTTGATCTAGAGGTGGGTTTACTCTTTTATTCGCTTCTAAATATAAGGAGGTATTTAGGAAAGTATAGTTTCACATTATCACAGTTAGAAAGGTTCTGATCATCTTGCAGCTTCTCTAGTTATTAGAATTTGTCAATGGTGAAATAAAGCACTGAATTTGATTATGAAATAAAACAATTACACTAGTGACTATGGGCTGTGAGCTCCTCTTTGTGACTATGAGTGTGTGTCTAGATCTCATATTTGTTTCCCACTTCTTTCTTTAATCTTTTCTCCTAAGTACCTCTCAAGATTCTCTTGATATGATATAAGATTTGAGAAATGAAAACAAAATAATTCTCTTTGTTTTTCATTTCTTATTCGTGACAGTTATTGCCAAAAGATTGTGTTGCAGTGGTGGGAGCATTCAGATTAAAATTATTGAAGTTCTAAAATATCCCGTGGAAGGTATGTAGTGTATTTTTATGATGACTAACGTCTCTAACTTTCACATATAATATTTAATTAAGTTTGTACACTTTCAAGTTTGGGATAGTGTCATTGAACCTCTACAAATGTAAGGTAGTCCTGCAGGCTGAGTAAGGAGTGCTTGCAAATCAAATAGAGAGAGCATTATCGTTTTTTATTAAAGTTGTCTCCTCAAATTTTTTTTAAATAGAAGCGATTCTCATTAATGAATCTGGTTTGTATTACCATAAAAGGTGTGAAATTGAATCTTTGGGACCAATTAAGTCTGTTATGATACCATGTAGAAAACATGATCAAGATAACGTAAGGGAAATTCTCATTTTTAGTCTTCAAAATAGTATATCACCTGTGCGTTGCACAGTCTATGAGTGTAAAATGAATATGATATGAAATATATATTTAAAAAATTGTTATAGGCACCCGCTCGGATACTTTGCAAGCTTGAATATTTGATTTGGATTTTGGATGAGACTAATTGGGTAAACTTATATTGGATTAGGTTGTATTAGTCTTTTTGATGTATATATGACTGTTTAGCCAATTAATGGAGGCTGTTTTTTTATTTTATTTTAACCACACTTGTATGAGACGGTCTTACGGTGAGACGGAGCATAAATTGAACATTAATGCCTTAACACTTTGCGAGGGGTGGTTGTGATTTGTGCTAGATTGTATCACGACATTCTCGTATGAGTTTTCGTATTAGACGTGTATAAATTAACACAAATTAATTTTCATCTGTTTCAAGGTGTTAAAATGTAAGGCACACATTATGTTACGTGATTATCTCATGCTAGTGTGGTTAAAATAAAAAGACTTTGGCAAATTATAGGGTGACAAGTTTCACCTAAGAATCTGTGAAATTGGTTAAGGATGTGACATATATTACTAAATGGTATTAATTGTGATAATTGAAAGGTATGATTTTTCAGCGTGAAAGAAGTATAGAGAGAAACATAAAATAGATTGCTATGGCGTTGTCCTCCTCATCTTCCATCGCAGGTCGGAGTTTATTAGCAACCCGAGCTTCAGTATCCCCACTCAAAAAAAGCAAAAGCACTCAACTCCGAGTCACCAAGTCCGAGTTGAACGAGTCATCATCTAAACTCGAGATTGGATCTCCCATCATTGTTACCGAGGCCCCTAACTTGCTAAAGACTGCTGCTTCCGTCCCCTGCTTGCGCGTCAATGCCGGTTTAGTTAAGCCAGGCGATGTGGGCAGGTACCAAATTTAATTTTAAAATATTAGTGTATGATGATAAGAAATGCAATAGTATAATAATAAGAAATAAAACACAACTGAATAAATCTCCATCTCATATATATTGTTAGTGCTCCATGTATGTATATATGTAATATGTACTATTACATTTTTTTTATAGCTATTGTTAGTTTATTTGGTTAGTGAAATTATTATCTATTTTAAGGATTGATGATGATCTTGGAAGGATTGATGAATTTATTTGTAAAATAATTGGCAGGATTGTGTCAAGGAAGCCAAAGGATGTGTGGGCAGTTCGTCTTAGTATTGGCACTTATCTTATAGATGGAAAATATTTCAAGCCCTTGGAACTTGATGATTAACTCATTTTCTATATTTCTTTCTATACCAACTTCTTCTACTTGTATTTTACTGTTGCAAAGTTAAAATTGAATATAGTACTATTGTTGTGGGTCATAAATGATTGCTCATTCTACAAATTAAGGGCCAAACAGAATCGGACAAATAACAGTTGGCGCAGGATATTAACACCCGCTCTTTTAGAAAATAAGTCACTAACATGTGTTTACCTCTTGCAAGATTAATACACCAATAATAAAATTCTTAAACTATATTTTTCCTTCTTAATCCTTCATTCCATCTGCAATTAAAAAAATCAAAACATATACCCCACATAAAAAAATTGTTGTTCTTGTCTCCTATCCTACCCAACCCTTCAGCTACCATAGTCGCTATCACCACAAAAATCTAGTCGCGTCTCTTCCACCAAACAATGAGGAGGTTAAGTTAAAAAAATTTATTGTTAGAAAGATTTAGGGTATTAAAAAAATTTATGTCTTAATGTTTGATTTATGGGACTAAAATTCCTGGGTTTTTGTTTAAAACGAACAAACTCATTTCAAATATTCATTAAGTGAACGGATTTCACAATTTTAAGAATTTGGAATTGATTTTCCGAATTATTTATTGATTTTCGATTCTTTTTTTTCGAAAATTCTATATTTTTCAGATTTTTTTTTTTAAAATTGTCAAAGATTTTCGAAAAAAACATTCATTTTTTAAAAAAAAGAAAATTGAGAGTTTTCGGAAATTTTTTGAAAACGATACCAATTTTTGGAAAACTTTTTTGAAATATACTTAAAATTTTGAATTTCTTTTCTGAAATTTCAACAAAATTTTGGAAAATCATTTTTTTCAATACGTGTTATAGAAAAATAAACTTGCGAAGTCATAAATAAAACATGAGTCTTCTTGGACATTGTTATTGGATGTTTCTTTTGACCATAAAATTGTACTGCATAAAAAACTGTTCGAATTCTATTTGTATAAGGGGGTGTTTAGTTAGTTTTGGCTCTAAGCTTTTGTTTGGTCAGCCTGCTTGTTTGGATTTTCGGTAGTTAGGCCTCTTTTTGGGCTTTTCTATTTTTTGTGCCTCGGGTCGGGCTTGTGATTCCTCCTTTTTTCTTTATTAATAAAAGATCTGATTTAGAGTATATCACCTGTGTGTTGTACAGTCTATGAGTGTAAAATGAATATGATATGAAATATATTTATTTTCGTGTTAAATTGATTATAAATAATAATTTTACTTATAATTATAATTTTCTTTCTTGTACTCTTTACTTTTATTTTATATATTTAAAAAAAAATCATTTAGAGGAAATGTTAATTTGTGAAAATTTTATTATTTTTACGATTAGACCTAAGAAATGGATGACACTTCAACTGTTGTAAAAATTTACATTGTTAAATAATGTAAATTTAAAATATATTGCTTGTTTTGATAATTTTGAATTATTTCCTTATAAACTATGTTGATCGTCATCTGCTGTCGTCATTCCCACATCAAAATCTTCAAATCGTCCCACATAGTTACTTCTAGGGGTGAGCATCTGTCGGTTTGGTGACCGAATCGAACCGAATAAGCAAAATCGAATCAAATCAAAATTTTATTATTGGTAACCGAACCGACCAAATAAGCGTGAAAACCGAATTGTAACCGAACCGACCGATTTTTTTTTTTGTCTTTTTAAGTCATACATGAATAAAAATAACATAAAATATTCAATAGAAAAACACAATCCATAAATTCCACACACTAAATAACAAAACAACCCACAAGATCATTAAATAAAATAAGTGATGATATAGTTCAACAAAGACAAAAAAATGATAAACCTCCTTCAATTCATAACAAATTTCATAACAATCCATACTCCTCCATGGACATAATAATATTTTTTTAATTTATATAATAAATTAATAATTATATATTTAATAATTATATTTCGGTTATTTCAGTTTTTGTCCGAAAATTAACCGAACCAAACCAAAAATCAAAATTTATAAAATTCAAAATCGAAAACAGAATAACCAAACCAAATTAAAAAAAAATCGGTTCGGTTCAGTCGGTTAATTCGGTTTTCACCGAATGCTGCACACCCCTAGTTACTTTGGACATGGCTAACACATACTACCCAAAATTAATCTCCTTAAGAAAGTTCAAAGTTTTGTAGTTGTCTCTAACTTTTATTAATGGTCATGCCATGAGATATAATTAGTCAAAATTACATTCTCTAAAACTTTAAAGAGAATCTACTATCTGATGAGGTCAATGTCATTCCCAAAATCAACACTATTTGTCTTGTGTTGGTCTCAACTATAGTATTGAATGCAATTAATTTATAATAATTGGATAATCAATTTAAATCTCATATCATGTAAAATAATCATACAAATAAGTATGTTCAACTAATAATTTAAGTCTAATGTTAGTAGTGCATGCAATTAATTTATAATAATTGGATAATCAATTTAAATTTCATATCATGTAAAATAACCGTACAAATAAGTATATAAATCGAGCTTTTTAAATTGTTCAATTAATAATTTAAGTCTAATGTCAATAGTATGCAATTAATTTATGGTAATTGGACTAATAATGATCCCATATCATATAAAATAATCATATAAATTAAGTATATAAATTATACATTTTTATATATATGGTACCGTCCATTTTTAGATTGCTCAAATTTCAAACAGAAAAACTTGTGCTTGCTTGAGTTCATGGTGAACTCTACTTTTTTAATATCACGGTTATGTAAAAAAATTATTACTGTTATGCATAAAAATTATCACTGTTATGTATAAAAACTATCATTGTTTGAAAATAAAGTATTTTTTTTAAACATTGATGATTCTTGTGCACAACAACGATAGTTTCTGTGTATAATAATGATATAGTTCATGTATAGACCTGATTTACAGAAGTGTTACTCAAATTTAAAAAGGTCCGTCTTTTATCATATACACAAAATATCAATAAAGTAACTGTAGAATTTCAATCTATCACCCTATAAATATCACTAAATTACATCTCATATTCTAAAATTACATTCAAAAACATATTTTTTTTGGTCTCATTATCTAAAATTGACTAAAATACTATTGTAAAAAGTTTATTTTATTCCCTTTAAATATTAATAAATAATTTTTTATTAAAACCCGTGTTAAATTCAATATAAAAAAACGGAGGGACTAACTGTTTGTTTTAAAATATATATCCATATTAAATATAAAATTCTATTATTTATACTATTAATTATATGAGGAATTGAACTTTGTACCTCTCACATGCAAAGAAGACAAAATAAATTTAGCTATACCACTTGAGCTATATCCCATTAGAAGATATTTATAAAATTTCATTAGAAAATTTGTAACAATTGTTTTCCGTCTTTGACCCAATATTTTGTTATTAGATATGTATAGATATCATTTTAAATGCCATTGTGCTATGTTTTACCATGCCAATATACGTTGTTTGTCTTCTGACAAATAACATTATGCTGTGTTTTACCATGATCTGGAGTGGGATATACGATATATCCCATATTATTTCATTTGCATTGGATCCATAACAAAGATGGTAAAAGTCAATTCATGATACAATAAAACATTAATAAATTAATACTCGATTATTTAATAAATTTTCTAAAATAATATTTTTGGTCGGTCCCGACTCAAAAATAGAGTGCTAAATTAATAATTTGCTAAAATTATAAGATAATATATTTTTGATAATTTCTATAGTCCCCATATAAAATATAAATTAATAATTCTTTATACTACATAGAATAATACTCATGTGAATCAGGTTCACACATGAACTCTATCACTATTATGTGTAAAAACTATCACTGTAATGCACAAAAACTTTCACTGTTTAAAAATATAAAACATTTTCTAAACATGTGATTATTTTTGTTCATAACAGTGATAGTTTTTATATAACTGATGAGAGTTTTTTGTATGTAATAAATGATATTTAAATAACCGAAGTTCATAAAGCATTGGCCGCGCCTATATTTATCTGAGTTTTTGTCTACTACATATTACAGGAATGATTTATGAAGGTTTCTTGAAAAATGACTTAATTGTCTTTTGTTTTTGTTGAAATCAATTTCAACCTTGAATCTCGTCTCTAATTTTTCTCATCATTGTAAGAACTTCTGATATTGTTTTCTCATAGCTCAACAAGAAATTATTCAACGTGATTGTCACTTTAATAGTCTCGTTTCGTGAAGGGGGCTCCATGGTAGAACTTTCATCATCATCTTTATCAATTTCAATAAAGCTCTCAATAATTTCTTCATCAATCAACAACAGTGTAACTACATTTTCTTATTGATCTGTTCCCACACTAATTGCAAGACCAAAATTAGAAAAAAAAAGTTTCTAATAAAATATATAACCTTTAAAATATACAATAAAAACTTCATACAGTCACATTGTTGGGACTGGGAAAAATATTATTATAGGGAAGTTATTCTTAAATAGAGTTTTGAGCAGAAAAATAATATTTTTTTCTTTAAAAAAATAAAATTCATTATAATACATGTTATACTACATGTATGCAAATTTATTAACAAATTCATGTAACTAATTAATATGAATTTGATGAGTTATTACGTACACACAAGTTGAAGGATGTAGTGACAAACTATAAAATTAAGATATTTAGAATCAACCATAGGTAAATGTTTTAGGCTATTTTAAATTTATTATAGTGACAAGATCAAAAAAATATGTGTCTTATTATAATGTGGAATCTATTTTTAAATATAACTGGTCCCGAATCGGAATGTAATTTTTTACAGTATTACCTTAATAAGGTTATTCCTATATATAGATATTGTTATATAGAGTTTTTACTTTATTAGTGCATTTTTTGGCCGGATATAAAATTATTTGAGGTGATTTTTTCTAAAGCGGTTAAATTTGACCAGATGTGATCAAGTGATTAGCAATTTTTGAGGTGTAAATAGCACCATATTTTTAAAATGTATTATTGCACACCCACTAACAATATTCAGTACCACTCCTTAAAATTAAAAAGTCATACTTGGAAAAGTCAATTGTATGGTAAGCTTCCTAGAATTTCAGGCCTACTTTACAATAAATATCTAACCTCTTTCCGGAAATAATAATTGAAGTACACATTATTTTCTCCCAGAAAAGATGTGGAAAAAAAACATTATATCCTTATAAAGATAATATAAAATCCTTATATATAAATATAATATCCTTTTAGCTGCAAATATTCAGTTGAGAAGGCTGCACAGCTTAATTTGGTATCAAGGTGAATCATATTCTTCTCCAATTGCATACTTTCCTAGTTTCTCCAATTAGTTTTTATTTCTCATAAGATTTCCTTGTTAAAATTTGAGAATTTCTTTTATTTGAATAACTTGAAGTATTTTACTTTTTAAAATGTAGTATTAAACTGTACCAACAATTTTTTTCTGATGTGGAGAAGTGCCGAGCTCTCAAGTAAGTAAATAAATTTTAAGTATAAATAATTATATTTACACTTTCCCTTCGTGACAGTTACTGTTGGAGGATTTGGGTGTATTGGTGGAACATTCATTTCAGTATATTATCAAAGCAACTTCAAAGAACAGGTATGCACAGCAAGATGTTAGCAACTAGTTTCTTTTTAATTAATTAAACCTGTAAACTTTTTAATTTAGGAAATATGTGTAAGGTGTAGCTATACGAGCAAATACTTGTGTGTTCCATTTGCACCAATTTAGAATTCGTGTAATTGGATTTCAGGATTTTTTTTTTTTACTATATTTCAACTTTCGAACAAGACCCGGACCCAACCCGAGTCCAACCCGACCGGACATGGACCCAATCCGAATGGTTTATGGTTCAGGGTTTGTGTTCGGGTTCAGGGTTCATTATTCGGGAATGGAAAAAGAAATGAAAGGTGAAATCACTCAAGATCTAGTGCGTGGTTAATCCAAATTAAAATTGAATCAAATTGTACCGTGTGCAATTAGTGCATACAAATCAGTCGTATTTGTATATAGGGTTGGTAAAAGATCTTATCAAACTTCTAGTTCATGTCCTGAATGATGTTCCACAAATTCCCAATGCATAAAATATTAAAGCGCAAGCGTATGACGTTTAATTGTTGTAGGTCATGATGATGAGTACAAGTTTGATATAGTAAGGGAAATTCTCATTTTTAGTCTTCCAAATATGTCATTTTTATATGCCATTGTGCTATGTTTTACCATGCCATATCTGTTGTTGTTTATTGACAAATGGAATTGTGCTATGTTTTACCATGATCAGGAGTGGGATATAAAATATATATACCATATTATTGCATTTGCATTAGATGAATAACAAATATGGTATAAGTCAATTCACGATAAATGACGATATCTTTTTTCATCCAATACTAAATTTATAACTACATGCACATTTAATTACATGCAGGGCAGAAATTGATAAAATGTTTTGGCAAGAAATGATATACATCTACTCTATTGCAAAGGAGAGCTTAGTAATACGTGGATTGGACTTTTTGATGGGAAAAATCAACTGTCGTTCCGGTTTAGAAAATCTGGAGAGAAACTTCAAAGCATTGAAGGCTAGAGCAGATGATCTAGAGAAGGACATTAGTATCCAAGGAGGACGAAAAAGAAAACGACACGAAGTTGTCGCTTGGTTCCGGGAAGTAAAAAAGTTAAAAAGGAATATCGTACGTTTAAAAATGAAGAGCAAAGGAAAGGATTCTTGAAAAAGATGTTTGGTACTGGAGATCAAGAAATAGAACTGAATGCAAGAATAAGTGATCTTGATGATCGGAGTCGACAATTTGGTGAACTTGTCGTTGGTGATGTTAAAACCAGGGGGCTCCCACGTCCCACAACAGCACTAGAGGGTGAGACATTTCGGGATAATTTCGAAAGGATTTGGAATTTTCTGGAAAATGATCAAGTGTCGAGTATTGGAGTTCACGGCATGGGTGGTGTGGGTAAGTCAACTTTGGTAGAGCACATTTACAACCGGTTGTTGCAAAAAAATAAATCCGTTTTTTGGGTTGTAGTTAGCTCCCAATGTTGTAGCATAAAGATGCTACAAGATAAAATAGCTCGTAAGCTAGATTTGGATGATCTTTTAGATGAGGATGATGAGGGAGCAAGAGCAGGGAGACTGAATAACGCGTTGTCCCAGAGAAAGAACTTCGTGCTCGTACTTGATGATGTGTGGGAACGCTTCGATCTGGTAAAAGTAGGAGTTCCACTTTCCATGGAAGGCTGTAAATGGATGATTACAAGTCGTTCATTGACAGTGTGTCAACAAATGAATTGCCAAGAAATGATTGCCGTAAAACCTCTAAGTAAAGATGAAGGGTGGAACTTATTCCTTAAAAATGTGGGACAAAATGCGATATTAGCTCTTGGAGATCCGAAAGTAGAAGAAATTGGAAAGCGTATGGTGAAAATTTGTGATGGTTTGCCCTTGGGGATCATTACTCTAGCTGGAGCAGTGAGTGGAGTGACTGAGATTCAAGAATGGAGACATGAACTCCGAGTACTAAAGGAGTCCGGAATGGGGCATGAGTGGATGGAGGAAAAGGTTTTCAGGGTACTTAAATACAGTTTTGATCGACTGACTCCAAATGATCAACTATGTCTCTTGTATTGCTCCTTGTATCCTGAAGACTATGTAATTCCAAGAGTGGAGTTGTTCAACAAATTCATTTCGGAGGAGTTGGTGGATACAACGAAGACCAGGGCATCTCAACGTGATGAAGGTCATTCATTATTGCTTAGATTATCGAAAGTCTCGTTATTGGAAAATGTTTCTGACCAGTTTAAACGTGAGTGTGTGAAGATGCACGATCTGGTTAGAGCAATGACTCTTAAGATCAGTAAAGGTAAAACTATGGTAAGAGATTGGCGAAAGAAACTTCCTATAGAGGAGAAATGGGGAATGGATCTTGAGAAGGCATCCCTGATGTGGAACTCAATAGAGGAAATTCCTCATGGATTTTCTCCAAATTGTCCGAGATTATCAACATTGCTTTTGCCATGGAATCCTTTAAGAGGAAGGATACCAACATCATTTTTTTCACGAATGTGTGGGCTACGCACTCTTGATTTGTCTCATACTGAGATCGAGGAATTGCCAGTGTCCGTGTCTGATTTGGTGGAGCTTACGTCATTGCTCCTTGGAGGTTGTTACAAGCTTCGACATGTGCCTTGTGTAAGAAAGTTGAAGGAACTAAAGGAGCTGGACCTCTCGGGTACATCAATTGAGGATGTCCCTCAAGGAACGGAGGAACTAGTCAACATCAGATGCCTGTCAATCAATGGTGCATATAAGTTGGCAAGAACAAGTTTGGTTCTCAAATCACCGTGGCTCCAGGTTCTCCTTCTACCGTACACCATACATGCAGAGTTGGTTGAAGGCAGTGCAAGGTTGGAAGTGTTCCAGGGGTGGCTCAAGGGCATGAGCGATTTTAACATATTGGCTGCAAGTAAGAAGGATGGTATTTCGTATCTTATCGTGGTAAGTGACCCTATGGAGAGAAATTTTTATATTTGAGGCCATAAGGATGTTAAAAGAACTTTGATCGTCTGTAACTACAACTTGAAGGATGGAGAGAAAATGGAATCGACTGTTTCGGCGGAGTTCATCCATCGCCTCGAATTCAAAAATTGTAAGGGTCTGGGAAAGTGCTTATTGGATGACTTGAGCAACTCTATATCCCTCAATGAGTTGGAAATTTCTCATTCCCGAGGAATAGAGTGTATCTTGACATACGGCCAATTCAAGGCACTACAAGAACCAAAATCTCGATTCGAGGCTCTCAAAGAAATCGAGTTGGTGGATTTGCAGGATTTCAATGGTTTGATCTACCCTCAGGAAGTAGAAGCTGAAGCTGCAGCATATCCATCTCCACATTCGGCATTTTCATCTCTTAGAAAGTTAAGCATTTCCAAGTGTAACAAGATGAAGAAGTTGGGGCTACCGTTTTCTGTATATGAAAAACTTGAATATATCTCCATTCAACAGTGTGAGGAACTAGAGGAGGTAATACAAATAGCTGCTGCAGTAGATGATGACAGCCTTATAATCTCACTGCCTGACTTAACGTATTTGAGTCTGGTCAAGCTGCCAAGTTTAGAGAGCTTTTGTGATGCACCTGTAATTTGTAACTCGATTACTTCATTTGAGTTAAAGGAGTGTCCTAGATTGGAGGAACCATCTTTCAACCGGGGTGCTCCAGATTCTTACAAGCCTCTCTTTGCAGGAACAAGTTCTTCAAGGAAGAAAGAGTGGTGGGAGATCGATTTATTTAGACATCGGTCGCGGTAATATCTTCTCATCATTGAACTCATATGATCAGATAATTTGTAATGATATCAAAATTCATTTCCCTTTTACTTTTCCTGGTGAATTAGTTGTAACGAGACAGATCAATTCATCTTTTTTGATGATTTCTATTTTGAAAAAGGAGTGTCATTCTATGTGTGAGATGAAGAAATATACCTCCAGTCAAAGAAAATATGAAGAACAATGAAAATAAAAATGGTAAATATTTGAGAATTTTCAGTGTGTTGTTACTTGTTATAAGCATTTCAGAAATAGTGTACATATATCAAACTGTTTAACATATATTAAAACAAGATCATGCTGCAATGGTTGTTGTCATATAGTCATTCAGGTATTGTACGGATTCAAACAATATATGGTATACACTTTTGACATATATCAAATCTTCGTGTTTGCATACAACCCTAATCATAGAGACTTTGGGCTAAACAACATACAACTATAAATTTTAAAACTATACTGTCAATTAGTTGATTAATTTCGTAGAAATAAAATTATTATATGACAGCATAGAGATTTTACCAGCAACTAAATTCACAGTAGACTATGGGTAGAGACCATACACGTAATAGCTCGGCAATTTTGGGGGTACCCCCTAATAAGTTCACAAACTATTCATTTCTCCAAACTAAAATTCAAGCAGACTATTTTTGAAAAAAAATAGTCAGCAATTTGCACATAAAGCATTTCAATAACCATTGATTATTGATTAAACATAGAATCCGAGAGTTAAACGTTTAAAACACTACTTGATTTGTTACCACAAAAATGAATAGAACATGTGAAAATCAGATATGCTGAATACTAATAATGCATATGCACTGGTACATCCACAACTGACTCGAGCTGGATGAATTAGTAGGGATTTCCAGTCCCAACATTTTTAACCCCTTCTATCAGCATAGTTATCAGGGGTGTCGGCAACATCACCGTACGTGGGACCCGCATCATTGCTTCCGCCAGTTTGGATATCTCCGCCTGCAGGATAGGCATCACTTTCAGCTCCGCCGCCATAACTACTTCCCCCACCATAACCACCACCTCCACTGCCCCCACCATAACCTCCACCGCCTCCACCATAGCCACCACCACCTCCACCATAACCCCCACCACCATAACCCCCACCACCATAGTTCCCACCACCTCCCCCACCACCATAACCACCACCTCCACCACCAAAGCTGCCGCCTCTGAAGCCTCCACCACCAGATGGCCTCTCATTTGCATAATTCACCCTGACTGTGCGACCATGAAGTTCCTGAAGGTATGGAGTGCATAACAGTTTCAGTCGACAATAAATTAAAGTAATGCCCCTTTAATTTAAGAGAAAATTTTTTCTGATTGAAGAGAAACTAATAGGAAAAGGAGCAGTGAAAGAGAGAAAAAGAGAAGTAATGTCATAAAAACCTGTTGGTCCAAAGCCTGGATGGCAGCAGATGCTTCCTCAGTAGTAGAAAACGTAACAAAGCCAAATCCTCTGGATCTACCAGTTTCACGATCAACTATCACCCGTACTGCAAATACATAAAAAATCAAATCTGATAAACCATCCAAGGCCGCATAAAATTACTGAACAGATAAAGAACAACTACAATTTTTGAAATATCAAGAATGAATTCATGAAGTAGAATAATCTACTCCAAAATTGTTACAATGTTCTAAACATACTTCTAGTAAAAAATAAGTAAATAAAAATGTCACTTCCAAATTCAGGGACTGATTCTGAGAATTAATGTGGGTCGGTTATAGCTATAATTTATGATTAATTCTTCATAAGCATGAAACAAAAGATAATATGACCACTGACAAAGAAGAGATTGCACATGCAAGAAAGTACACCAATAAACTTGGGAGGTATAAACAACTGAATCGATATATAAATTATTAAAAGAAAATCAACGTGAAATTTGTTTGGTACTCATATTTCATCCTGTGGAAAATAAATTACAGAGCAAAAATGCAGTGACATAACATAATTAATGTAAATCCTAGTCCATGAAAACACATAATGTGATTTCCAAATGATGCATTGTAAATAATCAGATTATTCAGAAATTGACAAGGTAAAGGATCTTGTTTAGATTACCGTCCTCAACTTGTCCGTACTTATCGAAAGCCTCTCTGAGACTTACATCATCTGTGTTGTAAGAAAGCCCTGCAATATCAATAGATGAAATGTGATACAAATTTGGATGCAATAAAGAAGGCTGGTTTACTTAAATGATCAAGAAACAAAATAGCTTTGCACCTCCAACGAAAAGTTTTGAAGTTGACATGCATCTTATTGCTTGAAAAATGGAGGGAGTGGACACTGAGATATTCTGCTTGATGCCACTACTCAGAGATGTCCTCAGCAGACTACCAGCTTTTCTTAAGAAAGCCATGGCTCTAACCTGAAACAGTGATTAAAGCTTTCAATAAAGTGAAACCAAAGTATATATACTGATTTCAACAGAAAAACTCCAGTTTTAATGAACCAAATTTCATAGAAACTCTGGACATCCAGAAAGAGTGTACTTTTTTTGTGGAACAGCTCCACAGGGAAAACTTTAAGAAAGTGCACACATACATGTCAGCTGAAAATTAACACATTTAAATGGTCTGAAGTAACCTAACAAGGTAACACCTCTGATGTGCAAAAACGCAGACGAAATTGATCCAATTGCAAACAAAAATCAGAAGGTTTCAGCACTTTCTAATTTCAAACCCAAAGATCCATTCAGCATACAAATATCGATAAAAACATGTTTTTCTTTATCGTTTCATTCAGCTCACTTCGTAATAAACCAAGCTGCACCAAATACAAAAACCAATCGGCGGTGACCTAGCACAAAATCATGATAAGACGCAAAACAATCGAATAATTAACAGACACGAAGAGACGTGAAAACAAAGAACACCAAAAAAATCACACAGAAAATGAAAACGGAAGAAAAAATGGCAAGATTCATGCCGTAACTTAACAAATTCTTATGCAGATTAGAAAACACTAACGAATTGCTACCTTTTGATTGAGCTTGTTGTCCTTGGCTCGTAGAGAGAAAGTGTAAAACCCTAGAGTGAGAAAACGAGTAGGGTTTTAGCAAGTTAGGTCGAAAATGAGAACTATATATATAAGTTGCATGATTGAGCGCCAGCCGTCGGGTTTTGCGATCGGGTGATTACAACTGTTGGATGAAAGCCATCTGTTTTTATTTTTCTTTTCGCAAAATAATTCAGGATATTATTCTAATTTTATTTTTTAAAACGAATTCTTTTTTTTCTAAAACTTTTTAAAATTTAACAGATTATTTATTTATTTCAGCGAAACAAAAACATATATCCAGTTACAAGTTGTTTACTATTTTAATGGGCCGGCCCATCACAGGAGGCCCAAAGTCGAAACCCTAATCTTGTTACATATATCAGAAAATTTTCACTTTTGCAAGCTTGCACAGGGCATTTGCAGGAACGTTTATCAGCCGTCAGCCATGGTAAATTCAGTTCTCCTTTTCTTTTTCAGATTCGTTTACCGTAATATTTTTCCTAGTTGTATTGCGTTCTCTTGGATTCAAATCGATTCACATCTTCTGGTGATATTAAGTCTTATATCATGGAATTAGATGTGTTTATTAATTTGTTTCAGTTTTCGATAATTCAAGCTTCTTTTACTGGATTTTCGTCTTTCTAGGTTAATAGTCACTTGTTCTATAGTTTGTCCTAGTGGTTTGAAATGTGAGTGGAAGTTATTGTATCAATTTGAACGTATTTGATGTGGAAAATTTCTGAATCTGGTTCATATTCAGGCCAGAAGAAATATCTGATGGGTTAAGTTATAGGTATGTTACTTTTCTTTTTTAGTTGATACGAACATACGATTCAAATACATGGGGATTTTTAATCTGATTCTTTGGTCCTTGTGTTGAATCATTTCATCATTGAGAAGCAGCATTTAAGAAGATATAGATATCATTTTTGTGCCTGTATTTGGTCCTAATTGCCTCCGTTTCAATTGAGTAAAAAGATTCTTTGAGCAATGATACATTATTCAATCAAGCTTCTTTTTTCTGAGTGTACAATAAGAAGGAAGATAACTTTTCTCCCATTCTCATCTAGGATTTTAAAACAGATATACAATTATTTACCTTGTTGCTGTTTCTATGAATATTACTTTTCAATATCTGTAAATCACAATGTTTATCCAGTCAACTAGTTGGTTGAGTTTACTCTTTGTATATTCCGGAGTTGTTTTCTGATGTGGTGGTATTTGCAGGTGAATGTTCCAAAGACAAAGAAGACTTACTGCAAGTCAAAGGAGTGCAAAAAGCACACCTTGCATAAGGTTACCCAATATAAGAAGGGTAAAGATAGCTTAGCGGCTCAGGGGAAGAGACGTTACGACAGGAAACAGTCAGGTTATGGTGGGCAAACCAAACCTGTCTTCCACAAGAAGGTGAAACACCTTTTGATTACTAATTTCATTTTATACTTGAATTTCTCTTACAACGATCATATTACAAAAAGGTGGGATTTCCTCTAGTTTTTCCAAACAAGAATAACTTTTGGCCAATGTTTATAATTGTGGATTCTTCTTATTCTTGGCCAGGCCAAAACAACAAAGAAGATTGTCTTGAGGCTCCAATGCCAAGGCTGCAAACATGTCTCCCAACACGCAATCAAGGTTAACATATATGCATATTTATTTACATTCTGTCTTGATATGTATTACTTTTATACTAAATGGATTTCATTATCATCATCTTTTGCAGAGGTGCAAGCATTTCGAGATTGGTGGAGATAAAAAGGGGAAAGGAACCTCTCTCTTCTAAGTTCCCTGATATGGAAAATGAAAGTCTTTGGTCTTTCCTTGTTATCTTGGACTGTTATAGCAACGTTTTTTTTTCTCTTCTAGCTATGTATTTGTTGATGTATCAGACATCATGCATCTGGATTTTTGCGAGTCAAACAATCGAATTAGCTTTAAATTCTTATATTTCCATTTCGAATACCATCTCCTAACACAGGTTGTTTCTATTTTCTAAGCCATATTCTGCTTTTTGCTATATCTTTTAGTCGCTTCCATGAGGGAAGTGTTTGAAGATTGTGTGAGAGTTGCATTTAGGGACTGATTTAGAATATTGTTGGTGGGGGTATAATCTTTCATTGTTAATATGAAGTTATGAATTTTTATTAATCAAGGATTTAAGCTCTGTTAATCAGATTTTTTTATCAAAAATCAATTCCTTTCTTTTTTGAATATTAGTTTGGGAATGCTGTCTAATTTTATTAATGTCTAGTGTCAAGTGTCAACAAGTACAATGGATGATGCCATCATAATTATGTCATTTGTTTTTCCTTTTCTATTCAAGAAAAATCCATATCCCCCGCGTTGTGCATCAGGAATGCTGGTCTTCAGAAAGTTATTCGTTCTTCTCTTGTGAAACAATTTTGCTGAATATGAATCTCAAATTCAAAACTACGGATTGACAAACAATGAAATACTATGATGAATCAAGAATCAATGATAAAATAAAGAAATTATATATTTTTCACTATGACAAAAGACTTGATTTACTTTTAAAAAAATTTAAAGACTTTTTAAGTCCAACTCTTGGATACAGAGTTTAAAGTTTAGGATGAAAAGTCTTAATTGTCCTAATTTAAACAACAATTTTACGGAAGTGAGGGTCAATGTGAAACTTTAAAATTTGACACTTTTTTCCATACCACATGCTAACTACGTTTAAATAATAAGTATATAATTTGTAATATGAATGACACATCCAGCGTCTGTAGTCCAACGGTTAGGATAATTGCCTTCCAAGCAATAGACCCGGGTTCGACTCCCGGCAGACGCAAGATTTTCTGTTTTGCATATTTTAACTTTATACTTTGTGTTTGGATTAAAAGATTAAATAAAATATTTATTAAAATGTCATAAATATCTTTTACATGAGAAAAGTCTGAGTCTTTTTAAGTATAAATCAACATTGTAATATTATATTTGTGATAGATTATATATCACCTTCCACATATGATAAGTTTTTTCTCTTAAATATAGGGATTAAACACATTTTTATACACAAACCGATTATGTGGAATTAGACAGCGAATCCTGACATATCCCTACCATTTCCGCGAACCAAACAAGACATTAAAGAAAAAAAAAACTAATTGTACTAATAAAATGTGAAATGTTAAAGTAGCTCTGTAAATTTTGATTTATAGGTGTCTATATTTGATCTTAATTTTCTCTAATATCAAAATATGATTTAGTTATTCAAGAATTGTAACTATGATCATAATTAGCTCGAATCATAAGTCTAAATGGAACTCAGTTGTTGAAGTTAAATGTTAATCGTAATTGGTACGCATAGCTCTGAATTTTAAATCATTGTGAAGAGAATGAAAAATATATTAGAAATAAATAAAATTTTCTGTGTCATGCATTGTTCCAATACTATTTTTAGTTGTGAATGAACAGAGATTTTCATAATTATCTCTTGTTGACTGCTGGGGTTCACACTTATTTTTGCAGGTCTACCGACTCAACGCCCAACTCCCCCATGTCGAAAATTTAAGTTAGAACTGACACTCATAAAAAGATGCATGGATCTTGTTATAAGAAATTATTCAATGAGGTATATTTTTTTCCGACTTCACTCGCATCATTTCCCATATTATTTTACTTTATTAGGTAATTTTAGAATTATATAATTTATTATATTAAAAAATATAACTTAATATAGGTGCAACTAAATGCACATTAGACTCACATGTTATCATATTTATGCTCATACTTCACACACATCATTTGCCATACTATTTGATGAAATAAATCAATCAAAATTTAAAATATGAAACCAATGAAAGGTATTCTTGGTCAATTCCATATTTCCATGACATAGTCATACATGAACTGCACTAAAGTATTTATCATTTATTCTCGGTCACCAAAATAAATAATTACGTTTGATCGTGAAAGAGAGAAAAAGAACATTGTAAGCATTTCATAAAGATTCATTATAAAGGATCATACATCAAGCCACAGCTCGTTTAATCATCTATTATCAATTGATTCCTTTTGTCTTCACTTTATTTGCTGTTTGATCGTGTCAAATTGTTCACTAGTGCCTCAATTCAGTTAGACGTCCCAAAATAATTTACATATATCCAAAAAATTAAAAAAAAATTTCTATAAATTTTACCATCACAATATCTATAATTTTACGCAAGCTGTCATTAATTTTTTGGTCCAAACATACTCACAATTCAACCAAATTTTTTATTTTGTGCATTAAAATTCTTACTCATTACTCTATTTTTTTTTTTTTATGTACAAATATGTGTGCAAGTTAACATGTGAGGAGGGTGTAATTATATATTTAGCCACATCAACATATTAAATTTGGAACAACCGATAGTATTCTCTTATATAAAACCATTTTAATCTAGATTCCTTACAATAATTATCGGCACAAGAATTTGTCTATATTTAAGCTCCCGGAGGAGTCAATTTAGGGGTTGCAAACTCAAGTATACGAAACAAAAACACTTAGGGGGTTACTTTTAAAATTGTTCTCCCATTGTTTTAACTTTTGAAAAATAATTTTTAGTTGTAAATGTGTGTTTTGAAATACAATTGAAATAATTAAAAAAAAATGAGACCTTTTTTTAAAAAAGTTGTAGTAAAGGATGAATGAAAAGATCAACTCCCTCGTTTTTTTAAAAAATTTTTAAATATTCAATCCACAAATGTTTTAAAAAAAAATATATATACACTTTCACATATCAATCATTCATACATCTTTTATGGATCTCACCATCATCTCATTTTTTACCCACACTTTTGGAAAAAAAAAACATCTTTTATTTTTTTAAATATTTAAATTATTTGAAAAACAGATGCTTTCTAGGGTATGTTTGTTTCAAATGATTATCAATCATTCATTCATTAAAATCCATCTTTTGAAACATAAAGTAAGGATTTTGAAATCTAAGATCATTTCATTTTTACCTACTTTCTTTTTTGCAAAAAAACATTCTCTCACCGTCTTTATCTATTCAATGTTTAAATACCATTTGAGCGGATCATTGTAGATGCTCTAAGTGCTTCTTGAGTGCCAATAATCTTTCAATATATAGTTTGGAAACATCATCTAAATCTTCAAATCTGGGGGCACATTATAGTCCAACGCAATTCACTACTATTGAATTTGAATTTGCAAATCCGAGGGTCAGAAATTGACGGAAAAATATCTTTAAGAAATTCGTCACCAACCCAGTCTCCCCATACTAGAAAAGTCAATTTTGGGACAACTCTATACTCCCAATTTATCGTATTATTATAATCCAAAGTTCCTTTTCCTGTCGCTCTTAACGGATCGCTGCGCCAATATGTTGATTCCTTTCACTTTGTTCACCGACTTCTTGCTAGTAATCGCAACCGAACGAAGAAATTTTCCTGATCTCTGCTGATTTTGATCGGTGAGCTTCTCTCTTTTTTATTTAATTTTATTTTGATGATCATCATTTCTTTGTGGTCAGTTTTGATGAATTGTACTCCGTGATGCGATCTGTTTCCATCTCTGAGTTCAATTAACCGTTAATCCTGAAGATTGAGTGGAATTTGTTGACTTGATCGGAGTGGAAATTAGCATGGTTGTGTTTATACTGTTCAAATTTTTTGTGCAAGTTGGTTGAACAGGTAGTTATGAGCAAAACCTTGTTGGTTCACTGTCTTGTGAAGCAGGAAATTTGATCAGATTTGATTTCTTATCGTTTTGTGTCACTTTTTTGTTTTGCTCCTCAAAATTTTGAAGTGCAAGTGGGATTTGAACAGTTTGTGAGTTAGTATTGAAGATTTCACAATTGAAATTTATACCTTGCTTTTTGTTGTTCAGATTGGGAGCTGTCTATCGAGCATTTAGCTCCTTGAATTTGTAGAATGGCGGGTGAATGGCACTGTGAGAAAAGACCTTTTAATAAGAGTGAGACTTTAGCAAAAGAGAACGAGAATGTTGCTGAATCTGGGTGCCTCTCTATCATTGTTCTCGGTGCATCCGGTGACCTTGCTAAAAAGAAGACATTTCCTGCACTTTTTAACCTTTATCGGCAGGTTAATTGGAATGATCTCTCTCTTTTCTTTAAATGTCATTGATACTTACTATGTGTTCACTTGCTTGCTTTTAAAATGAATTATGTCATTATTTAATGAGATAACATATTCCTTCTGATGGAAATGAACTCACATGAACTGTGATGTTCAGGGATTTTTGCAATCAAATGAGGTTCACATATTTGGATATGCAAGGACCAAGATCTCTGATGATGACTTGAGAGATCGGATCAAAGGGTAAGATTTTTGGATCCTTCCATTTGAGCCTATGATGCGAGTCATACATGTTTGTTGGTTAACTACTATTCATCCTGTACATCTGAATTACATTTTAAATAATATTATATAATTAATGGATGTAGGTATCTTCCCCAATGTAAGGAAGGGACACAGCATGTAACAGACTTTCTGCAGTTGGTTAGTGATTGCTAATTGGATACATTATATTTGGCTTAATCATAAAGGTTGAGGTATGCTTAAAATAACTTTTCCTTGATCATGCAGATAAAATATGTGAGTGGTTCGTATGATGCACCGGAAGGTTTCGAAGCACTAGACAAGGCAATATCTGAGCATGAGATATCAAAAAACAGTACAGAAGGATCATCCCGCAGGCTTTTCTACCTTGCACTTCCTCCATCTGTTTATCCACCAGTCTGCAAAATGATCAAGAGTTATTGTATGAATAAATGTACGTATTATTTCCAGAATTTGTTTCATCCTATGCATTTTGTTTTTTAAATATTGGTCTTTCGTTGGAGAAAGCTCTTGACTTTATGGTGTAATTAGCAATTCCTCAAATAAGGTGATTGAACCAAAGAACTTATTTTTATAGAATCTATAGGTAATAACCTTGGTTTTTTACTGCTTGTGTGATGCTATCTTAAATAAACTTCTGTGTCAGTGTAACAGTAGAAAACACCTAACTTTTCAGGATTGGATTGAAATCAATAGTTGTGGTTGCCATGGCACACATGTTTAAACACTTTTGTGATTCTTTAGCATAATTATTTTCAGCTGATCTTGGTGGATGGACTCGTATTGTTGTTGAGAAACCATTTGGAAAGGATTTGGCATCGGCTGAGGAATTGAGCTCCCAGATAGGAGAATTATTTGAAGAACCACAAATTTATCGAATAGATCATTATCTGGGAAAAGAATTGGTGCAGAACTTGGTAATACTTGTTACTTCAATTAGTCTGATGCTATTTAAGCTGTGTTATTTGGTATTATATGAAAGATTCAGTGCTAAAAAGAAATTCAACCCCATTTCTCTTTGAATATTGCAGTTGGTGCTACGGTTTGCAAATCGCCTTTTTTTACCTCTCTGGAACCGTGATAACATTGCTAATGTACAGGTGGGTTGTTTATGTTTGAATACTGAGAAATTGCAATAAATTTTCCACTGGCTTAAGATTAATGCAAGTTTGGGTTTCTTTCCGCAGATTGTGTTTAGAGAAGATTTTGGAACTGAGGGACGTGGTGGATATTTCGACCAGTATGGGTGTGTTTGCTCTCTACTTTAGTATGGTTGAGGCAATTATGCAATCTTCTTAACTTTATGTGAGAGAGATTAACGAACTTGTATTTTTTTATTTCTATCTTCTTGGCTTTGCAGGATTATCCGTGATATAATCCAGAATCACCTGCTGCAGGTGATCCTTGTTAATATTGAATGTTACATTGTGGTTCAATAATTTTTTGTAAAAAATATAACTTTTTCCAAGTCACATATCAATTGTCATAATCACAAATCTCCAATATACATTCCCTCATTAATAGGTTTTCAAAATCACAATTCTCCAATATACATTCCCTCATTAATAGGTTTTCTTGTTGAATGACTTTATTTTGTATCCATATTTGATGGTATAATATAAAACATAATTTGTAATACAGTTACAGCTAACTTAAATGATGTTTATCCATTTCCTAGCTCTTCATTTTGTGTAAATCAGTTGATTTTCAATTAATACCTTCATTTTGCTTAAAAACATTAACCTCACAACAATCTTAAAAATTTTCAGGTTCTTTGCCTTGTTGCGATGGAGAAGCCTGTTTCCATGAAGCCTGAGTATATTCGAGACGAGAAAGTCAAGGTATTTTTAGGGTTGGTTCTTCTAATACCTCTTTGGATTTGCCTTGTACTGAATGCTTGTTTTTCTAACAAATTTTTGGTCTTTCTGTGCAATGCATTTTGATTGACTGCTGTATTATTGTTGGCTTCTTTTTTGGATTGTACCTATATATGGAAATCCATTTCAATAATTACTTTGTTGGAATTCAGGTTCTTCAATCAGTTAATCCTATCAAAGACGATGAGGTGGTGCTCGGGCAATATGAAGGTTACAAGGATGACGAAACAGTTCCAGATGACTCAAACACTCCTACTTTTGCAACAATGATTCTGCGTATACATAATGAAAGATGGGAAGGTAGTCACAGAGATACACATATGTTACTTCGTCTGCACTACCCCTCCACCCACACACACACACACACGAGTGTGGGAATTGTTGAACTGAGAGTACGAAATTCTTTATTACAATAATGACCATGAATACTTGCTGCAGGTGTTCCTTTTATACTCAAGGCAGGAAAAGCTTTAAATTCAAGAAAGGCAGAGATACGGGTTCAATTCAAGGATGTTCCTGGTGATATCTTTAAATGTATGTATTGGAATTCTTATTTGGCCATCTTCTTTTCAGTTTGAACTATATTCCAGATTTCCACCATTGAAGTACATCTTTCTGTTTATCGGAAATTGCTTCGGATGAAATATAAATTTCCCCTCTGAGAAAATATTGCAATTGGTTGTTTTTTCCTGCAGGATTATGGAATTTATATTAGTGATTGAGATTATTTATCTGAAGATGAATTTTAATCTGCAAAAACACTGCCAACCCAGTTTTCGACTAAGATATTCAGGATTCCTATCTGCATCTTTGATTTGCCAACTTCTTTAATAGAAGACTTTTCAGACTATATCTTTTGAATATAAAGTAATGTAATTTATGCTATTTAGGTCAAAAGCAAGGAAGGAATGAGTTTGTTATCCGCCTTCAACCTTCAGAGGCCATGTATATGAAGCTAACAGTAAGTTTAACACAATAATTTTATTTCCTCAAAGATCCTTCCACACCCTGATCTCATTGGAGTTTTGATGAAAATTCTAATCTTGGACTTGGTTTCTTTGCTCTTGTGCAGGTGAAGCAGCCTGGTTTGGAAATGTCTACTGCTCAAAGTGAATTAGACTTGTCATACACACAGCGTTACCAAGGAGTTGTCATCCCCGAGGCTTATGAACGTCTAATTCTTGACACGTAAGCTTGATAAGATCCATACAGGCATGATTTATTGATTTTTTATCACATTAGATAAAGATGACATAGTCTGAGAAGTGTCTTCTCTTGTTTCTTTATAATAGCCAGATTCGTTTTTCTCGTTTACAGGATCAAAGGTGACCAGCAGCATTTTGTCCGGAGAGACGAGTTGAAGGTAAACACTAGATACTTATCATAATTCATAAACTTCTCTAGTAGAGAAACACACCTAAGATGGCTTGGATTTGTTTATAGGAGACCACCCTTTAGACACCAGTTTGTCAATGGGAAAAAAAAATAAAAGAACTATAAAAAAAAGGGCCACGGGCTGAACAAACCGGATTTACTGTACACGCCCCAGTTACTATCTATACCCCATTCAAAATATGATTCTTTTTTTAAATTTACTATACACACCCCAATTTTAGACCATTATACCCTTATTATTAAAAAAAAAATAAAAAAAGAGAGTAGCAAATTCCAACTGAAGCCAAACTCCTGAATTCAAAACAAGAGCAAATGATTCAGGGTTTTCATACATGAATTTTTGCAATGTTCACTTTTTTCTAGCGAAAGGTGATATTCTGATTTTGTTTTTCGCATAATGTTCCCTTGTTATGAGCTAATGGTGCAAAATGTAAATGTATCGTGTTGTTCGCTCGTTTTGAGCCGACGATCGGCTCAAATTGAAAATGTTCACTTGATAAAAGGAGAAGATGGGATGTTTCCTTTATAGAAACGAATGATAAAGGATTAAACCTATGGCATTGTTCTGTTCGCTTGATTCAATCGGAAGTACAAAAAGTTTGATACTTATTTTAAGTATTTATTTATACAAGGGTAATATAGTCATTTAACATAAGGACATTTTATTCCAAAAATATGTTGGAATGTGTAGGAATTTTGGCCGTGCATTTAGCCGCGACCTTAAGAAAGATATGTTACACTCAAATATAAATCAGAAGTGTGTCTTAACCGATTATGATGGCGAGATTTGATCCCTGTTGCTACTAAAACCTCACATACAGTGGGATAAATTTTATTTTTTTGGGTTATACCAATTAACTGTTGAGCCAAATCTTCAGGCTGCATGGGAGATTTTTACACCCATACTGCATCGAATAGATAGAGGAGAGGTAAAGTCTATTCCGTACAAGCCTGGAAGCCGAGGTCCTGCTGAAGCAGATCAATTGTTGGAAAGGGCAGGCTACATGCAAACACATGGCTACATATGGATCCCTCCAACCTTATAATCAAGGTTTTCAGGTCATTTTCCATCCATCTAGTGTGTTGTTACTATATTAGTGTGTGCAAGTTTTGAGGCGAAGACGAGCCATGAAGAGACATGAGATTATGAAATGTTCGCCGCTGCTCGTGTGTTGAACTTTCTCCTTTGAAGACAATAAAAGTGGACGCTTGATTCGTGCATGTGCTTCCACCATGTTGTAATGAAATTGTTCTGCTGTTGAGATACTGATAGTACATGAATGATCATACTTAACGGTTGAGGTTGACATTGTAAAATAATGTTCCAAGTTTTTTTGTTGCAAGTGCATTTGAATTTACCTGTTTAATTATTTAAATACTCAAGTTTTACAATTGTGTCCTTTTAAACCTTAAAAATGCATTTGAATATGTGTATAAAAATGTCTTTTTAATCATAGATGTTAAGAAAGTATTATAAATAAATTAATTTCACACCTCTCTAAAAATTTAAAAATTTTAAGTGATACGAAATTCTTTGTAATTTTTTCAATAGATATTCATGTATACTCGGACTTAGCCTGACTTTAAGTGTATTTTTTCCAACCTTAACAATGTTGTTGAGTATACCAGTTCGGCAAAACCCAACCCATATCATAAATTCTTTTTGCGTGTTCTTTTAAATTGTTAAAGTGTCAATGCTCAAATTATATTCCGTTTTAGGTGTGCCTCAAAATTTAAGTATGTATACTTATATATATTAATGAAATACAAAATACTAATTAAACATTATAATAATGACGAAGGAGATGCATGCAACCGTTGGAGCACACTCGAATCACGTGAGTGATGGTCACGTGGCCCCGAGTCCATGCACTCCGGTATAACCGCTGAGAGGTTACCACTTACCACATGGAGGTGCCAACTACCAATCCCGTCTCGAGAATTCCGCCTCTCTTAGATTGTATCGCTCTCTTCATTTTTACTTTCTCATTTCTCACACTCAAATCTTATATATAGCCACACATTTACGACGCAACCCTAGTGAACAATTCTCTCTTCTCGCTACTCTCATTCCACATTCTCTCCATTTTTCCCTACACCAGATCTCACATTCATCATCATGGCCAAAATTAAGATCGGAATCAACGGTAATCATTTTGCCTCTTTCCTTTCTGTAAATTGTGTGTGGTTTGAACGTTGTTTTTGGTCGAATTGTATCCGCTGATCTGTTGGTAATGTGCAGGATTTGGAAGGATTGGCCGATTGGTGGCTAGAGTTGCGCTACAGAGTGATGATGTTGAGCTTGTCGCTGTTAACGATCCATTTATCACCACCGACTACATGGTAATGCTCTTTGTTTTTTGTGTTGTATTTTTTCTGCTCTTTGGTTAATTCTTAGTTGAGTATACAATGTGGCTTATTAGATTTGTATACCGTGTTCTGATTTTCGAATTTATATGAGTAGCTTGATTGTACTCCACACGTATGTGTGATTTAATGATTTTCGAGTTTATTCTGGTGGATTGCAAGTTGATTTATGCATAACAGTAGAACTCTGCCATTTTTTAATCTTTTTGATCTATTTGTGTGGCGATCTATGTTGACTTTGCCAAACATCTGTTGAAAAATGAACGATGATGTCCTTACATTGTTGCTACATCACATTTAATCAAACTTAGATTTTCGAGTTTATTTAGGTGAATTCCAAGTTGATTTATGAATAACAGTAGAACTCTGCTATTTTTTAATCTTTTATCTGTTAGTGTGGTGTTCTTTGTTGACTTTGCCACCACCTTACATTGCTGCTACATGATGACTACATCATATTTCATACTAAAATTACATGTGAAATGTCCGTTAAAAAATGAATGCCAATCTCCTTAGTTGCTGTTCATTCTGTTTAGGATTTTTGCTTGGGGTTTGCGTGTGGGTACTATGTTTCATGTTTGGTTGTAAGCCTTTGTAATCGTCTATTTACATGTTTGATACATCAAACTTATAGTCTGTTGAAAAAAGAGTGCTGATTGCCTGAGTTGTACAGCTCTGTTCAATATGTTTCTATATCCTTTGCCACTTTTGAGTACTTGCAACCAAGTTTTAGATTCTTCATGTCTTCCTATTGCCGTTCTCTCCTAATTCAATCATAATATCTTTGGATTATACAGACCTACATGTTCAAGTACGACAGTGTGCATGGTCAATGGAAACATCACGAGCTTAAGGTCAAGGACTCAAAGACTCTTCTCTTTGGTGACAAGCCAGTGGCTGTATTTGGTGCGAGGTAATTGTCTCTCAGATCAAATGCAGATCTAACTAGTCTCACACACACGCACATATATACATGCATTTACCTTTTTTTTTTTTTTTTTTTTATGAATAGGAATCCAGAGGAGATCCCATGGGGCGAGGCTGGAGCTGATTATGTTGTCGAGTCCACAGGTGTTTTTACCGACCAGGAGAAGGCTGCTGCACACTTGAAGGTTTACATTTAACAAATTTGTAAACTTCAATTATCAGAAAATATTATCTACCCATTTTTTGTTAATAGAATAAGTATCTATTATCTTTTGCTCATATTTGGCTGCCATTGATGATGTTTTAAATTTTAGTGTCTTATACCAAGATAATTTTTTTACTGGTACTTTTTTCTGGTTCTCAGGGAGGTGCCAAAAAGGTTATCATTTCTGCCCCAAGTGCTAATGCGCCTATGTTCGTTATGGGGGTCAACGAGAAGGAATACAAGTCAGATGTCAAAATTGTTTCCAATGCTAGTTGTACTACCAACTGTCTTGCTCCATTAGCCAAGGTTTATTCTTAGCCATTCTTTCCCATAAATGTTGATTAGCACAGATTAAAGATTAGAAGTTAATTAACGATGAGGAGACTTCATCATATTTACAGGTTCTTAATGACAGATTTGGTATTGTCGAGGGGTTGATGACCACTGTTCACGCTATGACTGGTAAGATTACCGTTATTTATTACTTTCCATTTTTCCTACTTCTATTAAGTGTGTCAAATGACGGGTGATTGTTTCCTAATGCTATTCAGCAACACAAAAAACTGTTGATGGGCCATCAATGAAGGACTGGAGAGGTGGAAGAGCTGCCTCATTCAACATTATTCCCAGCAGCACTGGAGCTGCAAAGGTACTATGGAAATGCATGCTATGTTATAAAGTAGGATCAGCTAGTTTTAACCATGCTTGTGCCTAGTTGATTTCTAATTTCGTTTCTAAGATAAACTTAACAACAAATAAACTGCAGGATATATTATAATTATCAAATAGGAGTATTTTTTTTCCCCTCTGAAACGGATTCTGGTCCAAAAAACTGCATGCTACTTTATGAACTTAGTAGCATTTATAACTGCTTGAATCACCTATGACCTTGTACACCTATCACCTATGTAATTGTATGCCGTATTTAAGCTTTTTTGTAAGGTCGAATCATCATGTAATATTTTTTAACTGATCGACTTTTCAACCATTTTAATCATGTAATGGTTGGCATGTCGGACAATTTCTAAAGAATTGAATAATCACAGGCTGTCGGGAAAGTACTTCCTGCTCTAAATGGAAAGCTTACTGGGATGGCTTCCGCGTTCCAACTCCTGATGTTTCAGTGGTTGACCTAACTGCAAGGCTTTCAAAGGCAGCTACATATGATGAAATCAAAGCTGCCATCAAGTAAGAAAACTGCATGTTCTTTACATTCTCTTTCGTCGTGTTAATACCATCCTAATTGTCTCTCTCGTCTTTTACTATGCAGGGAAGAGTCAGAAGGTAACTTGAAGGGGATCCTAGGATACACAGAAGATGATGTAGTATCTACCGACTTTGTTGGTGATTGCAGGTTTGAAATCTCAGAATATCTTATTACATCATTGTAATTGTTGTCTAGACCTTGACAGTGTTATTCACTTTGTCGTTTATTACTCTTGCAGGTCCAGCATTTTCGACGCCAAGGCTGGAATTGCTCTGAACGGCAACTTTGTCAAGGTCGTCTCTTGGTACGACAACGAATGGGGCTACAGGTAAGAAGCCTTACTCTACTTTCACAATTTGTAAAGATTAGCTTCGATACTAATGTATTTTCTGTATTGCAGTAACCGAGTTATTGACTTGATCCGTCACATGTCATCTGTTGCTTAAGTGAAGAAAGCCGTTTTATTTTGCGTAATTGTGAATTGTTGGTTTGGACTTGGTGAGGCAATTATCTAAGAACTGAGCTGAGAAATTTCTGGGGTGTGTTTCGTTTTCTTTTGGGGTTATGTAGTTTTTAGCTCGAGTATTTTCACTTTTTGACGCTTTTCTGCACAAATTTGTGTGCTCGGCTTTTTCACCTTCGTTATTACTGCTGCTGTTATTATTACTAGTAAATTCACTTGTATTTTATATACACGTAACTTTTTTTCTTGACATTTTAAATTTAATATTTATTTTTAAAAGAAATATAAATTCTATAATCATAAAAATACAACGACATTTTGTGATACAAAGATTAATAAAAATATAGGATACTCAAGTTCAATTAATTATTTAAAAATAAAACTCTTGTGAATTAAATCGGTCTTTGAACCGTCAAATTATTAAAAAAAAAATCTACACATAATTCTATTACTATTTTTTAAATGCTGATATTTTTTTATAATAAATTATAATTATTTGCATAATATTAATATTGAAAAAGAGGGCCCAATAATAGAGGTAACTCAACTGAACTAAAAGAGGGCCCAATAATAGAGGTAACTCAACTGAACTAAAAGAGGGCCCAATAATACAAATTTACTCATAAATTCAATATATACGTCTTCGATAATTTCATAGAAAATATTCAAATCAATATATTTAAATAATACTATATGCGATGCCGATTATACACAAAGAATTATAAGTAGTGATGATTTATGATTTTATATAAGTATTTTGAAATCATATTCATTTTAAAAGGCCAGTGGCCCAATTATTAACCATACAAAACAAATTGTAAGCCCAATTAATAAATCACACACATGATAAGCACCCCCACTGGATTCCTTCTATACTGATACGCAAAAAGAAGAGGGCTGCCACCTAAACCCATTTTGTGACTTCCTCTACCGTAAAAAAACTTAATTTTCTTCTCCAAATTCTAGAGATCACTATGTTTGTCCCGTCTTAAAGGTCGGTCGATGGTGAGATCAAGCTAAATGATTTGCAGTTGTTTTCGATTTCCCTAGCAAATGGACTTCTGTTTCCTTTTTTCTTACTATCGGCGCTTCTAATGGGTTATATTGAACCATTGTTTGTGGATCTGCTTCTTATACATACGTATTTTCAATTAGTTAATAATATTTTATTTTTTATCTGTTTACAATATTTGTTCTTCTCCAATTTTAATCGACTTCCTTATATCCTAGTTGCTTACACGTTTTGTATTAAACTGCTATAGCAGTGAGATTTTCTTAAAATTTCTGAATATTTATTGACTTTTTAATTGTTTGTTATATATATATTAATCTATATGGTTCTTTTTCAAAATTTCGTGTTAAATTTCTGGTGTCAAACCCTCTTTAACATCAATATTTTTCGAAAAATGACCGATTTCAGTATAGATCCCTAGTTTGTATTATTTGTTATCTGAAAGTTATATACAATATCCAGCTGGAAAGGTTGAAAATCTTCAGATCTGATAGAAAGAACCCTGTTTCGTAATTTTTAATAGTATATATGAAAAGTCGTCGTTCATATCAAAGTATTCATGAGTGTAGTTGGAAATTTTGTTAGACATTGTGTTAATGATGCAGATTTGTGATTTTTCTTGAGAAAATATTTTTGTAGTGATGTTTTGACACTTGATACTATCGTTTGTCTAATTCAGTTTTTTTTTTCTGTAAAATAAGATTTTTGCTGCTTATCGTAGAGGTAATGTTAAAATTTTGAGTATTTGTTTGATATAATACTACAGTAAGATGTCATTTTCAGGTGAACTGGGGAGAAGATTATCAGACTGTGTTTATTAGACTTTAAATTAAATGTAAGTTCTTATTTCAATTTTGTCTTTGTTCCTCATGCATTTTTATTGATAGTAGTATTATTTTTGCACTTATATGACCAAAATATATGTGTGGACATTGTGGGGAGTATAGAATGTAATTCCAATTTAAAGATAACATGTACCTGCTATTTTCATTATCTGTAAAATTAGTTCTAATATTGTATAGAGAACAATGATTTTGGTATGAATAAAACAATGAATGAGTCTCATTCTTTTAAATAATTGTCGACTTAGTGAGCTTCTTCGTGCCTCTTTTTGTCCATCTATGATCTATCCAAATAGTTCCCTGCAACATAATACACGGAACTTATAAGTACACATGTATTAAACAATGAATGGTTTTACTTCAGAAATGTTATATATCATTTACATGTTAATTCTACTTTTCTAGAAAGATGAAATCAAATGCAGGATGATGACTATAATCTCTTGTGTTTTGCTAAAAATAAAAGGTTTATTCTTTGAAATAGTACACATACTACGTTATCTTTTAATTCGGTATTTGTACGTTACAGGAAATTATAATACGCACATGCAATGCAATTAGATTTACGAAAATAGAACTTTATGGTAAGTTTGCTAATCCTACAACACTTGCATGTTCCATACAAAACAAAGTTGTGAAAATGTGATAAACCAATAAATGGCAGGTTAAACATACTTTTCTTAAGCAATCTTACCATATTGTGTATATTCTTCTTTGTTTCTTCGTTGGTGATCATTGTAGTTTTTGTAAGCCTCTTGTTTATTTTCTGTTGTTTCAAACTGAAAAAATGAGATTCAGTATGTGAATATTTTATTGCTATAGCATAAAAATTAAAATCGATCTCTTATGTTTGCAGGTGTACCTGAAAGTTTTCATGAGCTTCCTATTTGTTTTCTGTTGATCCAACTGTAAAAATGAGATTCAAGCACTTGTGTTTGCAGGCATACCTGAAGATTGTAGTCATTTAAGCGTTGGAATCCGGTTAAGAAGTGCAACTTTTTAATGTGGTGTATAGCAGAAGCTTAAGACCTGTGCAAAAGTTGAAATGTAAGCAAAATATGGTGGCTCTCCAGATAAAAAGAAGACAATTTATATTTTGCACCAGGAAAATGAACAGTTTTTTTTTTTTTTTTTTTTTGGGTATCCTCCAAAATTTTGATTCTGGTGAGAACTGTCTGAGAAGCTTATTGGTGGGTTTTGCACGGCAGCAATTATGAATTTCTACTACTTTTTAAGGCATGCCTAAAGAAATCCCCAAATAGATAAACTTAAATTGGTTCAAATTTTTATATTATTATCTATGTTTAGTTTGGCGTGAAAAATTTTAAAATTATAAAGTGTAATCATGGGATAGCCTGAATTTGTTCTCAGGCTTTTTCTGATAGAAACAGTCATTGGCCAATGAAATTGTATGGTACTAAATGATTATAATAAAATCAGAATTTCATTTTACTAATTTGAAACAGAAGCACTAATTTTACTGTTCACGCGCCAATATAGCATGTGCATGCCACTGTTGCACAGTTGGGCGAGTACTGTTCACTCGGTCAGCAGAAGTGTCTTCTATTTTGTCATAGTACTTTTTTTTATATATTTATAGATTCTGGATTCGTTGCAAATAAAATTCACAAGTGCCCCAGAAATTGAAAAGATTGGTATATATATCATATTTTAGGCCATGTTACACCACTTATTTTAACACGAGTAACGTCTATTAGAATAATACATTATGTCAAAAATATACTCACTCTCATACAATTATAAACTAAGATATTTACTCACTTTATACTTTACAGTTACTACATATAAGTGTTTTGAGCAAAAATCTTTATATAAATAGTCGCATCTAATTAAAAAGTATTACTGAAGAAATATAGTGTACGGTTCACAAATTATTATAAATTAATATTCATTTCTTTTAAATGTTAATTATTGTTCATTTAATTAAAAACATACAATCGATAGAAACCACAAAAAATATGGTTCATTCTTTAACACAAATTAGGTCTTATACAAGAAATACTCACAACAAGATTCGGTTCATTTTTTTTTACTGGCTAGGTCTTATACACATCAGGTACACCATGCATTAGAGAGATTCGGTTCTATTTTTTTTACTGGTTAGATTTTATACACACCAGGTACACCTGCACCAAGGGTGGACATTTTTTGGGGTATTGGGTACCCGATCCGACCGATCGGGTATTTCTTAAGATTATCGAGTTTCGGGTACTTGAATTGAAATTTCGAACTGAAATTATGTGATCGGGTATCGAGTACCCGAGCTTTTATATGTAATTATCATTTTTTAAATTTTATTTCTTTAAAAAAATTGGGTAGGGTACCGAACATTTGAGGTACCCAATTTTTTTGGATCAAGTTCGGATACTATTTTTTTCCAATCTGAATTTTCTGTTACCCAACTTTTGGATCGGATTCGTGTACATTTTTACTACCTGAAATTTTTGTGTACCGACTTTGGATGCCCGTGCTCGAGCTGCCCGACCCGATGCACACTCATGCCGTGCACTCCATAGTCTACTCCTCCACGCCGTGTCACCCAATTAGAATTTACCAACACCGGAGAGGATCCGGACTCCACAAGTAAAATCATTTGATAAGAAAATGTTGATTACATTCAGATGTTAATGAATTTAAATGTCTTTTGTATCTGGCTTATAAAAAAACTCTTAATTAAAGTTCTACAAACTCTTAATTAAAGTTCTACACCCAATTTCACTATACTAGATTTTCTTTTAATATTAAAAAAAATTAAATGCTTTTGCAAACTGCCCAAGTGAAAATTGATGATAAAACACATTAGGTAAATTCAAACTTGGTACCGCAATTTGCATTTTATTTTTCTGATTGATAAATGAAATTTCAGTCCTACTTTCTTTTTTTGGAAGGACCAAAGGTAGAAGATTAACAAAAATAATTATAACCATAGCTCTTTACATACTTGTAGGTAAATCTCATCCGAAAGGGGGAAAAGCCACACCAAACACAACTACAAAATAGCATCACTATATCAACATTGCTTCAACTATTACAAAAAAGAACCAGCCAATTTGTAAAAAAATGTCAACAGAAAGATTGATGATCGAAGTTTCCAACACCAGGAAAAGAGGGGAAGGGTTTGAAATTATTATAGCTTCTCCAAAATCTAAATGAGAGAATCGATTAAATCTTCCAACGATCAGAAGGAGAGAATTCACTAAACAGCAGAAGAAGGCTGTTATCAAAGAACTTCTACTAAAATTTCTTACACATTATCAAGGTATCATAACAGAGGAAAAGGGGGAAATGAATCAACAGCCAAAATGACCACCATGCATCATGCCATCTCCATCCCCTGAAACTGGATAAACAAATAGGAAAATCAGAAATTAAACATCTAAACAAGTTAAGAATATGAACCAGCACTAGTAAAAAAATGTTGATGTGATTAATGATTCCCAAAGAAATGACAACATGTGTTACACATCGACAATATCACCCCAAAATAAAAGCTACTCTAAACTCTACCAAACATGTAATAAAAATCATACTGGATTTTTATTGAAATGTTGCTGATAATGTTGCACAGTAATAGCAAGAATCTGAAATTTCCGTCACTCTTTATATACTGAATCTTATGCACAACATACACCTTTTCTGCATGTATATATGTGTCTGCATCTATCTGTTCATTAGACCCATCCAAGTAGTCTTACAAAAGAATCTAAGTAGGGCTTGCATCATATGCAAATACAGCAGGTGTTAACAAAAGACAGTCCAGAGGATCACTCTTTCGGAGCCAATATGCTAAAAGAATTTATTTAATAAATAAAGTTTACAATCAGCACCTATTGTTCCAACTAAACAAGTTATATCTCAAGCTAGAATCAAAGTTCTAAGAATTGTTACACAATGGATTTACCTAATGGATGTACATTCAAATGCTACATATGATACACATAATAGATAAAAGATAAAGGGAATCAAAGTTACACTATTGCAATGTAATGGATTTCCCAAAGGTCATACATCAGATTCTATCAAAGAAACATGCCTTAGTTGGACAGATCAAGACACATAAGTTGCATTAAAGATTTGAAAAGCAGTGAATAATTTTTTTTGCAAACCAAACATCTAAAAGAATTAAACAGGAATAATCAATCCAGAAGAACAACACACACTCCACTACAAAACTAATCAACAAACGGAAAAATCAATCAAATCAGCAATTAAAGCAATTGAATTAGACACTACCTCTAACCTAACGCCCAGGGTTAACACCGAGAAGCATGTTGTTGTTGCTAGGCAAATAAACCACATTCCCATTCCTGGCCATCGACAATGCATTCTCCTTTGCTGCCTCGATCTTCCTTAGCTCAATAATCCCATTCCCTGCAGCTGCAGTTGCATCAGAAATCAGCTTAGCAGACTCACTTTCTCCTTCAGCCCTAATAACAGCCGCCCTCCTCTCCTGCTCTGCCTTCATCACCACGAATTTGGACCGCTCTGCCTCCTGCTGAGCCACCTGCTTCTGCTCCACAGCCTTCGAGAATTCAGCACCGTACGATAAATGGGTGATGGCCACGTCATCCAAAACTATGTTGAAATCCTTCGCCCTGCGAATCAAGCTCTCTCTCACGAGAGCAGAGACATGGGGCCTCTCAGTCAGCAATTGATCCGCATTGAATTGTGCAACTACAGCTTTGAGCACCTCGTTGCCAATTGATGGGAGGACTTTCTCATCGTATTCAAGCCCTAGAGTTTTGAAAATGTCGGGTAGGCGATTGACCTCAGGGCGGGACAGCACACGCAAGGTGAGATTCACCATCTGCAGATCCTTCGTGCCTAATTATTTATGGAAAATGGAATTGTTTCATCAATTTATTCTCCAAATAAAAGTAAAATTTCAATAGCTTTTAAATGATAATCGGACAACTAAACATTATTCCTTACTATAAACATAAAAGCTCAATCCAACGCATTCGTGTTCAAGAAGGCAGCAAGTCATTTACACATAATTTAAAAACACAAATATGTACAACAAAATTGAAAATGGTACAAGAAGAAAAACAACTAACAGCGAAACAAAGCAAAAAAATCAGTTACTATACCTGAAACAGAGGAGAAGGTGTGGGGACGAGTGCGAATATCGAAGATGAATGGCTTCTGAAGCCATGGCACCAAAAAGTGAGTCCCCTCACCGACGGTTTCATCGATAACACCACGGAAACGGTCGAAGAGGACGGCGCGTTGGCCACCGTCGACAGTGAAGAGCGAGGAATTGACAACAGTGGCGCCTATGCCGATGCCGAAGGCGGCGCGTGCAATGTTCGTCAGGAAATTTGCGGCTTGGCTACCCATTCTCGAGGGTTACTAAGCTTGAATTTGATTTCGCAGAGATGTGGTTTAGAAATGAAGATTGAATGATCTAGAGAGAGAAACGAGGGTTTTGTAGAGAGCAGTTGATTTTTGCTCAAGAAACTAAGAAAGTGGACAGAACGTTAAACCCTAACCCCTTGAAGAGATAATGGGCCGCAACTTTAAATTGGGGTTTGGTCATAGTTGGGCTCGGCCCATAAGATGTTATAGTTATCTTTTTTGACAAAATTCGAAAATTATTCGCTGATAAAATTTGCTTATTATATAGGAAAAAATTGCCTATAAGCCTCTTTTTTTTTTAGAAGAAACTAGTATTTCTCTCGTGCATGTGCATCGCACGATCCTAAAATTTGTTAATATATATGAATAATGTATTAATAATAATTTTTAAATTTTTAAATGATAATTATTGATTCATTATATTATATTGTACTATGTTATTTTTAAGTAAAGATACACTTATATGAGATAGTCTCGGGTGAGACGGAGTATAATTAGGGCATTGACGCTTTAACAATTTTAAAATGATATGTCTTGATTTGAGCTAATTTATACTCCATCTCATATGAATTTTTGTATAAATATTAACATTTACTTAATTTAAAAAAAAACTAAATGTTAATTATTTAAACAAACAAAATTTCATATTTCAGAATATTTTTTTAATTACATATTTTTTGTGGATTACAATTGCGATCATTTTAATTACAAACTAAGGATTTGTGATTGGTCACACGTGAAATAGCATATATTTTATTGAGTGATTTATTTTATTTCCGGAAATTAATTTTAATTGCACTTTCTTTTAATGATTATATGGTAGTTTACAATGATTATATGGTAGATAGTTGAAGATGGAGAAAAATATTTCATGAGAAAATAGTTATAATGCAATTTAGATTCAAAATATTTAAATAAATATATAATATTTAACTATAAGGACTCAAACGTTAAATATTTTAGAGAAAAATAAATTAAAAATATAATATACATTGGTTACACATTTATATGTTATAAGCTTTTTTCTGATAAAAAATAAATAAACATCTACAAGCATTTCAAAACAATAAATTTATTAAAAAATTATACAAACAGAAAATTAGTATTATTCAATTTTTAACTCAATTTAGTCAAATAATTAAATTATTAAATTAAAAAAAAAAAGGAAGTAGGGCAAATAATTATAAAGCTTCAGCCATTAATTTGGCCCAAGAAAATTGTCAATACATCAAAGCCCAAACTATTTAATTAAAGGGTTAATTCTAAATAAATACACGACATCTTGACCAAATATCAATTTAATCACGCCCTTTAAGATTATTGTATTAAAGCTCAACCTTTGATATTGTTACAAATCGATACACGTTTTTTTATTCCGACCTAGAAGAGGCGATGTGGCTCACCAGAGCATGTATATACTCGTCAGTTAGGATGATACATATTATAATATTTTTCAATTATTCCACGTCATATTACACATCATCTAACATTAACACTTTTGAAATAAATTAAAACAAAAAATAATAATTAAAAGAAGTTAAAATCTTAAAAAAAACAATTAAAATATAAATATAAAATAAAAAACCAAACAATTCACCTTCATCATCCCTTCATCTTCGCCCTTGCACCGCCGTATTTTCACCAAAAAGTCGATTGGTTCTGCAAAACCTAAAACCCTTATAATCGAAAAACCACATACTCCATCCCAAATTTGAGTTATTTGAATCCCCAAATAAATTGGATGCACCAAAATCACAGAATCCCCAAATTAAATCCCTATCTTCCTAATCGCATACGCGAATTTGATTCAGATCTGCATGAAAGAAAAAATTCTACCTCAAATGTGTAGAACAATACATTAAATAAACAACAATTAAATTAAAATCAATCTCAAATTGCAAATAAAATTTCTATCCATTTCATAAAATTGATCAAATTTCGATAAACAATTCATAAATTTAGTTTAAGGAGGGGGGTTGATGGAGTGATAATAGACAATGGGTGTACTGAAGAGAGAAGATAAATTGAGGGATTACATTTAAATTTGTTTAACTTTAAAATATGGGAACATATTTAATTTTGAAACAATGATGGCGAGAATTAGTTTTTAAGATTTGAAATTTATATTAATTTTTTTTAGATTTTATTTATTTTATTTTTAATTCACATTTTTAATATTTTATATTTATAATTTAGACATTTTATCCCACCTGTAGTCTGACATACCAAAAACAATAGTTTCGGTGAACCACATCATCTATTCACGGTCGATGGAAAAAAAACGAGTATTAATTTACAATAACATCAAAGGTTGATCTTTTATACAATAATTTTGAAGATCGTGATTAAATTGATATTTGATCTAAAGGTCGTGTATTTCTTTTGAATTAACCCTTAATTAAATTAAAATGTAGCATAATTTAATTTAAAATTCATTGTGAGGATGCCAATTCACATCACACCCATGAACCCACACACTCTCGACTAGAGATGTTAAACGGGGTCGGTAACGGGCGGGGCTAACCGGGTTTTCGGGGTTAGGGCTTTAGTATCTATGGTCCGTTTAACACGGGCTTTTTTTCAGAATCTACCGGGTCGGCGGGCTTTAAACGGGGCAGGATATTTATTTATTTATTATTATTATTAATTTTTAAGAATGGATGAAGTATAAGAATTAGTAGTCCAATTAAAATCTATTTCTTCCATGATCCATCGCAACAAAAAACCGGACGGGACGGCCGTAGACACGCCCACTGACGTCCGGCCCTTCTTCATCTATTTTCCTCTTCAATCGCCAAACCCTCTTCATCCATTTTCCTCTTCAATCGCCATTTCTCTTCCTCCATTTTCCTCTTCAATCGGCCGCTTCCCGACACAAAGCCACCTGTCGCCACTCGCCGCCACCCGCTCTCTTCATCCATTTTCCTCTTCAATCAATATGACTCTTCATCCATTTTCCTCTTCAATCGGCCTCTATCTTCCTTCATTTTCCTCTTCAATCGGCTGCTCTCCACGACACCAGGCCACCCGCTCTCCAAGACACCAGCCCACCCGTCGCCACTCGCCAGCCCACCCGCTCTCCACGACATTAATTGGCCACCCGTCGATCGTCGCCACTCATTTCGGCCCAACCCTTGCTTCGTTCTTCCTCACGCCTCTGGTAAAGTTACTCTCCCCCATTTTGTTTAACGCAAGAATCAAAATTTGTTATATTGAATTTGTGTACATCCAATATTGGGGAAAACAAGAGCACATGCATTGCTTTGTTTATTTCATTTCATCTCAGATTCCAATACAATGTGAGAGACATTAAGATTTTGGTTAATGTAGCAGTAGCTAAAAGCTTGATTTTATGAATGCTTTGGTGAAGAAAATAATTTCATTTGCAAGTGTAGCTAGGTTATTGGAATTTGATTAAAGTTGATTAAATAGGGAAAATGAGTTAGAGACGTTGATTAGGATGAAAGAAGGGGAAAGAACTACTGAAGGTGAAGATAAAGGGCATGATGATATGTTCATGGATAGATTTTCTAAGTTTATGGAGAATTAGAATGGAGTTGAATTCCAAATCCAAGAATCTATATCGTTGAATGCTGCCAATGCTACATTGTCAAAACAAGAGCAGATGCATTGCTTTGTTTATTTCATTTCATCTCAGAAATACATCCAATATTGGGGAAAACAAGAGCAGATGCATTGCTTTGTTTATTTCATTTCATCTCAGAAATACAATGTTGAAATATAAATACAATATTGGGGAAAACAAGAGCAGATGCATTGCTCTGTTTATTTCATTTTGGGGATGCAATTGATATTATGGATATTATGTACATAGGTGACTGTTTTATTTAATCAAAGAGTCACTTTAGTTTTATAATGACCCAATGTATGTGTGTAATTGCAGTTTTTCATTTTGGGGATTAAATGGATTTTGAAAGTCAAGCTCAAGAATCGATGATGATGTAGAGATCTTGGATTCAACTCCCCACGAGAGGCTCTTGTCAATTGAAAAAGATGCAAAGAAAGCAAGAGTCACCACTTCTGAAGCTTGGAATTATTTTGTTAAACTCGATAATGGCAAGGTAAAATGCACTAAGTGTAATACTCAATATGTTTGGAATGGTTCAAATTATGGGACTTCTACTCTTACCCGTCATTTGAAAAATTGCTTGAAAAGTGCAAAAAGATGGAAATGTTGGTTTGATGTTAGATGGTGAAGGGAAATTAAGATCTAGGAAAATTGATCATAATCATGTCGTGAATTGATTAGTAAGATTATTGTTTCACATGATCTTCCACTCTCCTTTGTTGGTTACAAATGGGTTGGGAATTCTTTCAAGTATTTGAATCTCGAATACAAATGTTATGGTAGATTAATGGCCTACTCTTGATGTGTTGAAGTTGTATAATCTTGAAAATGATAAATTGAAACGTTTGATGATTGATTGTTATGGGAGAATTTGTTTAACCGATTGTTGGACCGCTTGTATGCGGGTGTGGGTTTCATAAGTTTGACAAACTCACTTTGTAGATCGTGATTGGAAGTTGAACAAAGAAGATACTTAATTTCGTAGATTGGAGCCTCCACATCTTTGGATTTGTATTGGCAAATAAAGTGTTTGATTGTTTGAAAGAATGGGGAATTGAGAAAAATGTGTTTTCTCTTACTTTGGATAATGCTTCTGCCAATGATAATATGCAAGATACCTTGAAACAAATGCTTTGTTTACAAAAACGATCTTTTATCCAATGGTGAGTTTTTTCATGTGAGATGTTGTGCTCACATTTTAAATCTTATCGTTAAAGAAGGCTTGAAAGTAGGCGATGATGCTTTGAAAAAGATCAGACAAAGTGTTAAGTATGTCAAGAGTTCGGAAGCAAGAATGAAAAGCTTTAATGATTGTGTGATTCAAGTTGGTGGAATTGATACTAAAATTGGTTTACGCATGGATGTAAGCACTAGATGGAATTCTACTTACATTATGCTTGAAAGTGCACTTAGATATAAGCGTGCTTTTGGTTTGCTTCAATTGAATGATCGAGGGTTTACGTTTGCTCCAACGAATGAAGAGTGGGGAGAGGCGGACAAAAATGTGTGGGTTCTTGCGTCCATTCTTTGTGATCACAAATTTGATTTCTGGTTCTTCTTATCCCACATCCAACTTGTATTTTATGCAAGTATATAAGATAGAGTGTTTCTTGAAATCAAATTTGGTGAGTGAAGACGAAGTCATTAAGGATATGGCTACGAGAATGCAAGCAAAATTTGAAAAGTATTGGACTGACTATAGTGTTGTGCTTGCATTTGGGGTCATGCTTGACCCTCGAGGAAAAACTAGGAATGGTCAAGTATTATTACTCTCAACTTGATCGTGATATCGGCTCAAGTAAAGGTTGATCATATAAAAGTAAATTGCAAGCACTTTTTAGTGATTATGTGAAAGCGGGGCCTTTGAATGAACCAAGTGGAAGTTCTCTTGAAAGCTCTTCAAATTTATCAAATTGGACTACATCAACACTTGGTGGAATGGAAAAAAAGAAAGTGGTTGTTTTTTTATGTAAGTCTTTTATATATTGTTTTTTCTTCATATATTATTTATTTATTGTTCTTAATTGCATGTTTCACTTATTAATTTGTATTATTTTATTAAGGTTATGGAAGACGGCAAAAGTAAAACAAGTGATATCCAAATTACAAAGTCCTGAATCGGATCGGTATTTGGATGATCCGCCTCTTGAATTGAAATTCTATCCAAATTTGAATGTGTTGGAGCATTGGAAAATTAATAAACACCGATATCCAACATTATCAATTATGGCTTGTGATATTCTTAGCATCCCAATCACCACCGCCGCGACACGAATCCGCTTTTAGCATTGGGGCTCGTGTTTTTCAACAAGTATAGGAGTAGACTTCTTGGGCATCACGTGAAAGCCCTTATTTGTACTCGTAGTTGGCTACAAGGATTTGATGTTGGTAATGTTCTAATTATTTCATATATATATATTTCGTTTTCATATAATTAAATAAACGTGTTTATTAGTAACTAAATGTTTTTATGCATGTTTTTAGAAGAAGAAGATGATGAGTTGGAAGTTGATGATGATGAGTCTTTTTGTCAAGGAAGGATCGAATGATGAAGAGTGATGATGAGTTGGAAGTTGGAAGGGTCGAATGATGAGTCTTTTGTTTTTTGTACATGTAAAAAAGCCCGCATCTTATGCAACTTTAAACTTTTAATTTGTTTGTTAGACTTTCAATTTGTATGATTTTATGCTTTTGACTTATTTTGTTCTATAATATCTATTGGACTTATTTATGGTTAGAGTTAAGTACTTAAGTTGTGAACTTGTGATAGTTGTAATATATTTAATATGAATTTGGATTGTATTTTAAATAAAAAGCGATTGTGGGCCCGCCCGTTTAGCCCGAGGCCCGCATTAGGGTTAGGGTTAGGTTCTGTTTCTTAATGGCGGATTTAAAGTGAACAGCTAAGGCCCTAACCCGTTTAGGCCCGTGGCCATTGAGAGATGACCCTAATGGGTTAGGGCTGACCCGTTTAACATCTCTACTCTCGACAGAAGGCCTAATTTTCCATCTATAAGATTATGTTCGTTTTGGGCTTATAATGGGCGTAAAAATCCTGAACTTTAAAATTCTTGATTTTTAAAATCCTATTCAAAAAGTTAAGTATATATTTATTTGAATTTTATAGGATAAAATTGTGTAGGATGGAGAAAAAATTAATTAATTTGTATTATTATATTATTATTATAATGATTAAATGAATGATATTTTAAAAATTGTGTAAAAATGAGGGGAGTGTAGGGTGCAGTAGTAATATTAGAGGTGAATGTTGTAGAATTTCAAAATACTTTGTTTGAGTATTGAAGAAAAGGGTATTTAGAATTGTATAGTTAAACTCCATCCGTGATAGTCGCAAAACGAACATACCCTGAAGCAGCGCCGTAGCCCAGCTATCATTTACATCACTTCTCTCTCTTCAATCTGGACTCAAGAAGTTTCAGATATTCTCCATCCTCGCTTCCTCCCCTCTCTTCAGTTTCCAATTCAAATAAAATTTTTCCAATCATAAATCTCAAAAAATGTCTCATCCATATATCTGAGTTTTAGCTTCTACACCCCAAAATCTTCAAATATAAAACTCACAATATTCCTTGAGATATCTTGATATTGAAGATGATTTTCAGGTAAAGCTAAGCACATCTTATAGGAATATATTGTTACTTTCCTTATTTACATTTGAAATCGACTGGAATAATATTTGGGTGTCGTTTGATCTGTTAAAAAATGACATCTCCTTTAGGATACACAAAACTCTTGGATGTAACTGAGCTCCAAACATTTTATCATTAAATAATAATCTATTCCTCAGAACTGAAGTTTAGATTATCGTTTGCCTGGATCTGTTTATATTTTTTAAGCTGAGAAGATCCAGCTGGTCGTATTATTATATGACAGTAAGAAGATGACAGACACTTTGTACCACATAATAATACATGGAAAATCATCTCAAAATGTTAAAATGACAGAGAAAAACTTAATAGTTACTTTGACACGATTCTTCGTTTTTATTCAAGTGTAGTTCAACTTTGGCACACACATACTGGAATTCTGCGGAAGAAGGAAACAAAATTTTGTCACTGAAATGTATGAAATAAACTAATTTAGAAATAAAAATGAAATCTATACAGGGTAATAATCAAGCTAAATTCAACATATTGAAGTATGTTGTATGCACCCATATCAAGCCAAATTCTTTTGGTGGCATGAAGTATGCACCCATATTTATAGCAATTAAAGGAATTTGAACGGTCTACTATTGCATATTTAAATTTCAAATTTTAAAAATGTACAGAAACAATAAACATGAGTGTTAACGTAATTATCACGAGCTATTATTGCACTGTGTACAGAAAGCTTTGAACAAAATAAAAAATATTTTCATACGCGCATTTCAGAGCGTGAACAATACGGTTGCACCAAATAGCGCGTTACTGTTCACTTGCATCTTCCAAATTCAACAGTTACTTCTGTTTTTATATATTTATAAATAGATTTGAATTTATTAGGCAAAATAAAATAAAAAAATTACAACATTTATCTCATGCTTGCCTCAAAATTCGAGAGCATGCTTTGTTTTTCATGATTACTTGCAACCTGTAGGAAATAATATATTTCTTTAATACTAAAATATTAGAGCAGAATTTCACTCTGTGATTTTATTTACTCTTATATATAATATATTATATGTATAGCTATAGAAAGACAGTGACATGATATAACAGTCATAGTACTATCTACTATATAGCCTATTGAAAAGTATGCATTGAGACAATCAACAATCGATCATTTTAATATTTAAAATAACAAACAATAATGACCATAATTCTTTTTTGCGGAAACTTCCTCCCAACTACTTCTTTAGCACGTGAAACGTACGACTTCTCCAGAGAGCGAGTACATCACACGTTGACAGATTGGTGTGCTTTTAATTGTCCAGCAACTGCTGTTGTTATATAGTTATAGATTGCTTATAAACTTGGTATTTTTATATTTTATATTTTAAATTTTAAATGTGTATTTATTTAACACCTACTTTCAAATATGGAGCATAGAGATAATTAATTACCTTTTACATATTATGGTTGAGTTATTTTAGGGTATAGGATTGCTTCTTTTTTTTTAATCCATACTCAGATATTCTGTTTGTTTTCAACGCATTTTTTAAAATTATCACTTTTTTTTACGTTTTTTTTACGTTTGAAAAAAAAAAATAGTAATTATAAGATTTGCCAGTCCAACAGCATGAGAAAAGAGTTGTTTATTAATATTTTATGTGATAAAGTTGTGATAAAAAAAAAAAACTGCATGATCACGAGGTTAGACGCATAATTTAATCAACAGGGTTTGTCAAAAACAAAACAAAACTGCATGATCACGAGGTTAGAAGCATAATTTAATTATGGGTTCGGCCCAAAGTTTTCGTGCAAGGCCCATATGAAAAGCCCATCTACCCCTTCAATCCACACACAAAAATGAGCGCAACAAACAACGCCTGTTTAGGGCATGAATGAATTGATCACAGTGCGCGATCGTACTTGAAGGTAAGTCATAGTAATTTCCTTATCTTGTTTTTAATTTCCGGCTGCTAGAATTTTTTTTCCGGCGGAGTGCGCCGGAAAAATGACTACAGATTCTTTTTCATGGTATGTAAATTTTGACGTCTTTCTCTTTGACCCAGTTCTTTGTATGTGAAAAGTTGAGATGGATGAAGTTTTGGATTGCAAACAGAGCACTACTGGGAAATATGTGATTAGTACTTAATAATGTGTTCTTGTAAATTAGAGAAGTCTCGTAAATTGTATACTGTTCATTGTTGGTTCTAGAGCTAGGACACCTGATGTGAAACTTTGTCGTGAAAGAAATTTAAAATGTTATGTAGAGTTTGGATGCATCGAAATGTATGTATTTGAAATGAAAGGAAATCCACCGGGCAGTTGTGGTTTTTGAATTATCCAAAATTCCTTAAAATTAGTTCAAAATTAGAGTGATGCTAGAGAATGAATTTCTAGTTCTACTAAGGACTTTGAAATGTATTCCCAAAAATTTCAACTCCAATCACAAAGATTTGCTTAATAGATGTCTTTTGAATGTGCATCATGCCCTTAGAGTAGTGTTTAGTAGTTCGGGACCTAATAAGAACCATGGGATTGATTACAACGTAGTTGTCGTAGTTGAACACTGCAAAGAAATATCAGGTACATTTTATCATTTTAAGAACAATTATAGCTGACATATTCATCCGCTGAACTCTAAATGAAGTTGCTTTCCTTGTTATTTTGATTTTGACCTCCAGTGTGATTGTTGTGGATATGTTATTAATGAACAATAAGCTGAAGTTAGCATTAAGATATAAATATAATAGACCCTGATCAAATTTTTGTATGTTAGCCTGTTAGGTGAGTTATCGGCCTGGCCCATTTACCATTTTAGGATGCAAGGAGTTAGTAATTTACGAGTTCTGATTTTTCTTGCAAGTGACAGTAATGTGAGGTTTACCTGTAGATGAAAAAGTAGCTTTAATAACTGTTTGCGTTGATCATCTTGGGGGATGGGGGATGATATGCTCAGTATTACAGGGAGAATTACCAAATTAATAAATTTCATATGTAAGTAATTCGGAATTTAAGATGTTTCACATTGGAAGGTCTGGTGCCATGACATTCCTTGTGAAAAGTCAAATAAGCGAAAATGAGAAATTTATCCTGTTGAGGAAATTTTCTGATTATATGGCTTCTGTATGTGCATTGTGTCTTTGGTAATTGGTAGTAGTGTAATCGATGATCAATTGAGTTCTGTTAAAACCATTTGATTACAATGTATTTATCTTAGTACATCTAAAGAAATACTTGATGTATTCACTATTCTGAAAACTCTTAAAGTTGACTATTTTGAAGTAATTATGCATTTTACTCGGTAAATGAAACCTGCTACAGTACAGTATTACATGCCCAAGACTTAGCAGTCATTCATTAATCCACAATGCTGAGGATCAAGCTGTTGCATTTAAGCAATGGGCATTTCTTACTTTCGTAGATTAATTTGTGAACTAACTCAATCATTTTGATATATATGACTTTTCAATCTTATTTTTTATATTGAATAGTTTGGTTTTATAGGGCATGATAGTTAGTTCTTCACAAGATCTGATTTTCTTGTAAAATTGTAGTTACTGATTGTGTATAAAAGATTACCTGCCTGCTAGTATATGCACAGATTGATGAGCATAAAGAGTATAAATCAATGTACTATAGCTCAATAATTTTCTTGATGTTTCATCATTAGATGAGGAGAATCTTTGCTATTATACTTATTTCTTTATGGAAAGTTTCACAGGAGTTGTCCATATCTGTATTTATTGAGTTCATATATTATATAACATGATTTATGTAGATCATTATAATTTAAATTACAGCTATAAAGACATGTCAACTTCTCTGGTGAAACCGTTAAGGAGCACTGCCACCTTCAAGGAGGTCATTGGAGTGGTGGGTCGCCGAACATTTGCAGCTGGTGGAGGTAAATCAAAGAAAGGCAAAGGCGGCGGAGATGGTCCACAAGCATCATTACTGACGAAAGAAGTAAAATCCACCACAGTATTTGGTGGGAATATTCTTAAAGATGGGCAAGACCCAAAGATCCTGCCCGATTCTGAGTACCCGGATTGGTTGTGGCACTTGCTGGATAAACACAAGTCACTTAGTGAGCTAAGGAGGAAAGACGTTAAAACTCTTCCATATGAGGATCTGAAGCGGTTTGTGAAGCTGGACAACCGAGCAAGAATCAAGGAGAATAATTCTATAAAGGCCAAAAATTAATAGAAACTATGAACGTAGGAGATAGTGTCTGTGTTGAACGTTGTGTTTCTCGTTTATGCTGTTGATTACTTGTTTCAGAACTGTAGAAGTGAGGGTAGTTCTGCAAATTTAGTTCCCCATTCTTGAATCTGGAGCTGGCGTTGTTGTTAAACTATGAGGACAGCTTTTGAAATGGTTCATTTTGCCTTCACTTGTTAGGTCGCTTCTCTTTCTAAAATGGAGATTTGGAATTTGAAATAACAGTTTTTTATGCTTTTCATTATTGAAATTCCTACGTCTGTATGCTTTTATTTTAAAAATAAAATAAAATTCCCAGGTTTGTATGTTCGATTCAGCCTGCTGTTGTTCAACTATAAGAGTAATGTTTTGGGTTTTTGATTTTTTTTATGGTCAAATCAATGATATTTTTTAATTATGATGATCTATTATTTTATTATTGGATGATGATAAAATTCTGGATGGGGAGGAAAAAAAGGTGGATGGGGAAAATGTAAGAATGAATATGTGATAATTTTTAGGATATAAATTATTTTGGGTTGGATGTAGTAGGATGGATAAATTCGAAAGTTTTTATGTCGAAATCAATATTTTTTAATTATTTGATTAATTTAATTATTTTATTACACAATTGAAAATATTAGTATGATAATGACGTTGATTCGTTTATGAAAGAAAAATTTTGCAACCTGGAGTGGAATGAATGACTTCACAGTAGGAGAGCTTTGAATAAGGTGGTGGCTCCAATGGAATGTTCTTCGGGAAAATAAAAGTATTTTTCCCCTCTTTTAGAGAAGTTGTCACACATTTTTAGCATTACTCTTAGGGACAAAAGTAGTGATAACCCTCTGATAATTTTAGAATACAAAAAAATATATAATAGGCCGCCGTGAATGTGTATTTGAATGAAGAAAAATGAACCAAGATGTGAAAAGTCGCCGAAAAGGTGGAAGAGGAAGGGGGCGGATCTGTGTTGTGGCGACGACAGCGGTGGTTGAAGACGACAGTTGGGTGACCTATGGTGGCTGAAAACAAACACCACGTAATTGACATCGAAGTTAAAGTGTTGCATTTTATTAATTTAATTATCAATTAGAAGAATATACACAATTGAAAATAGTGATTCAGGTTGATTCGTTGCAATCGCTGGTATTCCCGAGTTCACTCAAGAAATTGGCCTTAGCATTTTGCAACCTGGAGTGGAATGAATGACTTCACAGTATTTGGTTCGCTGCCTCATTTTGAAGCTTTGAAGTTAAGGTTTTCAGGTGGTGGCTCCAACTGGAATCTTGTCGAGGGGGAATTTCTTCGGAAAAGTTACTCATAAGTACTATTTTTCCCCCTCTATTACTTGCCACACATTTTTAGTATTACTCTTAGGGACAATTATGCCCTGCTCACATTATAACCCTCTCGGTACTCTCCCTTATTCACACATATTGGCACACAAAAAAAACCCTCCTCCCTCAATCTTCCGCCGCCGCCCCCCCCCCCCCCGCGCGCACCACCCCCACCGGCAATGGAGGCGAAAACCCACCCCCGGAACCAAACGGCCGCCATCATTTCCCCCCAAGTCGCCGCCCTAATACCGAGGTGGGGAAGAGGAAGGGGGGCGGATCTGTGTTGTGGCGACGACAGCGGTGGTTGAAGACGACAGTTGGGTGTCCAATATGGTGGTGGCGAAGGTGGAAACAAATACGTGGGTGGACGGGGCGGATCTCGAAGGCTACAGCACGGATCTAGGGCTTTGGCCCCTTGTGGGCGGCGGCGGTACGCGATTGATTTTTTGCATTTTAGTTTCCTCAATTTTCTGATTTTTTACATTTTAGTTTCCTCAATTTTCTGGGTTTTTTTGTTTATGTGTTATTATTGAATGAGCAGGGATATGGAGTAGCAGATTAGGACGAAAAGCGATGGCCTCCATGGCTGAAACCTTTATTGAAAGAGTATTTCTTCGTTCAATGCAGTTTTCACGCGGATTCCCACAAGAGCGAATGCAACATGTACTGTTTGGACTGTGTGAACGACCCTCTCTGTGCACTCTGTTTGTCGCATCACAAAGACCACCGCGCAATTCAGGTTCGTTGTTATCAAATTTGACCCACCGATTGATGCTAATTGAAGTACGAAATGGGTGTTTAATTTTTGGGCTTGGTATGCAGATAAATATGTCATCTTACCATGATGTGATCAGAGTTTCCGAAATTCAAAAGTATTTGGATATAAGTATGTAATCAACAACGCTAAGGTGGATGTTGGATTGCAATAGTACTGATTGTTTTGTCTTGGAGGGAATGTGTTTGTGCTTCTTTATGTAAATTTTGTTTGTTTAGGAAGATTTATAATCAAGAAGCTTGTAGTGATCTCAATATATAGTATTATAGTTCATATAGTTTGTAAATCTTCTAGGGTGTTTATGTATTTTCTGGTTTTTGTTGTGTTTGGCATCTTGGATGTATAATTTCAGTTGTATATTACTTAAGCTATGAATTGTACACATTCAGGCTCTACGTAGTCCGTTAACAACCATAGTAATGCCTCATGCCTCACCCTCACCTTGGAACCATCTTATGCATAATCATATAATTTTCAGATTTATGTTGATTAATTTTTTCATATTTTATTTGGATTTTTTTAATTTTATATTGCGCGTGCAATTTATATTGTTGGTGTTTGTATTTTTTATTGTCTGTGTGCAATTTTATTTCGGGTGTGTGCAGAATTATTTGTTATGGATAAAAAATATCTATCCAATATGTCAATGCTAAGAAGATAAATTTTTGCATCTCCGCCTCAATCATTGCCGTTGAACAAACTTTTTTGGAGGCTACACTTTTGCAACGGATCGGGTGTGATTGATTGGGTAAGAGCCCAAAAAAATTTTAATTAAAAATAATAGATGATTAAAAAATGTGGGGTGTGCAAAATTTTTTTTTAGGTAAGTTTGAGGAAAAGAATAATTTTAAATAAAATAATTTTAAGTTTCAAACTTAGAATTTCTAAGATTTGATGATTAAAAAAATTGGTTTGTTGTAATTGTAATTTTTTATGGGTATGCACAATTTTTTTTTAATTAAAATATAAATTTTTATAATAAATATAGTTTATTTGAATTTTTTTAATTATTAAAAATAATAGATGATTAAAAAAATAATTTTAATTTTAAAAATGACATGATTAAAAAAAAAAAAAAATAGGTGTGCATAATTTTTAAATAAAATGAATGATTTTTGGTTAATACTAAAAAAATTAATTAAATAAAATTATAAAAAAATAAAAAAATTAGTAAATTTTCAAATTTGAAATATGTAAATTTTTTTACTAATATTTTATTTCTGAATTTTTTTTTAATAAAATGACAGATAAGTAAAAAAATCAATAAAATTTAAAATCTAAAATATGCATATTATTTATATATGAAAAGATTTTTTTAGATATTTTGGAATTTTTTTTTTTCAATTTTAAAAGCAGATAAATTCAATAAAATTTAAAATCTAAAAAAATTTAATACATAAAGTAATTTAGATAAGTAAAGATGACTTTAGAGTAAGATTTATAAATGATCTTTATAAACATAAGAGTAATTGCTCATTTCTTACCCTAACGTTTATGCAAATATGTATGTCCAATTTGGTTTGGTGGAATGCGGACAACACTCATCTCCCAGTTCTGGAGAAGCTTGTTCTTGAACATTTGAAGGAGTTGGTTGAAATCCCTTCAGGTATCGGAGATTTACAAAAATTCGAACTTATATGTTTGATTAATTGCAGTGTTTCTGCTGTTTTATCTGCAGTCAAAATACTGGAGGAACAAGAGAGCTTGTGGAATCAACATCTCCGAGTTGAAGTTGATTTTCTGTATAATAAATTGAATTTAGGGGAATTCATGGAACAAATGGAAGCAGAGGGCTTATCAGGCACCAATTTTAAAATTGAATGCCGGTTTTTACCATTTTTTGCATCTCTTTGCATGCTCCAATTTATTTTGTAATGATTTGGTTAGTTTGACATTTTTATAGGCTAAATTGCGAAAAAAATCCCTACATTTTCTTACAACATAAATTTTTAGATTTTGATAAATAAAACATAACTTTAATATTTCTATGTTAATATAGCTTGCGGGCTAATCTCCTCCTCATGAATGATGTGAAGTTTAATCTTAAAATTTTATCTCCTATGAGTTTCATTTACGCATGTGAAACAATGTCGTTTTATATTTTAAAAAGTTAGACAATGTTGTTTTATATTTTAAAAAGTTAGACGTGATGTTATTAATGAGCGGTCAACAAGCTATATTCGCAAAAGAGTTTTAAAGTTAAGTTTTATTTATTAAAATTGAAAAGTTAAAATTAAACTGCAAAAAAAAATAAAAAATTGTAATTTTATTCGTAATTAAGCCCCATTTCATATGTATGTGTTGCTTCTTTTGAAGCACGAATGATATTGTTCCAAGCGTTTAACATTGTTCTACATTTATTAATTTTAATCTGTTTTTACCTCAAATTTTATTTTCAAGGCACACTTATATGAACCGAACATAATTTGGACATCGACTCCATACTTTGATAAAAATGAATATTGATTTGTACTAAATTGTGGAATGGGTGGACCAAATCAGGCAGTAAATGCTGTTACCTCTGGTCTTTTCTTTGCTCTGGTTCAAGGGGGAATTTTCCAGGTGATTCTCTAGCAATCAAACTTATATATCCTTCTCAAATTGTCCCTCTACATTCATCTCCATAGTCCTGCTTAATACATACTGTGAATATAAAGATGCTCCAAACATAATCTCTTTTAATCGGTATCCAAAAATTGATTACTGTGCTTTAGTCATTTAATATGGAGCTCCCCCCTTTTCATGAATCATGATTCAAATTAGGCACTACGAATTTGTTTTTTCTGGTAACACCCCAAAATTTCAAGTTATTTTAAAGATTAAAATTTTAGTTCTTATCTATAAAATATTTCAGGTGTTTTTAATAAAATTTGTAGGTAAATATAAATACTATATTTACACGTATTTCTTTTTAAAATTTTATACCCAAATATTTCAAAGTTTATCTTGAATAAAGTTTAAGTTTGAAGCATTCAAAACCTATACGTGGATTTTACGCAATTCATTATCCCAAATATTTCAATAAAATATATTTTAAAAATACATTATTATTAAAATTTAAACCCTATTAAATTTCCCACAAGTCTCAATTATTGTTTACTGCAAATTTTAAAAAGAGAATTTAAAAAAATATATTTTGAAATTAAAATCACGTCTTCAAAAGTGGAGTACTGCAACTCCACATCCCTTTATTTTCTCAACCATAAACTCTCTCCAATCACTTTTATATATATGCTTCTGTTTATATAAACCCAAAATCTTATTGCAACGAATTTATTTAAAATAAAAATTCAAGCTTTGACTTTGTGTTCCCATGTAAAAATCCATGTACGTATCTATTTAGTTTAATAAAGCAAAATTTTGATCTGCAACCATCCGATTATTGTTTAAAAATTCGGCCATCTCTTTTTATTATTATCATCTTTATAATTATAACTCCATTTATTTAATTAGATTTTGTAAATGATATATTTAAAATTTTACCTTTATCTACAAGAATTAAATTTCAAGATTTTATGATACATTCAAATCTCAATCCCACTAGAAAATATATTTTTCTTCCCTATAAATAGAGGTCTCTCTTTGTGAAATCAAAACACACATAAAAATATTTTTCATATTTTTTAAAGTCTCCAGTTTATTTCTTAAAGCCTCCGTTCTTATAATTCTACATCAATGATGGTTAAAGTTTTTTCGTTGCATGCATTTGCATCATCGACATGAATTTAAGGTGTGATTTACTTTGTCTTTACTGAATATTTTGTATGAATAATTTGTTTATCTGCGCATGACATGGTTTGAAAGAATAATAAATATGATAAGAAAATTTATACAAGGCATGCATAAGACACGAACTAGGGACTGACAAGAGGTCTTTGATGGGGACCCAGTGGGATTGACAAGAGATCCTTGGGAAAACCGTGTAACCTAAATTAAATTAAAGAGCATGATGAAAAGTTTATACATATTATTTGTGATTGACATGAATTGTTTATGGCTATTCATTTTGTTTATACTTTATATTTAGTTTTGTCAAGGTGACCTCACTGAGCTAGTAGTTTTGCTCATACCATACATTTAACATTTTCCAGACTAAGAAGAAGTGTGGTGGAGGGACGGTGGGGTCGAGCACGGGCGAAATTGTGCCCTCGTTTTCACTTCTTCACGCTGCTCGACTCATGCAATGTTGCTCGACCAAAATTCGGTCGAGCAACTCCAAACTCAGCCAAACTCCCTGTATCAATTAGCCGTGCTCGACCAAAATGGCCGAGCAATGTTGCTCGACTCGTGCAACTCCAAAATAGCGTTTTCTTCCAAATCGCATTTCCAGCACTCCGCCTTATGGACCTGCAAAACCCGAGTAAGTCTGCTCGACTCAAGCAGCCTCTCTTTCTCCATTTTCCCATAAAATCTTCGTTTTCCACCCAATTCCTGCACAAATCAATCACACAAGCTTAGATGAACTTTTCTACCAAATCCAACAATATAATAGTCCAAATCATGCAAGAATCATCACATCTTGCTATGAAATACCATAAAATCTCAAGTAAAATCAGCACTAATCACTTTCCAAAATAATTTAAAACATATTATTATTATAAATATATATAAAATTATATATTTATTTTAATAAAAAATATTATTTTTGCAATTATAAAAAATATTATTTTTAAAAATTTTAAATAAAAAATAAAAAAATTAACAATAATTATATATTAAATATAATTTTATCAATCCAGGGCCTGAAAGATGGTAAATCTATCAATTTAAGGCTTGGAAGATTTTTTCTATCGATTCAAGGTCTGAAAGATAGAAAACTATCAATCCAGGGTCTAAAAATAGAAATTATCAATTCGAGACTTATAAATTTTAAGGCCATGTTTGACACTAAACCCTAAATCCTGAACACTAAACCCTAAACGTTAAACCCTAAACGTTGAACCATGAACCGTAAACCCCCCTGAACCGTAAACCTTGAATCGTAAACCCTAAAAAAAAAAAAAAATAAGAACATGAAATAAGGACATGAAATATATGTGTCAAACATGGTCTTAAATTTTATAAGCCTCAAATTAATAGTTTCTATTTTTCAGGTCGTGGATTGATAGTTTTCTATATTTTAGGTCTTGAATCGATAGAAAAAATATTTCAGACCTTAAATTGATAGATTTACAATATTTCAGGCCCTGGATTGACATTTTTCCTTATTAATAATTCAAAAGTAGATTCACCAATACATATATTTCATTGCTAAATCATATCAATTATAAGCATCAGTGATAAATAATTTATTTCAGTAAATAAGTCGAAATTCAGTCTGATTATACAAAGTAAAAGCATATTTTCCAGTATAATCCCAACACTTTATGAGATGAACACTTAGAATAAATCTTGAGTTGTGTTCTTTGTGCGGAAATCTTGCTTGAGCTTGAGCTTGAGCTTGATAATAATTTCCTTCTTACTATGAAGGTTTGATCTCATATTTATAGATCTTGAAATCAAAGAGCCGTTGGAGAGCAATTTGAATTTCAGGCTATTTTAGGTAGATTTGCAGGCTTGATGTGACGTGCTTCAGGGACGGCATGGCCGAAAGCATGTATGTTTGTCCTTTCTAGTTGTTTGACAGTGCAGCACCGAATCCCGCATTATTAGCTCCGTGCATACGTGTCTCATTCTCATTGGTTAACAAGTACACTTATTCAGTGTTTACTTTACCAACTAAGGTTGACATTCTTAGCATACGATTAACTTTCGTATGATCTGGTGAACCTCCGGTTGTCACCGATATGAGCCGACCGATCGGATAAAACATATCGATCACTGATTGAGTCATCGATCTGAGTTGTCTTAACTCAACTAGCAGACTCTTCTTCATTCTTCTGATGTAGGTCTTCTGGTTTTCTGGTCTTGTTCTTCTGGTTGTCAACTGATCTTCAGCTTCATGTCTTCATCTGATCATCTATCTATCAGACTTGTCTGATCTTCTGATCTTTTGACTTGTCTGATCTTCTCCAAGATTTAACCTATACATATTGAGTTCCCCCTCAATATGTGACCTATCTACTACATCAGTTGTTCTATACAATCATTATTAACTGGTCACCTTAAACTGATATCTAGATCATCAGTCAGCTAACAGGTCTGACTGGTCCTATTACAAGTGTTTTGGAACTTTCATCAAAACTCTAAATTTCCCAACACATATCAAGACAAGGCGTGTTCATGCAAAACATGTCTGTAGCAGTCAGACATTCATCCATCAAAAGCTCATGGATGCTTTCAACAATGGTGTACACATCATTTAGCTCATGGCGAACTTTGCCTCATAACCAATAACATCGAGCATGTTCTTAAGACGGTCATCAGATGATTTAAACATACCTCCAATTGCTTCAATCAGCTCCTTGTTTTCAGTTTGTTCCAAGGACGACGATTTCCTCTTGCCAGACTTGGGTTGAGAAGTAGCTTTGTCAACACTCGGGCTCTCACTCGTTACATCCATGTCACATGACCCTTCTCCATCAGGTATCACGTTGCTTTTTCCAGGTTCAGTTGCAGTCTTTCTTGCCTCATTATCCTCTCTGAAAAGTTTGTTAACTGCATCAATGACATTCTCAGAACATGACCCATTAGCCCTATCGTTCCCAAACACCTCGAGCCAATCTTCGTAGTAGGGCCACGACTTGTATCACATTGATCTAATAGAGGGGTCTTTCTATATGATGATCAATAATGAAATCCAAGTTATTAAGTCTACTTACAAAATAAAAAGGAATCTTGAATGAACTACATAATACACGTACCTTCAATACTTTGGCCCAAACTTCATCCGAGACATCAAGTATCTTTGTGACAGTGTTAAACTCACAACCGGTCTCCCCTAGAGCAGTTTGTAGACAACCATGGTGTTTCTTCCATGTGTTGATCTTTGAGTTAATATGCAGCACATCACAGATATCAGTTCCTGGTAGCCTTAGCATCATCCGCTCCTCAAGCTTTTGGCAGTAGCCTGGTCTAAAATCATTCTCACTTTTCCAGCAACCCCCAGCAACAAGTTCTTTCAACTCTGCCATGAGGATGTCTTCCTCTTTCTCATTCCAACTTCTCCTTGTACCACCCGTCCTTCTAACTCTGTTCGTTGGTCCCATATTGCTTCCAAGACCTTCCATTTTGTCCTAAACACCATGAAAAAATAACAGGAATGACATAAGAAATCTGGACACAATATTAACTCACCCAAAAACCCTTATCATATACGGTCTTGAATTATGAAAATATATACACATTTCCTTTTCATAGAAAAATACCACCAAGACGCAGCAAAACCCAGAAACCCCTCAAGCAGTAATATATCAAGCATCTTAAATCAAGACGAGATTTTGTTTCTTATTGGACAACAGTTAAAAAACCCACAATAGATACATACAAACATTCGTCTACCCTTGAAAAAAGTGTGAAACGCGAGACATGTTTCACAACGAACCAATAAACTCAACAACAAATACCCTAATCAACATGAAATCAATGAAACCCAATTAATATCGAATGTGGATTCATCGGATTGAAGAAATCATAGCATATAAAATCTAACGGTTTAGTAAAACCCTAATCATCCCAAAACGAATAAATAACGCAATGATCAACCCCAAGCCAAGATCGACGATTTAAAATCGAAAGGAAGGATTACACACCTTCACCAATTCTTCGTCACCGCGAAAACGACGATCCAGATGTTGATAGAGGCTTGCGGCTGTTGAAAGGGTTCGAAATGGGTGAGATCGATTTATTTCATTCTGATTTGATTTATATATGTTAGGTTTTCAGAGGTAATTTGGTATTTTTACATTTTATTATATGTTTTGTCGACCCTACCAATCAACATACTAAAATTGACTAAAGTTTTTTAACTAGGTACCAATCGACTTATATGTTTTATAACACCATTTTGTATATTTGGTACCAATCAACTTTGTAGGGATTCTCCATATTAAATTAGTCTTGTGGTTATTTTTGTAGGAATTTGTTCAAGACCTACCAATCGAGCCCTCAGTTTTTTGAAAAAAAAAAAGGAAGTAGGGGATGTCACTTTTTGCATATGAATGAAAACTTGAATATATGTCCATTCAAAATTGTTAAAAAGTAGAAGAGATAATAGATGAGAATTTCTAGTGTGGTGTTGTTGTAAGCATAGTAAAGTTAGTGTACACATACACAAAAAATTAATCTAAAGGAAAGAGACGATTAAACCTTGAAACTACGTACTATGTTTTTCCGCTTTATGTTTTAGAGTAACTTACTCTTAGGTCCAAAATGAACCTAAAAATTACTATTAGGTTTCACCCCATTTTAAATTACTAAGAGGTCTAAAGACACATACTAAAAAGACTCATTTGCCCTTATTTATTATTCTTTTCTTTTCTTTTTCTCTCTCTTCATTTTTTACTTTTTCTTCTTTTTCACTTTTCAACTTTGTCCTTTTTCTCTATTTTTTTTTTCATCAAACTTCATCAATCTTAATTAATTTTTATAATTCTTCAATTTAATTCAATTTGAAATCTGAAATTGGACACCTTTATTTAATTTAATTTAATTTAATTTGAATTATGAAATTGAAATCGATAAGACTAGAGTCATTTAATTTGGTTTTAGATCAAGGAGTTCTGTTTCAGACTCAGTACCATTTTAATGGGGCTTCAGAACTCCTGGAATTTACAATTACAATCTCAAAATTTATATATCCTCATTTTCATTACGACGTGAACATGTTCATCCAAACATGAACATGTTCATCCAAAACACGTGAACATGTTCATCTTCGATTTCAGTTTCTCACCCTCAGAAATTAACAACATCCAGATCTTCATAAAATGCATCTTCAAATCTTAAAAAAACTTCAATATCAACAACTCATATCTTCAAAAAAAATCCAAAATCTTCGTAAAAATCTTCAAATATGTAACTTTCATTACCTCGTTGCTCACCAATCCAGATTTTCCGAACACCACAAATCTAGATAAAAAAAATTCTTACAGATTCCAATAACACAAAAAAATACATGAATATACTAACTAAAATCTAAAACCCAAATTCAAAACCCAGATCCAAAACCCAAATTCAAAATTGGGCTGGAAAAGAGTCACAAATGTTGGAGAAAAAGAAAAAAAGAAAGAAGAGTAGTGCAAAATCCCCAATCCCATCTTTTGGCAATTACAGGTACTCTGGCTCTCTCTTGTTTTCAAGATAATGCTCCATGAAACTGAAAATTGTGAGCAATTGCTGACTAATGTCTACACCTTGTTATGCTGAGTTCTTTCCACAAGGTCTCATTTTTACGCAACACAAACCCACTAATAAAACCCCTCATTACACCCCTGTTTTCAGATGCAGAAGCCACATTGAATCCAAGATTATAAACCCTAGAAACCCACAACAGAGAATTAATGGAGACGACCATAAAAGCGACCATAAAAATCTTCAAATCTGGATGGTGTCAGCGGCGGCGTGGGAAGGTGGCCGCCGGCGCGGCGTCGGGCTGGAGGAAGAGTGGCTTCGGGGGTGGTTTCTGGGTGTGGTAGGCGGGCGGCGAAGCCGTGGGGGAGGGGGGCCGCGGCGGCGGCAAAGCCGTGGGGGAGGGAGGCCGCGGCGGCGATGAAACCGTGGGGAGGGAGACCGATTTCTGGGGTTTTTTGGGAGAACGGGTTTGAGAGAGAGAAGAGGAGGAGAAATAAATTTGATTTGTAAAATGAGTGAGTTTGGGTGGGTCGTGGGTAGATAAGGGTATAATGGGTAATGTGGGTGCTAAATTTAGATCTGTAAGTAATTAAAAAAAAAAATTGGACCTAAGAGTAATTTGGGTGTTAGGTTTGGAACTCTCAGTAATTCGTTGTATGTTGAGTTTTATTCAAATCTTAAAATTCAACGGCGGGTAAATGAAAGACAGAAACACGCTTATATAGTCTTGCTACACCTACAACTAAGGCACATGCAAGGGTCCATTAAGAAATAAAAGGCATACGGAAATTAAAAGCAAATAAATGGATTAACTCTTCACTTCTTAATGTCCATTTCAAGAGATGAAAAAAAAACATATTGAACATAAAAAGTGTCCATTTCCTAGTGTAACAAAATGAAGAAGCTGGGGTTACCATTTTTTACATATGAAAAAGTTGGATAATACCTCCATTCAACAGTGTGAACTGTGAAGAACTAGAGGAGATAATGCAAGTAGCTACAATCAAATGATGAGAATTTCAACATAAATAACATTTATACACAAATCAATCTAAACGAAGCAAATACTGTGATGTGGACAAATCTTATGATATACATTTACAGGGTAAATTTACAGAGTTCCAAAACAGTTTTGGTCTCATGGTTTCAAAATTGTTCTTTTTAGAGCAGTTTTGGTCCCAACCGTTAGTCAAATGGATGGAAACCGTTAGTTGACCAAAAAAATTATGGGACAAAATTGAGGGAAGTGATACTAAAATATAATTAATTATATATGTAATCAAAATGAATTCATAAATTACAAATTAATTATAAAATTATATATATGATTTAAATATGACTACAAAATACTAAAAAAATATTTTTGTAAACTAAATAATAACTTATGTAAAATTATTAAAATTAATATATAAATATATATATAATCCATATATAATTTTAAAAATAATGAGTAAACTTTTGTAAATCAAATAATAATATGTAACATCTAAAAATTTTATAAAAATATATATAATATGTATATACTTAATGTAAAATCTAAGAAATTAAAAAAATATATCTATAATCTTTATATAATTAAAAAAAATCAAACCAAATAATATATAGAATTTGAATATAATTTAAAAATACTTTACCATGCACCTGCTTCGCAACTAATATGTATCTTGAGGAAAAATATTTTCATATTGATTTAATAGTATTAGCATTTAAATTTATATTGTATTTTAAATTTTAGTCACATCTCCATGAGAAATTTTGATTTTTAAAGTGCATATTAATTATATTATATTTTCCGCTGCAAATTCTTATAAAATTTATGCTTATTTGGCCTACGAAAAATTTGGATGTGACAATTGTACACGGTCTTATGCATGAGATCATGTTATACGAGTTTTTATCTTTATTTTCATATTAAATGATCGAATTATTGCTAGATCAAATATTCATATGATGCAAAAAAATCCCGATTTCCATTTTATAGTAATAACTAAACTAAAGAAATTCTGCAGCGATTCGAGACAAGCAATCAAAACAATAGAAATGAAGGAAGATCAATAGACAAGATGAATAATAAAATGTGGAGAATGATTCAACTCAATTTTTAAGTCAATTGCCGAAATTTGATTTAAACATCACATATAATAAACTTGTCCAATCATCAACCAATGTCACAAATTGAGATGCGAGTGACCAAACCTAATATTTTTCTTCAGAGGAAGTCATCATACCCACAATATTGACTTCTTATTGATAACTCTTTCTCAAGTCATTTTTAATACATATTCATATTGATTCAAATAACCTGTACTGCAAGTTTGAAAATAAGTTTGATCATGACATTTCTGATTAAATTAGGGCAAAAAATGGAGTCTGAACAACTCCTACATGGCTACATCATATACCGTTCAAGTTCGTCATCAATTAGGTACTGATGTGACTAAAAAAGTGAATTAACTAAGAATTAGACAGATTAAAATGAGTAGAAGAGATAACTTGAAAGAAACATGGCAAACAACAAGCACCAATCATTTTATTGGTAAAATTTCAAGGTTTTGGATTGGAGTATGATCTGCCTTAGCCCTCCAATTGGTGCAACAACCATCAAAATAACCCCTAATATTATGCACACCTGAAAATTTGGAAAGGCGTTTTGAAAGTCGTTTCTACGAAACAAAATAAATCAATAAAGTACGAAAACATGGAGCTAGATATACGTACCCAATTCGCGAACCAAGATAAGCTGAATCGCCTTGGTTTGTAGATGGCAAGCCATATGATGCAGGGAAGCTGCAGAAATATTGTGTTATAAGCAATTCTCTGCTCAAAGTTCTTGAAGAACAATGCAAGCAAGATGGTTATAGTCACTTACAAAGTAGGTGGTAGGTGAGAAAGCAAAGCCTCCGAAAAATCCAAGAAGCGCGTTAAAAAAAGGGAACGTGATGGCAATAAACATTGTAAAAGCTGAAATCAAAGAGTGTTACGTACAAAATTGTAGGGGACAAACTGCAGAACTTTATAAAAAGAACACAGAAATGAACTTGTATGAGACGTGATACGTTTGTTGGTTTTTGTGATACTTTATTTCCAAAAATATCATAAAAAACAATAAAGTATACACCTCATGCAAGACTTTCTGAAAGAAGAAAGGAAGAGGAAGCATGAGGAGAAGGGCAGTTTGCGTACCAACGTAAGTGTTCCTTGTAATAAACCGCAAGTACCAACTTGGCTTGAACTTCAGTTTCCTTATGAGCACAGTTTCAATCATGTCATAGATCGGCATGGCATATAACTGCAAAGTCCAAATCAGACATAAAATTCTGGAAGCTGTTTGTAGAATTTGCAAAAATGTGATTCTGGAAGCTGTTTGTAGAATTTGCAAACACGCAACTAGTATGTTGACAAGAGAAACATTTGGGGACGCACCTGATAACCTCCAATAAGATGAATTACGACAAACATATTAGCCATGGCAACTAGCCATTTGGGCTCGTGTAAGGTGATGAGAATGCTTTCCTTAACTTCATTCCCGAAGATCCAAAATCCAATTAGAGCAACCGGGAAGTAGCAGAAGGCAACTATTATATAAGCAACTACCACTCCCCTCCACATAGGCCCCTTTGAAGGCTTTGTTGGCGTTGAAGGCATAGACGCTTGAATTTCCATCACGACATTGTGGCCACTATACGCAAAAGCAACGGTCCCCAATGCACCAAAGAAGTTCAAAACTACGCCACTTGTAGTTCTTGATTTATAACCGTATTGAACATCCGGTTGTGTGCCTTTAGTTACTGAGGTACCCCATGCAATTGAAGAGTAACTGCAAAGTTAAGTACATTATCTTAGGGGTATTGGAGCCATTTTGGATAAAATCATTAGTTAGGAATGAAGAGAGCAACATTTTATGATAACTGAAAGAATATACCTTACGGACATAACTGCTGCTGCCAAAGACACACCGGAGATAGAATTGAAACTCTGGAGTTGGGAAAGTACAAAGTGAGCAGATACAATGATCATGATGAAATAGGTAAGCTTGATGCTTTTGCAATCTTGGCAAACTAGATCATGAAATTTCTTGAGTGATTGGCCTCCAGTTATCAAGTAAACTATGTTGATTCCAAGTAGGCACAACACCTGCTGAGGGACTACAATCCACAAGCCAAGCTTTTGACCGAAAGCGTGCTGTCCCAGCTCACATGGCAAATGTCGAAACGTTTTCCAGGTACCATTTCATGCATATGAAGCATTTGCCACAAAGTGTAGAGAGTCATTATCCAATAAATGACCAACGCTGTCACTCCAGCTCCCCTGGGAATACAAACACAATATCATTTGAAAATACACTTGAATTGCACGGCGCACCTGGTCATAATTAATGGTATAACATGAAATCTGAATCCAACTGGTCTAAAAGTGAAATATTACCATCCCAGTTCGGACATGGCGTAAGGGAGACCAAGGACTCCAGCTCCAACTATTGCTGTGACATTGTGCACAGATGAAAACCACCATTTGGCCGTTCTTGAAGAAGCCACTGGAAGCCAATCATCTATCGCCCTCTGTTCTGCAGATCGCTCTTCCAACTATAATACGTACGAAGGGTCATATTTTCAAATTTCGTCTAGCAACGAAGTAAGAGCCCAAAAATGAACATGTATAAAACAAACACGAGTTTTAACAGTTTCAGGAGTATTCAGAAGCCAAAAGAGATGGGACAAGTTCCGAATTCATTGAAATATACACACATATGGTCTATGGAATTTGGTACATGATAACATATTAGAAGAGTATGAATCATTTTAACACCCAATAAACACACAAAATCATATGCTACTCGCAGACAAGAGGACTCACATTATTACAGAAGTTGTTCTTGTCATAAATTGGGCCTTCAATTTCCATTAACAATTCAAATAACTGAAGTTTATACTAAGCTTGCAATTTGGAAGAGAAAATGAAGATTGACGAGCTATAGGAAGAAACTCTTTAAGAATCCACCTAAACTTATATGATATCATAACATTCATAGTTTTTAATTAATAATTGACATTTAGTTTTGGTAGTAAGTAGGGAACTTCAAACTATGTTTAACAAATATGAACAGGACAAAAAAAAGAAGCATTTGAAAGTCAAGTTGCCATAAGTTATTGATTTTCAGAGTCATAAAAGTGGTGTCATCAAAGCACATGCAGTTTAGTCTCTCTCTCACTCCCACTTTACGTAGTTATCCCAAAAAAACATTTTGAATATATATTTTATTCTAGTGCTTCAACAATATTATTATTGTAATTATTTATGATATTTGCAAATATTAGGCTGAGATTTTATATTCATAGACTCATAGTCTAATCAAGTATGATATAAACTGCACAAAATGGTACGGAAGGAGCAGCCGAGAAGGCGTTGAAAATTGGGATGACGAAGTGAGAAAGGAGCCTTAATTTATTTTATAAGACACTCTATTGGAAGACCATTTCATGCAGGATGTTTACATAACTCACAAAAGAAAAGAATAACCAAATTTGGATCGTGTTACAAGCATTTTACATCATCTTCAAAAAAAAATTTTTTTTTTCAAATCATTTTGTGCTAGTTATGTCTTAACAATGATAATCTAATGTATATATTCTCAATTTGGTGCATACATATTATATTCGGACCAACAGGCTCGTCCACCACGCTCCTCCACCATCATTTCTTAAAATCGCGCTCGTTTTGTTCCCCAGATTATTCGACCTCACAAATCCTATCGGGATATTCTGAAATTTTTACATGACAAATTGCATCAACTCTTCTTAAGTTGAGTATTAAAGCACTTTATATTTTGTAAAAACCTGATTTGAATGTATTGAAACAAAATGTTTCTACTTAAATAAAGGCATGTTTCTAGTTAATCTTGTTTTGAAACAGTACTAATATTTATAGTTAGATTCGAATCTTTTATATATCAAACACAACATTCTGCTTTTTACAAATTTTGTCAACGCTTATTACTTTCATTATTAAGCAACTTAACTAAATAAATCACTTGTACAAAAGCAAAATGACTCACCAGAGAGTTCTTTTTTTTAGCATGAAAAGGTTGCATAGTCGTGATGAAATGGGGGTTTCTGGTGTTGAATGATATTACTGATTCCTTCTCTGTTTCCCCTGCAAATTTACATACATATTCAGTTTCTTTTAAAAATGTCACATATTGAGAGACAATAATAACGTACTCTTATTAGCTTTGTTTACTGCATCATCACTTGAATCTTCCTTCTCACTTTTCGATTCAATATTGAGAAACTCTTTCTCACAGAATCTCCAATGCTCAAGCTGTGATGATCCGCAAATTGAGGCCATCCAACTTCAAAGCTAATTACACCTTCACAATTTCTGCTAATTTTGATCTTCCATTTTCCTTTACGGCTTTTCAACATGGCCCATTCTGACTTCTCTTCTTTTAGCTTTATGCAGAAAGCTGGTGGAAGCTTCTGCAAACAAATTTATGTAACAAGTATATACGCTTAAATTTGTTCACAGTGTGAAATTGGTGCAAGTGATACGATTCAATAAAAACAAGTAATACTTTTCGGTGAAAATACATACTATTTAGTGAAAATAAAGGAGGCTCGTAAGTGAAAATAGTTGATATTGTTTAGTGAAAATAAATAATACTGCTTAGGGAAGCAAAGGATACTGTTTTCATTTTGAAAATATAAAGCAGCTTAAACAATAAATGCGGGAAAATGGAATTAATATCCGTGAAAGTCGACCCTTCAAGTAACAATAATGTTTTGTATAAAGTGAGATGGGAAAACAATGATTTTGGATCGTCTTACAAGCATCTAACATTGCTTCAACAATCAAGATCAAGTAGTATTGTTTAGTGAAAATAAGATAAAACTATTTAAAAAAATAGCAAATATTGTTCAGTGAAAACAATAAAATACAATTTAGTAAAAACAAGCAATAATGTTCGATGAAACAGTAAAACAGGGGATACTGTTAAAACAAAACCAGTTTCATAGCAGCTATGAACAATTGCTTCAAGATCAAGCAATGAATATGCATACATAAACAAATAAATAAATAAAAATATATATAATATTCAACAACTAAAGGAGATGAAGAGTGCAGACCAGCTTCTTCTGAAAACCAGGGATCATGACCTTGAAAAAGTGCCTTGATATTGCAACTTCTTCCATTTCACCTACAAAATTACTAAGGAGGACAAGAAATGAAGAGCTGAAAGGCCAAATTATGATGATTTATTATATACTAAAATGTTGTAGACCGATTTCCAAAAATAGAAAAACGCCATTGTTGGTAATTATTGCTTTTTTCGGACTTTTAGTGTCTCTTTGGTTTGTGTTCCGCCCATTTTGATGTGGGAGGGCCGTTTCGTCAATTTCTTTTTATTATTTGTGCATTTGAAAATTGAAATTACTATCAAAATATCCATAAATACATGTAACAAGTTTATTGCATTTTTTTTGTATAAATTTTATTAGAAAACACACCTGCCCTCACAATGACTTTTTGGTTCCAAAATCGAAATTTTAAAAAATTTCTTACTTTTGTAAGAAGTAATGTATATATTCTCAAAAGCATATAAATATTTATACATTTAGTCTCATTTTATTAAAATCGCGCTCGTTTTGTTGCCCAAGTGTTATTCGATATGGGACCAAAAGTGTACAAAAAAATTTCAACTCTTCTTAAGTTGAGATTAAAAATATAAGTTTTTGAATGTATTAAACAAAAAATGCTTAAATAAGGCATGTTTGCTAGTTAAAGTAATATTTATAGTTAAAATCTTCATGAAAAAAAAAAAATTTTGACAAATTAACACATTTTATACGGTGGGAGCCAGGATCGTAATTAGGGAAGCAAAATATTTGTTAAGTATAATAACATTTATGTACGCTATTTTTTATTAAATAATATACTAAAACATGTTGAATATTTAAAAATAAATTCAACGTACCACCATGCCTGCTTTTAACTTTTATAATCGAATAGATGTGCTGGTTTGTTGAAAAAGGAAGATGAGAAGTGGTCAAAGGCTTAATGCTATTCTTTTCTTATCTACTTTATTTAGTTAAGTTGGGCTTTTCGGTGAAAATACATAAAGGCCTTCTTAATATCGTAAATAAAAATAGTACAAAAAGCAAAATTGTTTAGTGAAAAACCCTTTAGGGAAAAAAACATTAATGCCTGTATAAAGCATAAATCAAAATCAAATAAATCTATTGTTTAGTTTAAATAATATTATTATTTACAAAAACAAATATTGTTCAGTGAAAACAATAAAATACAATTTTATTTTACACTTATTAAATTATATTGATAAATAGATTTAATAAATAATTCATTTCCATTTCAAGGGCTAAAAGATTTGTTAACAAACCATGAATCTTCATTTAAAAGAAAGCCAAAAGCAATTATGTAACCAAATGTACAGAGTTGGTGAAAGGACAATCATATGATGATTTAATATTTAAACTTGTTCACCGTGAAAAAGTTGATTTTTTTTTTTATTATTTGTGCATTTGATTTACATACTATTTAGTAAAATATAAGTCACAACCCTTTAGTAATATAAGTCACACCCTTATTATTTACAATTTTAAAAACTCTTTTGTTATAATATAAGTCACACCCTTCACTATTTTTTATGAATAATACATATTTGAATATTTTTATAGTAAAAAGTCACACCTTTTTCAATAAAAAAGTCACACAATTTTAGTAATATAAGTCACATAAAATGAAACTATAAAGGCCAAATTTCAAATATAAAAAATGGTTCACACTATTAGCACAAATATTGCACCACTTATCCAAATTTTTTAATTTTAAAGCAAAAATAAAACGTCAAAACTACCCTTTTTGCCATTATGTGTGTAGTATATATTATCTCATATTCTTTTTAAATGTCAATATAATCTTTTACCCAATTGGGATAATTGCTCTTAGATATAATTTTTGAGACATCATCATCAATAGGTACAATTGAATTTATTTATTACTAATAGATTCTATTCTCATTGTGGTTTATCCATTTTAACCTTTGTAACCCCCTATTCATTTCAACTATTTTTAGGGAAATTCTTTAAATTGTTTAAGATTCCTCATCCCTTCCAAAAAAAATAAATAAATATATATTATCACTTTTCTCAAGAAACTATTTCAGTTATTTAGAAGTTCGGCGATTTCAATTATTTATCGACGATCATTTTATTTTTGAACATGTGCAAAATATCATTTAAGTTATTTAAGTTATTCTTTTCATCGACGATCATATCATTTTTAGTGTGCAAAATATTTAATATTGTGTGTATAATATTTATTTTTGTACATGTGCAAAAATATTTATACAATGTGCAATTTATTTATTACGTGTGAAAAATATTTAGTTTTGTGTGTAATTTGTTTTGTACATATTCACAATCCATATGTGCAAAATAATATTGCACATATAAAGAAATTTCAGTGCTAATTTTATTTTGAATAACATAATTTAAGAGATTTATTTTATTTGTAATATTTTTAGTATTTTTATGTACAAAATATTTAATATTGTGTGCAAAATTTTTAGTTTTGCGCATGTGTCAAAAATATTTATATTTTGTGCAATTTATTTTTTACTTGTGAAAAATATTTAGTTTTGTGTGCAATTTTTTTTTTGCACATATTCACAATCCTTGTGTGCAAAATAATATTGCACATATAAAGAAATTTCAGTGTCAATTTTGTTTTGAATAGCACAATTTAAAAGATTTATTTTATTTGTAAATGTGTTTAGTATTTTTATGTGCAAATTTTTTAGTTTTATGCATGTGCAAAAATATTTATACTACGTGCAATTAACTTTTTACTTGTGAAATTTTTTTTAATTTTGTGTGCAATCTTTTTCAGACGCACACGCTTGCTCGTGAAAAGTGCTATATCAATTACCCTCTAGGTAACATATTATATGATGTTAGATTTCTTGCCTTGGTTTTGTAACTTGATATAAGTATTCCATATTTAATAACGATGTTAACTTCTGTGACATGATATATTGATTTGGTCTAATTAGATCAAACTTCTTTAATTTAAGATTATAATTAAATTAAGGGGGGGTGCTTGGTGAATTTTCGGGAATGATAAAAGGAAAAGGAAAGTAACTATACTCATACATCACAAAACTGAGGTATGAGGATTCTTTATTGGGAATCAAAATTATAGTAACATAATTTTAAACACATGAATTTAATTCACATACTTTACCTCCAAATGCTCGCTCCCAACCAAACACCCCAAATATATTTTTATTAATTTATTTCTTACATGTTTGGACTTTAAATTATTTAAATATGACATTAATTGTTGATAAGAACAAAAGAGATATAATCATTTCCTTTATTAACACTTATAAAAAGATTATTTGCAAGTCATTTTTATTACTGGTGGGATGCTTGTAGTTTTTCTAGAAATTGCGGGGTTCAAGTGTTTTGTTTCTTGGGCATGCTAATACTTTTAGCTTACTTGTGATTTCTTGTGTGGATTTAAGACAATCAATTTATAAAAAAAAAAAAAAACAGATTCAAGAATTCCCCCTCCTCGCATAATTATTTTCTGTTTTACTCGTTCATTTTGCAGGAATAATAATTGCTCCATATCACAACTACGGGTGTATTCAATTAGGATTTTATTGGATTTTTTTGGACTTTAAAAAGTCCGTGGATTTAGAAAATTCATAGACTCCATGCAGAGTTTGATTGACTTTTTTTATTGATTTACATGGATTTTCATAGACTTGACAGAATTGTGAAATACACTTTTTTTTATTGATTTACATGGATTTTCATAGACTTCGGCGCTAGAACTACAACACCATCATCCATATCACGTGAATCATAACATAAATCTATAACAATTCTATAACCACACAAATCTTGCTACAAATCATCTTTTTTGTTGCGGTTTTTATTAGTCACAAACAAAGACATGTATATACTAACCTTCACTATGTTTAAAAAAAAATACAACATACTAACCTTCGCTAACGATTACCTGCTATTATTAAATGAATAGAATAATCTAACCCTATCTTAAGAGGAAGAATTCTTGATATCCTTAAATTTGTTTTTTCTTTTTCTTTTTTAATCGATTGTCTAAAATCCACACAATAAATCGCAGGTAAGATGAAAGTATAAGCATCCCCAAGAAACAAAAAACTTGAGCCCCACGATTTCTAGAAAAAACTAGAAGCATGCATATCCTACGGAGAATGCTACATCTACGTACCCACTGGGTAGTCTACCCTCTTATTAAAATAATTCAAAAATAATAAAAAGAAAAGAAACATTAATGATAGTATTATCTTTTCTTAATCTAATTTATTACTCTTAATTAATGCTTCTTGAACAATGCCCCTGTTCAAATGAAATTTCTCGTCTGATTTTTGGCCACTTCCCCTGGTTTCCATCAGCACGAGAAAAGAAATTAAGATTTGGTAGGGAATAAGTATTTAAGAAATTATTTTATTTAAAAATATTTTTAATTATCTTTGATTTTTAATTTAGTTAATCTTTCATCTATCTTTAAAAATAACAAAAAGTTCTTAGCCTTATAAGTTATTTTTAAATTTATGCGGTATGTTTAGACTTTTCAAACTATATGTTTAACTTTATTTCATAAGCTTTTTTATTTTCATTTTGTATATAATTTATATTGACTTCAGAAAATCAGATTATAATTAATTTTAAAAGTAATTTATGTTTTATAATCAATAATTAAATTTAAATATAAAACTAATGAAATTAGCATAATGATTTGAAGAAATTTTAATTTTTACTGATATGATCATAGTGTTTATGGTTTACATACTTGATAGTTTAAATAGTGAATCGAGCTCACAAAAGAGTGAAGTGAGTCAATTCTGATTTTTTTTATTGAAAACTCGGTATCCAACCCAAGGACAAACAATCTTGATTTTTAATTTTATTTTTGCATATTTAATTGCAATCTAAATAAAAGTTAGATAAACATATTAGAATGATATGATAGGGTTGTTATTTACGATTTAGGGATTGATGTTTTGACTAGTGAATTATGTAAGTTTATATGACAAGTGCTTCTTTTTTTAATATTTAATTATAATATAAATAAAATTTAGATAAATATATTAATATGTGTTGGGGAATGAGTGCAAAAAGATCTATCTATTTGTGAATATTTAAATACAAATTTAATTCATTAATTATTACTAGCATGAATTAATCATATATTAATTCAAATAATAATTGCAACAACAAATCATGCATATAAAAAGCCACGTAAAACCTACGATATCGCGGAATCTACGGGGTTTACGTGAACGCATTCTCGGGATGGCAAAGCTTGACTTTGGTCGGACGGACTAACCAAAAGGACTTCCCAAGTATTCCCTTTAGCCCTTGCTCGACAATCCCGTGGAAGGACGATGTGAACAATTAACACAAAAAAAATAAACTTTGTTGCACCACATGTGGATTTGCTAATATTTCCAAAGATAAATGGAAAAGTCTTGGGAATGAACTAATCATCCCCTATTTATAAAGAGGGAGGGTGGTCAAAATTTTAGTGATATTTTCAATGGGAAAAAGACTTTTCTTGGTCACTAAGAAATCTTGAATATATCTCTCCTATATATTTCTTTTTTTTTCCCATAATTAAAATATTCCATTAAAAAAATCCCACATCCTCTAATTATGGATTTTTCGAAAATTTAATGTGCAAGATTCCAAGATTTGGATCTTCTTGAACTTATGAGATATTCTTGTATTTCAAGAAATACATATCTTCCATAATGTCTTTTCAAGAAAATCAAGAAAATCTTTCTTGCCCATTATATTTCTTATTTTTAAAAAAAAATTTCAATATAGATAAGCTAGTGGGAGATTTCTTAAATTTAATGAGATAATCTTTTATTCCAAGAATACATATCTTCATTCCATAACAAAATTCAAAGAAAAAATTTTTCTCCCAACATATCTATAAATTTGAAATATTACTTGGAAAATTAAGCAACAATATTTATTTTATTTTAATTTTTTTTTTTTTGATTATTGGACTATCTGTTGAAGCCAGAACAATCCATGGGCCTTTAGGAGAATTAAGATTGGACCTTCTAATGGATCTTGAATATCTAATATTGAGCCACAATGTAATTCAAGCCTATGTTTAAAAAAAAAAATAAATATTAATTAATTCCACTACATAATTAATATTGACTATCCATCTTAACCCTATATTAAGATCAATATGGATATCCTTAAATTTGTTTTTTATTTTCCCGGTTTAAGATTATCTTGCCCATTAATTAATTATAAGCATCCCCAAGAAACAAAAAAAAATAGCCCCACAATTTCTAGAAAAATTAATATCTTTTGTCCTACATCTACGTACCCACTGGGTTCAACATTATTATCCAAAATAAAAAGAAACTAATTCCATTAAAGATTTAGTATGATCTTTTCTTAATGAATTTATTCCTTAATTAATGCTTCTTGAACAATGCCCCTGTTCAATGAAATTTCTCGTCTGATTTTTTGGCCATTCCTCAGATTAAATCTTAGAAAAGAAATTAAGATTTGTAGGGAATAAATATTTAAGAAAGATAAAAAATATTTTTAATTATCTTTGATTTTTAATTTAGTTAATCCCATCTATCTTTAAAAGCAAAAGTTACCAATCCCACGTGATTTTTAAATTTATGCGGTATGTTTAGACTTTTCAAACTATATGTTTAACTTTATTTCTAATTTTTCCTTTTCATTTTGTATATAAATTTATCCAGAAAATCAGGTAATTATTTAAACGTAATTTATGTTTTATAATCAATAATTAAATTTCTTGGTCAAAACAATGAAATTAGCATAATGATTTAAATTTCAATTTTTTTCCTTGATATGATGGTTGTTCATTTCCATCTAGGTAGTTGAATGGCGACTTTTTAGTTCACAAAAGAGAAGTGAGTTAATTTAATATTTTTTTGATTGGTATCACTAAACTAACTACTGATGACAAACAATCTTGATTTTAATTTTATTTTTGCATATTTATGCAATCTAAATATATGTAACATTCAATCATATTTAAAATGATATGATAAACAATTTATTTCGATTAAATAAGTTGATGTTTTCAATTTGAATTATGTAAGTTTAGTGAAAAGCATATTTTTATAATATAAATAATCCCATAAAATATTAATATGATGGAATGTTAATTTAGAGTGGTATAATAAGGTTTGTGGTTTACAATTTAGAGTTAGATGGATTGATTAGTGAACTGAGACTCACAAGATAATGACATAACTATATACAATATAAATAAAGTATGTGCACCAGGTGCATCGTACAACTCAAAAGCAGTTGTTTTACTTGAAAGGTATTGTTGTTTTCACCAAAAAGTGAAAATACTTGATACTGATAAAAATTGCACCTTGAGTTGCACGGTGCACCTGCTTCAGAGATGCCTACTCTTGTAAGATTTAGATAAAAATGGTGATTTTGAGATATTTTAATTTAGAGCAGTGTGAAAGGATCGTGACTACGATTTAAGGTTCGATGGTTTGATTATTGAACCGAACTCGCATAATACTATTTTAATTAAAATATAAATGAAACTTAGATAAATATAGTAATCTGGAGATTTTTGAATTTAGAGTGCTACAATAGTTTAAGATTTTCAATTTAGAGTTCGATGGTCCGACTAGTGAACGAGTGTCACAAAATAGTAACACCATTATGTTTTTATGCATATCTAATTATAATATTAATACAATTTTCATAAACATAGGAGTAATTATGATGAACTTTAATTTAGAGTTATGCGATAAGGACTCATTGTTTCCGATTCAAGGTTTGAAGGTTCTACTAGAAAACTGGGTCTCACACTGCTTTTGATATTTATATATAATTACAATATAAATAAAGCTTATAAAAATAGTAATTTGAATATATGTATTTTAACTTAGAATGACACAATATGATGTATTATTTACGATATAGGGTTCGATGGTCCAACGGGTGAAACGAGAGTCGCAACAGCAAGATAGTGACACTATTAATCTAATTATTTTACATATCTAATCTAATTATACTAAAAATAAAATAGATAACCATAATAATCAATCTGAATAGATTTTGATTTAGAGTGGTTAGATAAGCAACACTTAGAAATTAGAATAAGATAATGGTATATTTATAATAAATATTTATGAGATATATTTAAGTATATTTTAATTTTTTTAATATATATCCTAAACATTTATATGATTTATTCCCTACACTTAAGTTAGATATATACTCAAATTTTTTACTTTTATTGCTATTTAGGTATATATTTTCTCATTTATTTCTGTAACTAATTGTTTAGATAATGATAGGTCAAAAACTCACATAAGACGGTCTCATACATGAGATATGATTTAAATTAATCTAAATTAATATTTATTATTTTTAAAATGTTAAAATATCATATGCTCAAATTATATTTGTTTCATCATGAGACCGTTTGCACACAAGTGTGCCTCATAATGTAGAATACGTGGTAATGGGTAAAAATGTGGAGATTAAAGTGGAGGGAAGGGATTATCCATTAAATTGCTGCTAAAATAAATTAAATTTAATAAAATAATTATATAAAGTATTTAATTTATTTTTTTAGCGATAATGTATGTAACATTAACTTGATATAAGTAAGAAGCTTCTAATTTTCATTGTAAAAACCAAATGAACGTTTCTAATTAAAGAGTGGGTCTTATGTGCACCCGGGTGCACCGTGCACTCATAGTATATTTTAGAAGCGTGCAACTATACAAAATAGAAACATGTAACTATTCAAAACAAAAGCATACAACCATATTCTCATATTAATAATTGCATTTTTCTATGTAAATAAGTCACATTTTTCAGCATAACAAGTTGCACGTTTCTAAAATGCATTATGAGTGCACGGTGCACCCGGGTGCATACAAGACTTAGCGCTAATTAAAATATAGGAAATCGAATATTTTTTGGGAAGGTATTAATTGCATTGATTTTGGAAAGAGAATCCTATAATTTAGGGCCATTATATGTTTCTTTCTCATTTAATATTCTTTTATTATATTTAGGATTATTTAATTATGTGGGTAATCTACCCAGGGTAGATTAAGTTTTTTCCTATCCTTACTTATTCAACATAAGTGCTACCAGTAATAAAAAAATGACTTGCAAATAATCTGGCCGGATAAAGGAAATGATAATGATGACGCCTCTTTTGGACTTATCAACACAGTTAATGTCATACCATGTAAGAAATAAATTAATAAAATATCTTAACTTGATTTAACAATCTTAAATTAAAGAAGTTTGATCTAATTTAGAGTCCAAATAAATAAAGAATAGAGAGAATAGGTGGTAAAAACACGACTTATTTTTACTACTAATTATATTTAAAGGATCGAACTTTCATCCTTTACAGAATAAATGTATTGAATTTCAATATTATTATAAAGAAAGAAGTTCGGACAAATTAATAGATAAATTAGTAGGATATCATATGTAAATTATTTTTCTTATGAATTAGTTCAATGTCCTTTTTTTTTATAACAATTGAAAATTTCAATACCCACACAGCAAAGGTCGAAAATTCGATTCTCAAATTTCAATTGTGGCAAACACAAATCCTATATTTGCAATTTCACTATAAGAAAATAATAAATTGCGTATGAATTTTTTAAAATTGCTACATAATTTTTCAATATAAATAATTCGGTCCTTAATAGTGATGATTATTTACTACTTGTCTTCGAATTTTTAGAATTTTAGTAAATAAATAAATTAATTATCCAACGAACAATCTATCTACACATTTATAATTTTTGTAGGTAAAATAATTTTTTAAGCAATTTATATTTATATAGAAAATTATATTTATATTTTAAAAATAACCTATATATATATAAAACTAAAAGTTTTATAAATAAATCGTAGGCAAATTATACTATTTAAGAGTGAAATTGTTTCGTTCAAAATTTCATAGACACATTGAAAATATGGTCTTTAGATTCATTAAAGTCACGAGTGACATATGTCACGGAAGTAAATTTCCTAATAAAAAATGGAATCCTAACAAGTTAATTATAAGGCTAAATAATCAAATTTAGCACTTATTTTTTGGTTTTTCATTAATTTTACACATTTTTTTTTCTCGTAATTCCACTTAATATTTAAAAACCAATAAATAATTGAACATGGGATGCAAGAAATCTAACACCATATAATCCGTTACTAAAGGGTAATTGATGTAGCACTTTTCACGAGCAAACGTGTGCGTCTAAAAAGGTGAACAATAATTACAGGGAGTATTATATATGAGCTGATCTTAATTTGACCTGTCATCTCTCCATTCAAAATTTCCTCCTTTGCTTAAAATGGAAGAAAATAAACTTTCAATTGATTCAAGCCATATTTTCAAGGTCATGATCCCTGGTTTTCACAAAAAATTGGTAAGCAGTTGATCGAATTTCATTATTTAATTAACCAATGATATGTATATTATTAAATGCGTATGTATATGTACTCCATGGTTAATTTTGACTATTTATATATATACTTGATTGCAGAAACTTCCACCAGCTTTTTGTATAAAGAAATCAGAATGGACGATGTTGAAAAGCCGTAAAGGAACGTGGAAGATTAAAGTGTGCATAAATTGTGAAGGCGTAATTAGTTTGGATTTTGGATGGCCACAATTTGTGGATCAACAAAGCTTGAGTGTTGGGGATTTTGTTGTGTTCGAACATGTTGGTAAATTGAATTTTAATGTTTTAGTGTTTGATGCTAGTGCCTGTGAAAAAGAATTTCTAATTGAAAGTAGCGATGAAGTTGTAAAGCGACGTCGTCCTGAAAAAGCTAATAAGAGTAAGTTACTATTATTATATATATCTGTTAATATATAGTATGTGCCATTTTAATTAATTAACATAAACTGAATATGTAAATTTGCAGAGAAGGAATCAGGTATAATATTATTCGACACCAGAAACCCGCATTTCATCACTACTATGCAACCTTATCATGCTAGCTCTATGGTGAGTGATTTTGCTTTTGTACGAGTGATTTATTTAGTTAAATTGCTTAATAATGAAAGCAGTAAAAAGCAGAATGTTGTGTTTGATATATAAAAGATTTGAATCTGAGTAAAAATATTAGTGTTTCTAAACAAGATTAACTAGAAACATGCCTTTATTTAAGTAGAAACATTTTGTTTCAATACATTCAAAGCAAGTTTTTACAAAATATAAGGTGCTTTAATACTCAAGTTAAGAGTTGATGCAAATTGTGATGTAAATTTAAGAATTTGCCGATAGGATTTGTGAGGTCGAATAATCTGGAGAACAAAACGAGCGCGATTTTAACACTACAAAAAAGTGTTGATTTAACGAGGGAATTTAAAGAGGGGAACGAAACCCTCGTTAATTACCGAGGGTTTTAACGAGGGTACTGATTCACGAGGGCTTTAATGAGGGTAAAATATTCACGAGGGCTTTCCCCTCCGACAAAGTTGAGGTGTCAGATAGCGAGGGTGAGCTGACCCTCATCAAATATCAGCTGACAAGTCACGAGGGTTCGAAACCCTCGCCAAATTCTGCATGCCAGTGACAAGGGTTAAAAACCCTCGTCAATTAATTTGGAAATGAATCCATGTTTCTGAGGGCTGGTTGCCCTCTTTAAAACACTCAGCAATCTTCTAAACTAAATTCGTGAGAGAAGAGAGAAGCAAGGCATTCTATACCCCACACACCACTGCTGGAATATTTTTACAGTAAGTTTTTTTGGTTTTAATTAATCATTTAATTATTTATAAATATGAGTTGTTTTATTATTTAATTAGTATTAATTGTTTTATTATTTAGTATTAATTAACATTTCAATTGTGCAGTGTATATTGTGTTTTAAGTATTAGTTGTTTAAGAAAATATTATTAGTATATTGTGTATTTAATATTAGTTGTTTAATTATTTGGTATTAGTTTGTTTAAATATTTAATATTAATTGTTTATGTATTTAATATTAATTTATTTAATTATTTAGTATTAATACGTGTGTATGTTTAATATGTAGCTTAATATGTGTCTGTTATAAGCTTAATACAAGTATGTTTAGTAGTATTATTTTAGTATATATCTTAATACGTGTATGTTTAGTATTATTTTAGTATATAGCTTAATACGTGTCTTTTAATAAAAACGAGTGTATATATATTGGACACGTGTTAGTAAATAGTGAAAAAGAATATAAAAATGATTATTTAAAAAATTTTATTGAGAATATTTTAATAAAAATGATCAATTAGTCAACAATACAAAATAATATAAAAGTGATTATTTTAAAATTTTATTGAAAATATTTTAATAAAAAAGAGTGTACATATGTTGGACAAGTTTTAATAAATAATGAAAAAGAATATAAAAATAATTATTTAAAATTTTTAATGAGAATATTTTAATAAAAATGATCAATATAGGTGTATATATGTACACATGTTAGTCAGTAATGAAAAATAATATTAAAGTGATTATTTTAAAATTTTATTGAAAATATTTTAATAAAAACGAGTGTACATATATTGGACACGTGTTAGTAAATAGTGAAAAAGAATATAAAAATAATTAATAAATGTATATAAATAAATGTACCCATAATAATAAATAGTGCAAAGGAATATAAATTATTCAATTCAAAATTTTATTATAAATATTTTAGTTAAACCAAACACTTGTATTAATATATGTATATATATAAATGTACTCATATATAACAAACAATTGTATTATAAATGATTAAAAATAACAAATAATATATGATATACATATATTAAGAAAGACTTTGATAACCAATAATTAGTCTTGCCCAAACGGTTTGGCGAAACACGCAAGGCCTCCACATACAAGGAGGTCGCGTGTTCGAATATTCATGGGGGCGAAAATTCGCCCAAAATATGCACAGTACAAGGGGATCACGTGGGGAGTTGAGCCCGACGACGCGGGTTCGAATCTGGCCGGATGCATGATGCATTTTTTTGCCAGAATAAAAGTTCGCGAGGGCCTTTTTCCCTCGGGAAGTACCCGGTTGACTTTAGCGAGGGATTTGGCGAGGGGTCCCACACCCTCGCTAATTAACGAGGAAATTGGAGAGAGGATTTGACGTGGGTTTTGGCGAGGATCGGCGACCCTCGTTAAAATAAAACCCTCGTTAAATTCCTCGCGATTTAACGGCCTTCGTTAAACGATTTCACCAAGCGAGCATTTTAAAGAGAGATCTTATCCCCCGTTAAAGCCCTCACCAAATCAAATAACCTCTTTAAAAGTTTGCGAGGGCCTTTTTCCCTCGGGAAGTACGTTGACTTTAGCGAGGGATTTGGCGAGGGGTCCCACGCCCTCGCTAATTAACGAGGAATTGGCGAGGGATTTGACGTGGGTTTTGGCGAGGGATTTGACAGCCCTCGTTAAATCTGACACAGTGTCGACCCTCGTTAAATCCCTCGCGATTTAACGAGGACCCATATATTCACTCGTTAACCAGTTACCGACGAGCATTTTAAAGAGAGATCTTATCCCTCGTTAAAGCCCTCGCCAAATCAAATAACCTCTTTAAAACCCTCGTTAAAGCCCTCTTTAAATTGCTATTATTTTGTGGTGTAAGAAACGATGGTGGAGGAGCGTGTTGGTCCGAAAAGTTGGGCAATTCCGTATCCACTTGGGGAAAGGGTGGCATGATTTTTATGATTCAAATCAGCTGAAGGCCGGAGATGTGTGCATTTTCTACCTCAATCAGGATTCGACAAAATCCGGTACTAATATAATTTTTTATGTCAAAATCTCTCGTCTTGTTTAAGTCATCAAGTCCGCCTAATCAATGCCACTTGCAAGAATATCGATCCTTCATATCCATGATAATTTTTTTTATTTTATTTTTTTGTGAGGAAGAGACGAGAAACTCCCCCCACCCGTGTCGTTGGCCTCTCAGCCGGGCGGGTTGTAAATCGAAGGATGTGCCCAAGTGGCAGACACTTGTGGGAGAGAGTCAACATGATTCAATCCCCAAGACAAACCCCCATAATATTTCAATGAAGAATTTGTCCCACACGGAGTTCGAACCTGCGTTGCCGGGGAACTTCTCCCCACATCACCACAAGTTTTACCACTTGGCTATGCCCTTGGGGGCTCATATCCATAATTATTACACTGATATATTGATGCCTATTCCTAGCTAGTAATTTAGAACATCCGACTTTTGTGACTTTAACTTCTCATTTTGTCATGCATGTGCTGGCTTTGTTATGTAAGAAATACCAATGTATTCTGATTTTGGCGCTTATATATGTACGTAGTTCAATCATTTTGTTTTGGGACATATCTTTGCTTTTGCACAATTGCACTTCTTATCATTCTACATAATATATATATATATATATATATATATATGCTGGATAGATGTTTTGGGGAGGAATGAGGAGGCAATATGGAGAATGTTTTCTAAATTCTAAAATTTTATTAATATTTTTGTTATATATTTCTAAAATCTAAGGGCCCGCTTAGTTTGATACATCGGTAATGAAAATAGAAGTAAGCAACTCACCTCACATGATACCCATTGTTGATGTTGTAACCAAGCAATAACAATGTAATCAATAACGCTTAGTGATTGACCCCTCAATGATATCCATTACCATTACTATTCTCTAGTCATACCAAGCGGACCTAAATATTTAAAACGAGTTACTTCTTGCAAATGATCGTTTGATGCTACTTTTATATTTTAAATAGGTTAAATTATAAATTATTTAAAATAATTTAAAGTATAATGAAAATTTAGTTTATTGTATATCTAATAAATTATTTATACATATTGTCTTTTTCGCTCATTCATTTTGCAGAAATAATAATTGCTCCATATATACCGATTAATACTTAAAAAACATTGACCACACGCATATTGTATTTAATATTATCTACAGATTGAGAAAAAATTGGGAAAAATAGATTTTTTAAATGAAGCTCGTATCATTATTTTTTAAATTAAGTTAATAACTTTAAGTTTGTACCATCATTTTTTAATTCGAATTGTTAATCACTATTTAAAGAAGCCGTACCATAATTTTTAGAAAAAATTTGTTAACTTCATTAAAAGTATTATGATTTAAAAAATTATTCTCTTGACTAAGAAAAATGAAATTAAAAACCTCGATTAAAAATAACTTTTTAAATGGGAATAGCCTAAAAGTGGAGGGTTTTCTCTATAATTTTTTTTTTCTTCTCACTAAATAGAAACCATCATATATTACAGCATGACATAAATAAGTTGGAGACACAAAATGTTGAAGCTATTCTTCGTTTTGCAAGAGCATGGAGTTAAGATCGACGCTTTAAATTAAGGGAATGAGGGATTTTGACATCAAATAAAGAAGTGGTGGATTTTGATGAACCGGGGGGGTCCGGGGGTAGAAATTGAGGTACAGAAAAAACTTGAGACACAACATCTCCGACTTTCACAAAAAGAATAGTCTCATTCATGACTACAAAAATTGATGTAAGATCAAAATCACGCCAGCCTATGGTGATACAGAATTGATTACTTTTACGAGCCTTGAGACTTATCGGCCACAGCCTCCCAACACCGTCTCTTCATAGACAAAAAAAAAAGAAAAAAAGTACTGTTGCTCTTTTTGGGACGACTTGGATTTACTGCTTCATGATCATGTGCATTTTCATTCTCTCCATTGGATTCAATTAGAAACTCTTTCTCACATGCACTATGATCAAACACAACAACATTAAAGTTCAATCCACCAACATGTTGGAACACCACGAAATCTCCAATGCTTAAGTTGTGTTGATTCACAAATTGTGGCCATCCAACTTCGAAACTAATTACACCTTTACTATTTATGCATATTTTAATCTTTGATGTTCCTTTACGGCTAAAAAGCATGGCCCATTCTGATTTCTCTTGTATTAGTTTTTTACATAAAGCTGGTGGAAGATTCTGCACACATTATTAGCAACAAACTATTAATGTCTCATTGTGTTAATTTTAACCGCATAATTGATCAATTAATTAATGATATAATAATATTGATCAATTAATTGGAGGAGGAAACGCAATGAAGTGTAGTACTGACCAGTTTTTTTGGAAACCAGGGACCATGACCTTGAAAAAGTGCCTTGACTTTGAAACTTTATTTTCTTCCATTCAAGCAAAAGCGGAAATTAAAGCCGTAAGATTACAAAGGCTCATCTATCTATATACTATAGGCTATAGCTGTATGTACAATTAATAATTTGTATAGAGTGATAAGTAAATTATTATGTCACATCAGATTGAGAATAACAGGTGGTGTGTAGCGGTGGACTGCAAGTTAACCTGCAATACTCCACTTGTGTAATTATTCAACGCATTTATTTTCCTGTTTTTATTTAGATATTATTATATGTGTTTCTTTAATTTTTGATGTGGAAAATTAGTTTCCAGCTTTTTTTTATAGATATTATTATATGTGTTTTTCTAATTTTTTTATGAAAATATGTATTTCCGTAACGTATGTAATTTTTTTAACACCTAAATAAATGTAAAATCAAAATAAGAGAAATATCATAATAAAATATGTGAACGATGACCGATTTGACATTAGTGTGACTGTGAGTAATAGAGAAAGTCAATATTTTTTTTTTACTATTTGTGGCCTAAAATTAATTTAGTATAAGACAAATTTATTTCAAGGCAAAAAATAAAATATTTTTTGCAAATTTGACCCCATATGTACCCTATTCGTGTCCTGCAAGCTAATCAGTCGTGTTCGACACAGTACCCAAAATTATTATTAATATTTTAAATTGTGACACGTCACGTAATGTATCAGACGTGTATTCCACCCGTATCCGCTTATCGAAGTACTCATAGTGTATCTGACTGCATTATTAAAAAATTCCTAGTATCCATGCATTCTTGATAAAGAGTGCTCCGAATTAACAGTTGGCGATGACGAGTTCCAACCGTTGTATGTTGTAACAAATCTAAATTATTTAGACAAAAACTTATGTGAACCGAATACATTGTGAACTCGACTTTTTTAATATCATTGTTATGCATAAAAATTATTATTATTATACATAAAAATTATTATAATAAAATTTTTTATGCATAACAATAATAATTTTTACACATAATAATAATAGAGTTCATGTATAGAGTTGGTTCATATGAATGTTACTCAATTATTTATGGTATATATAAAATTAATTTCTTTTTCAATGTAAGTCTAGCGTGCTGTAATTATTATACTGTTTTAAGTGATTAATGTTTTCTAAATCAATTCTCTTGTTGCTTCGAAAAAAAAAATCAATTCTCTTGTGCTTAAAAAAAAAAAAACTTTCTTGTATGTGAATTTATAACGTGTTTTTTTTAGTTACAAAGCGTTTGCAACTTTTTAAAAAATTGATTAAAATTAGTAATTATAAGAAAAGTAATTAATAATAGAAATTGATGGTGTTTGTTAAAAAAAATTGATAGTATTTAAAAAAAAAATACGTAAAAAAGATCATAAACTATTAAAAGCAACCATCTTTCAACTTTTAACTTATAATTTTTTATAACTTATTTAATCTAATTAAAAAAAATACTCCAAATTGATTATGCACATAATTCTAAATGACTATAATCACTTATAATTTTTTACAAACATCCCCTTCAGTCGAGGTAATATATAATACACCGAGACAAGAACGAAACGTCGCAGTACACCATATCAATGACTCCTAATCACTAAAACTAGACATGAGTGCAATTTCTACCGATAAAAAAAAAAAAAAGACATGAGTGCAATTTCTGGGATTCGTAGACCCTTTCGAGAAGGACATCGATATAGCATGTTGTAAAAGAAGGTGAGTTATGGGACAATAAATGAGTTCTTTTACCCACTGTCAGATTGTTAGTGTTATAACATGTTGTACCACATATTTAATATTTTATTTAGTATAATACAACATGTTAATAATGTTTTTTCTTTTCTAATTGAGGCTCAAAATATAGTACATAGCTATATATAAGCATGTATATCAGTATATGTGTGCATATTATCGTCTCGTTTGGAGAGTAGAAAGGCCATACATACTATACATAAACATAATGCACGTATATCAACTACATGCAAGTCTTATCCTTTCAAAAAAGAAAAAACCTACAAGTCTATACATAACGCGGCGCCGGTTTGTGATGTTGCTCATTAATTTCTCAATAAAAATGACAAATTCAAATTATTTACACTACATGTATATACTATGTATTAAATTATTGATATAGCAAGATTATATTTAGGGGAGTACCACTATATAAACCATAATATATATCAGTATATCACCGATTAGTATGCTAAATGTCGGTTTCCTGTCAGTCGGCGACGCCATTTCGTCGAAGCTCCCTCACTCCCAGATTCCGACGTCAAACTACCCCCACTGGCCCTCTCTCTCTCGATCACTCTATATGCAAACATCTGGAACGGAATCCCGGTCATAGAAAGCGACACATCAACCTTCTTCAACCAATCAAAACTCCGAACAACCCCTGCCTCAACATCACTGAAATCCATAGGAGGGATAGCGGCATCCGGTTGGCTGTACTCCGGGTTCATCACCAACAACCGCTTAGTGTACCGCAAGATCCGACAGATGGACCCGAAACTAGGCCGTTGCATCGGGTCAGTGTGCCAACATTTCTTGGTCAAGTTTGTCATCAGCTTAGGCGAATGAAAGGGGAACAATGGCCTTTCCCCTGCTCTTATGTTCCGACTCATTTTATCACCCTGTAGATGTGTGTCCTCAAAAGGGACTTTTCCTGTTAAAATCTCGAAACAAATCATTCCGAAGCTATACACGTCAGCTTTCTCACAGTACTTGGAGCTAGCTCCACTCCCCGTAAAACCATCCTGCTCTGCCATCACCTCCGGTGCATACCAAATGTAGGAAGGCGGGCCGTTCTGGCTCGTGGGAGCCAGGCTGCTGACAGACGACGAAAGCCCGAAGCCTGAAACCTTAGCGACTAAGTATCCTTCGGGGCTTATGTGAGAACATCAACACCTCTTTATTTGGAGCCTTCTAGAATGGACAAGAAAATGCAAGATTACTAACTTGCTAGTTGGCAAATTAAAGAACATTATCGATTCTTCTAGATAAGTCAAATATGAGAGAATAAGTAGAAACTAGACCATTCTAGTACTTCAACTTAGTAATTAGCAAAATCAAATATTGTAGGCTATTGTAGGACTAGAATTATCTAGTATACACATTTGAGTAGGTATGTCGATTCATTCAACCGACATTATGTCCTATAAATATTAGATGGCCCCATAGTGAAAGTGTGTGAGCAAGTGAGAGTATGTGTGACAAAAAGAGTGAGTGCGTGACATAGTGTCAAAAAGCAAGAGTGGTGTGAGGTGTGTCTCCAAATAAAGAGTGAGTTAGAGTGTTCCATATATAAAATAGAGTTTAACTTTTGGGTCTTGTAAATTATAGTGTCAATTGTAATTACTCTTTTTCTCTAATAAAAAGTAATTACATCACACTCTGAGTGTTGCTCGGTATCCAACAAGTGGTATCAGAGCAAGGCGATTTCTGGTGTCGTTTGAGACTCGTTGGTCGAGCTTCTTGCATAATTTGTGCAGTTTAGTACTGTGGTGTCGTGTGCGGTTTCGTACTAGGAGCTTGTCTTAAAAAAATCAAGCTTGCTTAACGTCATCAAGTTTGGTTGAGCCACGATGATGGGTGACCTACAAGTGGTCGGTGGAATCAAGAAGCTTAACAACCAAAATTACAACACGTGGTCGTTGTATATGGAGTCATATCTTCAAGGCCAAGACCTATGGGAGATAGTGGATGGTAGTGATGTCATACTGTATGAGATGCCGCTACGAAGAAATGGAAGATTAGAGCTGGAAAGGCATTGTTCGCGATCAAGACCACCATCGAGGAGGAAATGTTGGAGCACATAAGGGAGGCGAAGACACCCAAGGATGCGTGGAACACCTTTGCTACGCTATTTTCCAAGAAGAACGATGCGAGGCTGCAACTTCTTGAGAACGAACTTCTCTCAATCACACAAGGCGTCATGACAATAAATCAATATTTCGTCAAGGTAAAGTCTCTCTGTCGTGAAATCTCTGCATTAGATTCCTCTGCTGGCATGTCTGATTCAAGAATTAGGAGAATTATCATTCATGGATTGAGGTCGTGTTGGGATTATACTGAAAAATATGCTTTTTACTTTGTATAATCGAAACTGAATTTTCAGACTTATTTACTGAAATAAATTGTTTATCACTGATGCCTTAAATATCATTGAATGTTACATATATTTACTGCATAACTGTTCAATAAGTCGTACGTGTTACATTGTAGTTAATTTAGTGATACCAGATCACAGAAGATTAAATTAACAATCCCTTGTAACTAAAAGTACGTTATTCACGACCTAGATGGAAATGAACAACCCATCGTGAAAGGTTGAAGTGTAAGGCTCAGATTGGCTTGTCTTGACCAAGAGATTACGCTAGTGCATGACTGATGCACTGAATAGGACCTACAAGAGGATAAATTCTTCAGAACTGAACAAGGAAGAATTAGACCTCAGTGGTTCGTTATTTCTTAACCTTCGTCCCTTAAATAGGATCACGTGAGATTGATAACTATTGCTTTGACTTATCATGGGTAGCGAATCAATGAGATTCAATACTTTTTATCTTGGGCAATATTATTGGTCACATGTGATTGCTAAGATTTAATACGAAGAATCGTGTGCAAGTACGCTTGTTCGATTTGCCCCCTTGGGAGGTTCATAAGCTTTATCATACCAAATCTTGCAAGAGGAATTAGTTTCCGGTATGGATAATAATGTTGAACCGTTCCTTGACCAAGGATAAAAGATATTAATTAATTAGAAAGCTATTTCAGTGGCTTGAATTAATTAATGGACTAGATAATCTTAAACACGGGAAATAATGACCGAGAGTCATATTGACTGTAATATGGGTTAAGATGGATAGTGCAATATTAATTATGTAGTGGGATTAATTAATATTTATGGGCTTGAATTATATTGTGGCTCAATATTAGATATTCAAGGTCCATTAGAAGGTTCAATCTTAATTCTCCTAAAGGCCCCCTGAGTAGCCCAACATATAGTCCAATAACTGAAAAGGTGATTAAAATAAAATAAATAATGTTGCTTATTTTTCCTATAATATTTCGAAAATTATGGATAAAGTTGGGAGAAAGATTTTCTTTGAATTTTGTTATGGAATGAAGATATGTATTCTTGGAATACAAGATTATCTCATTAAATTCAAGAAATCTCCCACTTGGTTATTCATAGTGATATTTTCGAAAATTTTGAAATATAGTGGGCAAGAAAGATTTTCTTGATTTTCTTGAAAAGATATTATGGAAGATATGTATTTCTTGAAATACAAGAATATCTCATAAATTCAAGAAGATCTAAATCTTGGAATCTTGCACATAAAATTTGAAAATTCCATAATAATAGAGAAGGTGGGATTTTTGTGGAATATTATAATTATGGGAAAAAGAATATAGGAGATATATTCAAGATTTCTTGGAGATCAAGAAAAGGTTTTCCCACATTATTTTATCACTAAATTTTCGTCCCTCTCTCCTCTATAAATAGGGGATGAATGGTTCATTCCCAGTGACACACGAAAATTGGTTTTTCGGAAAAATATCAGCGTCGATAAAATATCAAATATTTTGTAACGTCGACAGATTGTATTTTTTTGAAAAACGACAATTGTGAGTAGTGTACAATTCCATGTGCTGGAAAAATTAGTAAATCCACAAAGGTGGTGCAACATAATTTATTTTTTCCTTTTGTTAAATCGTTCACAAGAATCCTTCCACCGGATAGTCGAACGAGGGCTAAGGGAATACTTGGGAAGTCCTTACGGTTAGTCTATTCAGCCACACCGTTGTCATCCCAAGAGGTACGTTCACGTAAACTCGTAGAATTCCGCATGCGTAGGTTTTACGTGAATTATTATATGCATGATATGTTGTTGGATTATTATTTGAATTAATATAGGATTAATTCATGCTAGTAATAATTATAAGAATTAAATTTGTATTTAAATATTCACCCCGAATAGATCTGTGCAACTCATTCCCCAACAGGTTAGAATATAGAAGTTTTATTGCTGCTATACAAGGTTGGCCTACTCAACCCTCGCTTGTTGAGTTAAAAAATTTGCTAGCTGACCAGGAGGCGTTAGCTAAGCAAGTTTCGGGATCCTCATCCAAGAATGACGAAGAATCACTCTTTAGTAGTAAAGCTAGAGGTCGGTTCAACAAGAATAATGACAGGAGAATCAAAAAAGACGATGATCCTGCTAATCGTTCAAGGAGCTCTAAATCAGGGGGAGCTCAACAAAGAAACAACAGAGACGATGAATCTCAATAGAATAGGAGATTCAATGGCAAGTGTTACAAGGTCACATAGCTAAGAATTGTTGGTCAAAGAAGAAAAATATGGAGGGTAATGCAACCATGTCAAGTGCTGGGACGTACGAGTAATGATGAATGGGACATCAAAGCATCTTTTGTTGTGGAAGAGGAAGAGAAAGCTTTAACAGCAATTGTCCCAGAGTTGATCGACTACAATAATGATTGGATAGTTGATTCAGGCTGCTCAAACCATATGACCGGAGATAAAGAGAAATTGCAGAATTTGACCGAGTATAAAGGCAATGGTGTGGTGGTGACTGCAAATAATTCAAGATTACCAATCGCCCATGTTGATAAAACAAAATTCGTGCTGCAGTTCAGTACAAAGGAAGTTTCACTGCAAAATATTTATCATATACCAGGTATGAAGAAAAACTTACTATCTGTGGCACAACTTACGGCGTCAGGTCACCACGTAATATTTAGTCCCAGTGATGTTAAAGTATATCAAGATGTCAAGATCTCCGGAACACCAGTAATGGAGGGCCAACGATTAGAGTCTGTGTACGTGATGTCAGCAGAATCATCGTACATGGATAAGACAAGGAAAAATATTGTAGATGTTCAAGAAGAAAGTTCTAGAGAACCGGAATCGTATGAAGAAGCGTCTAAAAATACTAAGTGGCTGGAAGCTATGAAAGAAGAGATAAGCGCCCTGGAGAAGAACCAGACTTGGGAGCTGGTACCAAAGCCAAAAGAGGTAAAACCTATCTCTTGTAAATGGGTTTACAAATTAAAAACTCATCCAGATGGATCTATTGAGAGATATAAGGCCCGATTAGTAGCCCGAGGATTCTCTCAGCAATATGGGATAGACTACGATGAGACTTTTAGTCCTGTTGCGAAGATTACTACAGTACGAGTCCTGTTAGCACTTGCCGCAAGTAAAGACTGGAGATTGTGGCAGATGGATGTGAAGAATGCCTTCCTGCACGGAGAGTTAAATCGAGAAATATATATGGTCCAGCCTAGAGGATTCGAGAATAAAGCTCATCCTGATTATGTCTGCAAGCTGAGAAAGGCACTTTTACGGACTAAAACAGGCTCCAAGGGCGTGGTATGGAAAAATTGTCGAGTTCTTGGTGGAAAGTGGATACGTCATGACACATGCAGATTCAACTTTATTTATCAAGACAAAAGAAAAGAAGATCTCGATTGTGCTGGTTTATGTGGACGACCTCATCATCACTAGCGATGACGAGCCTGAAATTCATCAAACAAAGGCAAATCATGCAGTTCGTTTTCAAATGAAAGAGCTTGGAGAACTGAAGCATTTCTTGGGATTAGAAGTTGACAGAACCAAAGAAGGATTATTTCTCTGCCAACATAAGTACGCGAAGGACTTGCTACAAAAGTTTGGAATGCTCGAGTGCAAGCCTATTTCGACACCCATGGAAGTTAATGTCAATCTATGTGCTCACGAAGGCAAGGATCTACAAGATGGGGCAATGTATCGACAATTGGTTGGAAGTCTGATCTACCTAACACTGACTCGACCAGACATCTCGTATGCAGTGGGCATGGCAAGTCGATATATGCAACAACCTAAGAAGCCTCATTTGGAAGCAGTACACCGAATATTGAGGTACGTCAAAGATACCGTTGACTATGGTCTTTTTTATAGGAAAGGTGATGAAATTAAGATAGTTGGATACTGCGATGCTGATTATGCGGGAGACCATGATACTCGTCGATCAACGACGGGATTTGTATTCAAGCTTGGATCGGGAGTTGTATCTTGGTGCAGCAAAAGACAACCAACCGTATCTTTATCAACTACTGAAGCTGAGTATAGAGCAGCGGCGACGACAGCTCAAGAGATTATGTGGCTCATGCAGTTGATGGAGGATCTACATCAGTTTACAGACTACAAGGTACAACTTTACTGTGATAATCAATCTGCAATTCATTTAGCAGAAAATCCAGTTTTTCATGCTCGGACGAAGCATGTGGAGGTTCATTACCATTTTCAGAGGGAAAAAGTATTGCAAGAAGAATTGCAGATGCTTCAAATTAAGAGTGAAGACCAAACTGCAGATATATTCACTAAGGGACTCAACGCAACGAGGTTTCGGAAATTAAGAGAACAACTAAGCATGAGATCGAGAAAGAAAGTCGGTGTTGAGGGGGAGTATTGAGAACATCAACAACTCCTTATTTGGAGCCTTCTAGAATGGACAAGAAAATGCAAGATTACTAACTTGCTAGTTGGCAAATTAAAGAACATTATGGATTCTTCTAGATAAGTCAAATATGGAAGAATAAGTAGAAACTAGACCATTCTAGTACTTCAACTTAGTAATTAGCAAAGTCAAATATTGTAGGCTAGTGTAGGACTAGAATTATCTAGTATACACATTTGAGTAGGTATGTCGATTCATTCAACCGACATTATGTCCTATAAATATTAGATGGCCCCATAGTGAAAGTGTGTGAGCAAGTGAGAGTATGTGTGACAAAGAGAGTGAGTGCGTGACATAGTGTCAAAAAGCAAGAGTGGTGTGAGGTGTGTCTCCAAATAAAGATGAGTTAGAGTGTTCCATATATAAAATAGAGTCTAGCTTTTGGGTCTTGTAAATTATAGTGTCAATTGTAATTACTTTTTTTCTCTAATAAAAAGTAATTACATCACACTCTGAGTGCTGCTCGGTATCCAACATTATGTTCCTACATTTGACCAAAATGTTGAAAGGATTCAAGTCTCCATGGTGGATTTTCTTTGAGTGTAGATACTCCATTCCTCTGGCTATCTGCAACATTAGGTCAACCGCGACGGGGATGGAAAACGGGACCCTTTTTCGCGTCCCTGATAATTCCTTGATATAGCTCGATAAGTCTCGGTGCATCAGTTCCATCACTAAGAAACACTCTTTGCTCTCGTCATCGCTAAAACCACACAAAATCTGTTGTATATTAGGATGAGAAAGAGTCAACCCTACTGAGATATCGGGCAGTAATGGCTCGATATCTCCGTACAGGTTCCTCAAAGCAAAGCTCTCACCTAACCATTGAATCTCCTTATACTCTCTCCCACCCCCTAATCTCCTTCTCACAACATAATCCTTGGAGTTCATCAAAATTGAACTAGGTAACAACATATCATGACCATCCATGCTCTCTGATGACTCTAAACTCAAGTACTTCAAAAGAACATCAGCTAAACGATGATCACGTTTCGAGGTCAACACTTTCTTCTTATCTTTGATTTCCTTGACAAGAAACCACCTATCTTCACCCCAAACAGAATCAATTTTGTGACACAAATCTTGTGAAACTAAGTAGTCATCTCCGTACACAAATTGAAACATCTTGGGATCCTTCAAATCCTTGTGATACTTCAACGAATACACGCTCCTTTTCCTCTGTATCTCGTCTGGATCACAACCCGATATCTGGCCCGCCATTTCTATAGCTTCGACAACTATAGGAACGGTGCATAACAAGTTATGGATGTGGAATTCTACACAATCGGAATTATGATAAAGTAAAATGGCCTTAGCCCACCAATCTTTTGTGTCTAGACACTGTTTGATGTATGCCTCTCCTTCTTTGAACACTCTCAGAAGCTCCCTCAATGGATGCTCTACCAACTTCCATTTCGTGTTTTTTTCTTCGAATTTGAGGTTATCTTTTATTTGCTCTGCAATTCTTCTGTATCCTGAAGTGAACAAATCTACCAACAAACTGCATTGCCTCGGATTAAACAAGTGGTTATGGAATACGATTAGAGCATTCAAACTTCCACTACTTCTCCAATTTGCCTAAACTGCTCCATTCTTGAAAAGATTACACATAAATCTGAGGATCATAATCGACAACGAAAATTAAACAAATGTTTGACATGATCATGCAATAAAGATTGTGATATGAATGATCAAATTGAATTTTCAACTCACCAGAAAGTTAGATGATTGAATGCCGGAGAATTTCGTGAACAACATATATATATATACATATATTCATTCCATGTGATAGATAAATTATAGCCTGTAATTTCAGCACAAGCATGAAAAAAATAATGACAATAATAACTAACATACAAATTAAATATGAATTTTAAGAAGATCCAAGAGGAGAAAAGGGGTTTGATCCTCTTGGATTGGATGAATCTGAATCAGACAGGAAGAAAAAAATGTTACAGTTTTTTTTTTTTTTTTTGTGATCCACAACACTTGGTAGCCACTTTTCCCGGCTATTTTCAACTGACTGTTGCTATTTCTTTACACGCAGAGTATATATTCACACACACACATATATATATATATATTTATATTTATATTTAAAATAATCTGTATGTATCCCTCTATATACTAATAGAGAGTTTTTTTTGATGATGTGTCATCTTGTGGTTAATTTGGATGATGTGTCATCTTGAAGTTAATTTGGATGAGAGGATACATTTTATTGTATTGATGTGTTATTTTTTTATTGGTTTGTAGCAATATGTGATATCCATGTGACATTTTAATATGTAGTTTAATTAAAAAAAATTGCAATTACTAAAGTTTGAACCATGCACATCTTAAATTATATTTATGTTACTTAGAATCTAAGTAAATCAATAAAATTTTAAATATCTTGAATATTTATTTTATTGAGCATTAACTTTTTTGTATTAACCTTTATTTTATATATACTATTTTTATCATACATCGATTTTGAAAACATCACTCAACAAACTAATATGAAATTTATACTTCATATGTGTCACATTATTGTGAATTTCGATGATGTGTCGCCTAATTAAGAAATGAGAATTATGTAAAAAGAAAATAATGAATTTGATCTATAAATAATGATGACATGTCACAATATAATTATTTAGATAATTAAAGTATGTATGAATGTTATAAAATGTGTAATTAATATTTATAATTTTATATTTTATTTATTTAACTTTATTATATGCTTCATTTATTTTTGTTTAGTTAATTTTTATTTTGACTTAATATAATATAAGTAAAATATTCAATCTAAATGTATTTTATGTTAATGTGAATTATATTTAATTATTAATTCTTTAATTATTAATTTTATTTTATTATTGTTCTTATGTATATCTTAATTTATTTTATGTAACAAAATATTTTATATTATAATTCATTCAATTTTATTTATTTATTAATATATATATTAATTAATAAATATTTTTTTTCTTAATCCGTTTATGTTGTTTTAATTTTCAGGTTTCAACTTCATATTAAAAGGAATAATTAATATTTGACATAATAATTTTATTCCAAGATTTAAGCAAAGTTGTTAATATACCCTTTAAACAATTATTAATTCATATTTCATGTATATATATATATATATTTATATTTTTAATTATTAAATATATTATTTAATGAGAATGTTGCATTTTTTAATTGAAAACCGCGTAAAATGCGGACATTAAACTAGTTATATATGTTATTGGGTTATACCATCCATAAGAACCATATTATAACTTTAATTCGGAGAAATAATAAACATAGTTTCTATGGGACAGATTATATAGAAACAAGAATGTTATAGTTTTTATATTTTGGCTCCAAAGAATTGAGGAAAATAAAGGTGCTACCTGAAATAACTGTATCAATGTGCGACATATTCGTTTCAAAAAAATAAAATGTACGACATATAAATCTTAATATAATTTTCTAATTATTTGATCCATAATTGAACATTTGAATAAAACAAATTATTTTATCAATAACTATTTGGAAAAAAATACTTTTTTTTGGTTGTAGTAGAAACTGACAAATAATATATGAGGCTGAATCAAGATTATAGTAAAAAAAAAAACTATTCAAACTGTTTATATAAGAATTTTTAAAATAAAGAGTTTAATATTATGTTACTGCATACATGACATGTATGAAATAGCGAGGCACAACTACAATCACAAAAAGCATATATTAGGGCTCTTTTTCTAAATATCAAAACTAAAGGGGTATTATCATAATTCTCCCGAGAAATAAAATCCACTCTCCATTCCAATGTAAAAGTGAGCAATTTTACAGTGCGTGCAGTGCGGAACGAAGAAGGAAGAGGCGGAGATGCAGTGGTACGTCGTCGCTTTCTACTCACCATTCTCACAAGCTCTCAGGTTAACACTCTCCTTGATTGTAGCTCGTAATTTGAATCTCGATCCATGCGATTTGTGTTAATATGAATGCATTCGCGTAATTGCTTCGAAACTGTGTGATCTGTGGAGTAAGTGCAGTTGTTTTGGTCGAATTTGGCAGGGAATATTGACAACATTATCACAGAGTGATGGAGGATACAAATATGACTACGCCACTGTCCCTTTTCTTGCTGAAATTTTCAAGGTAATACATGCTTAGTTCAGTTAACTTCACTTAGAATCGCTTTTATGGTTTTCGTATTTTCGTGCCCAGTTTCTGTGCATAGATTAGTAAAATGAGAAGTACGAAGATCGAATTTATTGAATTTAGCCTTGAAGGTAGCTCTTCTAGTTGAGATCAGGATTATAGGCCATCTTTTATTAAATTAAGCCTATTCCGGATATTTTGGTTGTTCAGTTCAGTCATGTTGGTTAGGAAGCAAATCATCTAATTTAAATGTGGACATGGAAAATCTGTGTATAATGTGTGGATTTGACGCCAAAGTTTAATTTTTGTAAAGTACTTTGATCACATTGCAAAACTGCAATTTGTTATTGACAAATCTTTTTGTTGAAGAACAGCTTATTGTGTTCTGTTTGCTACTATGGAGAGAATGCCAGAGGTCACCTCCTCCTAAAATGACAACTGAGTGGAGCAGTGTTCGACTGTATCCAATCCCATCAATCATATACCTTATTCACAACAATGTGCAGTTTGCTACATTGACATATGTTGATACCTCCAGTTATCAGATAATGGGCAACTTAAAGATTGTCACAACTGCAATACTATTCAGGTGCTGCATTCCACTTCTCATTCTTTCTACCGGTTAAATGCCTGTCGTTGGGACGTTAAAATTTCTGAAGTTAATAAAGAGCTAATAATTCCTCTCTGTAATGTAAATGTTGATGTTCTATAATTAGAATATACTTTTATTTCCTATTTTAGGCTGTTTTTGAAGAGGAAGCTTTCTAATTTGCAGTGGATGGCTATTGTTCTATTGGCTATCGGGACGACCACAAGCCAGGTGCTGCTGGGATCTTTTATCTTACTTTATTGTTATGCACACTGCAGCCATAAGTATGTAATTTCGGGAACATGTTGTAGCTAAATGGCTTATTAGGATTTCGATGAAAGAGTTTGCACTAAATGTACCGAAACTGCTGTTTAAAAACATTTCAAAATAAGATAATATTGTTTGATTGTGATACTTTTTAAATAGACAAAGTGACATGGTTATATAGCAAGCTCATGTTGCTCACTTGGCAGTTGTATATTTAATCCTAGAAGATTTTTTAGCTTTTCATGTTAATATAACTAGTCTATGTAAATATGCATTCTGATGCTTCTAATGCAAGTCTTTTATTTGATGTCAACATAGGTGAAAGGCTGTGGTGAAGCTTCATGTGACTCACTCTTCTCATCGCCAATTCAAGGATATATGTTGGGTGTATTATCTGCTTGTCTCTCTGCGTTGGCTGGTGTCTACACAGAATTCTTGATGAAAAAGAATAATGACAGCTTGTACTGGCAGAATATCCAACTATATATGTAAGTTTTTCTTCGTGATACAGGACTCCTGTTTCTACTAACATCAAATTAATATAATTTCTCAAAACAAACCAGCCTTGTTTATACTGAAAAATTGTGGTGGTTGTGTTTGAAAAACCAGAGGACAGGGGATTTTATTTATGTGTTATGATTCAGTTCTGCATTTAAAATATATCTGATTTTGATGGGCATTCATAGCTCTTGGTTGTTGGCAACAATATTAAGTTGGATATTGGCTACAATATTAAGTTGGATATTAGGAGCCTGCAAAAGATTGTATATTGAATCAAATCAGCAAATTCTTCCTCTCAGGTTCGGTGCAATGTTCAACATGGCCAAACTTGTCATGGATGATTTTAGGAGTGGGTTTGAAAAAGGTCCATGGTGGCAACGCCTTTTCAATGGATATAATTTGACAACTTGGATGGTAGTGTTAAATCTTGGTTCCACTGGGCTGTTAGTGTCGTGGTTAATGAAGTATGCAGACAACATTGTTAAGGTATCTATTACCTCCATTATCATTTCTTGATTACTTTTATCTGTATATGCTGTGATGCGTGGGATATTCAGTTTTGAGGGGGAAAAAAAATGATGTTTGATCATCTTGAGTAAATACTTGACTTAGGAAGTGTTCTCCTTAAAAGTCAGTCTAGGAAACTGATGTGAAACCATTTCATTTCCCAGTTAACTTGATTCCGATTATTCAACTGAAAATACTTGGGTTTTTTTTCCTATCAACAGGTGTATTCCACGTCCATGGCAATGTTGTTGACAACGTTATTATCTGGGTTTCTTTTCAATTTCAAACCAACTGTACAGGTGATTCTTAATCTTTTTCTTTTACCAGTGCAATTATTCTTCTCCATGCATAAAATAATTCTGTGATTTTCTTCAAATGTTGTGCCTCCCCAACTTAGTTTATGGCATCAAGCCATTGTGCACAACATAAGCCCCATGATTAATTCTTGTTTGTCAATTCTTCCAAATAACTGTGATGACTCAATTTTTACTTTATGGGATCTTTTAGCTTAATCTTGCTCATGTATATGATTAATCATTTATTGAAATCCAATCAGATATCTGTGCTAACACATTGTTTATCATTTGATATTGTTACTCGACTTTTTACTAATTTGTTTTGTATTTGTCCACATGTAGCTTTTCTTAGGAATTATTGTCTGCATGATGTCACTACACATGTATTTTGCCCCTCCAAGCATGCTTGTGGATTTGCCTTTGACAGCAAAAGCAGAGCCTGAAAGTTTAGTCGAAGTTTCTGTTGATCGAAGATCTGCTTCCTAGTACAACTTTCTTAAAGGATCAAATCATCTGGGTTGCCTCTGGTTTATTATCAAATGGAGACTCTCATCCAATTATCAAAACATGTAAGATGTACAATCACAACTCTTAGAAACGAAAACTAAAACAGAGTTCTTGCAGGATTTTTACAAGAGTAGGTTAGTCATATCATATATGAACATTTTATTGAATAGATGGAAGTGAAAATTCTTGCTATCTTATTTCAACCTCTTAGTAGAGTTCAGTTAAATCAGATGTTGTATTATTCTTAGACTCAACTAATTTATCTTTTAAGAGTATTAATTTTGTGCATGTCAAGCCATTTATCTGTTCTTGTTATGTTGCTGTTGTGGATCATTTATTGACAATTTTATGTGAAAATTTTAATTAGCATTCATTGCATCTGCCTAAACACATGCGCACACACATGTGAAAAACACTCCATTCTGAGTTCATCGCCTCCATCGTGTGCCCATGGTTGGTAGAGTACCAGTCTCAATTTTTCAAAATCTGGTTACCTTCAAGAACTGCAATTCTTCAGCAAACTTACATTGCACAAAATCATGATTTTTGGAGAAAACAAGGTACTCTACAGTCTATATTACTTGCTTGGTGGTGGGATTAGTTTTCCGGCAACTGAACCACCGGTGGAACGGCCTCAACCACCGACAAAGAGCGCTGTACCAACACTATGTGGGGCCTGCAGGGCTGCAACCCTTTTCCTCAGGTACAATTCTAATGTCAAATTACTGCATTATTGATGGCCTCCACAGAATGTGTGGTGCCTAATTATGTTGAATGCTTATATATGCCCTACATTTAAGGGCACTGATCAAATAATTTGCATAAAATCCATTGGTTGTGGATATTATTATCAGATACTCCACTTAGATTTGTGGACAATATTGCAAAATGGTCACATTTATTTAATTGTTGCATTTAGTGTAGGTACCTACCTTTCAACATTGATGATGAATTACGTTTGTGTAATAGGAAATGTTATATTCTGGAGTCTCTAATTCAAAAGGTTCCAAATTTACCTACATATTATTTTTATGCTACACCAAGTGAGTTACACTTATGCTTAATAGTTCATAAATAATCTCACAAAGTTCATGTCCTCATGCAAGAAATACACGTTAGATGCTACATTTGTTAAAATCAACACTGTGCAGTATAACAAAACACCATTGTCGACGACATATGACACATCATAACTTGAATTAGTGGCGGTTGTTTTGTAATGGTTATCTACAGGTTTTGTAAATTTTATATTTGAAAAATAGATAGGTCTATCAATTTTATTTTTTTTCTTTTTGAGAAAAAAGATGTTGATATACTCGTAAAAACACATTCATGTGGATATGGGCAAATTCATTGCACAATTAAGCTTCTAATATTCTTTCATATTCATATTTAATAAGCTTCCACATATGAAATGACAAATGAACTTAACTATTTACTTACTAGACAAGATTAAGCATTCCCTTGTAGAGTGGCCAAATTCAATGGAGATGATATATTTATTAAGAGGGACACTTGCATGAGCTAGACGGTCTCATGGTGAAACGGAGTATAATTTGGATATGACGTTTTAACACTTTGAAAAAGATGAATGTTATTTTGGGCCACTTTATAATCCGTCTCACATATATCATATGAGTTTTTGTCGATTATTAATAATATATACGTATGTATATTGATTAGAAATTAGTTCTAGAGTATGTTCTCTTTGTAATCCACATCCACACGATTGCCTCGTCACAGGTGTACATGCATGTCGGTAAAACAGCTTTTGGGGGCAACAAAGAGCTCATATTAAATTTGACAACACTATTTACTTTAGTTCATATCGAGCATCTTTAATGATCCACTCATCAACTATTTCATACATTTATTCTTTCACCCACCTCGACAATGCCATCACCCCCCAACCCCCTTATAAACCAGCTATAAATACTTCCATTTTTATCACTCTTTCTTAGCTTATAACTTGTGACAAATATTAGTCTAAAGTTTGGAAGAAAAGGAGAGGAGGGATGGAATCCATCGCAATACCTCCACCAATGAATCTTGGAGGTGGCGGCGGCGGTGGTGGTGCTGCCACTGGCCACATGGCAAATGGTACGATAGCAAGAGAGAGTTGTGGATTTCAAATGCCGTTGCATTATCCAAGGTACACGAGGGAGGAGTACGAATCCATGCCCGATTGGAAGCTTGATTGCTTGTTAGCAGAATATGGGCTACACGTTAATGGAGATGTTAACCATAAGAGAAAATTTGCAATGGGAGCTTTCTTGTGGAGTTATTGAAAAGCTGAATAGGTTATGTAATATAGTGTATGGTACCCTAGCTAGCTAGTACTATGTTAGATGTTTTGTGATGTGCTTGCTTGGAATGAGGTTGTGTGTGTTTGGAGAAATAAATAAATCTTTGGGATGTTTAATTGAAGTATTAATGGGGTTGTATGTGTGTAATCTCTCTTTAACTAAGTGTGTGTGTGTTTTGTTTGCGATATCAATGGTATTTTGGGTATAACATAAAATTAAAATATGATAAAATATTATATTATATGCATTGATTATCATAGTTACATATTTGTGTAAGGAAAATAAATTGGCACTAATATTGTAAACATAATCCTAACTTTCAATTACTTTGTGTCGGATGTCCTTATTAATGGGTCGAGTTTCCGACTTGTGTGGATACTGAGTAGTCTTCACTAGCTCTTTGGGAAAGTTTTGATTAAAAAAAAAAAAAAAAAAAAGGCAAGTATGCATTCATACTTACTATACAAATTTGAATGAAATAATAATATATTTCATATACTAAAATTTATTGAATTCTTGATCATATCAATAAAAATCTAAAATATATAATGTAAGAATAGAAATAAAAGTGACTGCCTCTAGACAAAATCTTGAGCTAAGCAGACGACGACTGAGCTTCTTTTAAAAAGTATGAAGATCTTTGCGTTTGTTTTTAAAAATTATTTTAATTTCACACGGATAAAATTTAGACATTGATAACTGCCCCTTTTTTTTATATGAGTAAACCAAAAAAATTTAGAGTCTGATTTTTAAATTTCACATTCAATCCACACCTAAAATACCTATAAAATTTATTATTATTTTTTTCAATACATCACACTTTATACACTTTATTACTCATCTCAAAATAATATAATAATACAACATCAATCATTATTAAATATTGATTTGACATAAAATTAAATCTTTTTTTGCTGAATATTGACATAAAGTTAAATCTTATCCTACTCAAATCTCAAAATAAACACATACATTCATCAAGAATTCTAAATCTCTTGATTCTAAAATCTTGATTTGTTCCGCACACTTAAATCTCAAAACAA